>MNCL01000144.1:0-415609 GCA_001932985.1 Proctacanthus coquilletti
AGACCGAAGGGTATCTGACCCTTTGTCAAATGAGGTTGGGTAACAGGGCGCAACGGCCAGGCCTGGAGTTAACCTGTGATGGCGTTATGGACTCCTTGGGCACCGAGATGGCTGCGATGAAGGAAACCACCGGAAATTTGAACCAGAGAAGGGCGGAATTACAAGCTATGTTGAGGTATCTTCTCCAGGCGCAAATTTTTCAAGAGGAGGAGCTCAACATCAAAACGAACAGCCTTAAGATTGATGAAGTAGACTGCATGATTATTCGTCAAACACTTTACTATCAGTCGTTTTGAAAGGTGGAGATTGCAAATACGCCAATGAAGCAACTTAATAGTTTTAAAATATTGTTACGGGCATGAATTAAAACATTACTTTAAACAAACGATGATTTTTAATAAGTTGCTCAAATTCAACCAAAAGTCCCTCAAAAATCTGTTGTTAACCCTGAATTATTTATTGACGTCTTTTAATCGGAACTCGAAATATTTCAAATTGAATCTTCGCGAGTTATGTGAGACTTTTGTTTATTTTTTTTTTTTTATATACACTGCAGCGATGTCAAATGGCAAGTTCAAGCTTTGTCCGAAGACTTTTAAAAATCTTATCTTTTCACATTACTGTTTAAAGACTGTGGAAAAGATTGTTCCTCATCATTGCAAAAGGCTCCTGCTCCCATGGTTATCAACTGGACACAGTGGTGGTCTATTTATTAAGAAACTTGGCAACAATTCCATAAAATTACCTTGTACTTTGAGACATTACGTACATTAGCCCAATTTTGCTATGGGTACGGAACTACAAAGTATTAGACAATTTCTTTGTTTAAAGACAATAAGATAAGGTACACTGCACAGTGTGTGAAAGCACAGAATTCATGCTATCTTATGAGGTAGTGAAGCTAGCGTGCCATGTGTTACGTGATATGGATCATATCTATCGAAACTAACTTATGCCAGATTACTCTCTAGATACTATTTTAGTATCTATGTGTAAAAATACACGTCTTTTGTAAGAGATAAGTTATTTGTTTGTGTATTGGTATTTTTGAAATTTAACGACGAGTAGATTCCCTGATTTCTAAAAATATCCTGAATTTATCATTATAAGTTATGAAACTCAACTTAATTTAGCTTCCATTGTAGGCATTTATCAATTATTGATGATGAGTGTCGCTTTCCGACTTTTATGTAGGCTTCTGGAATAAGTAACCCGATAAAATCCAGAGTCCCGAAGGATATACTAAGCAACCATCGATTTAATATCAGTACTCCGTGCTATTTTCAATCAGTTTGTAGTTGTCAATTATATTACTTAATTCATATTTAGTTATATCTATTAAAACTTAAAATAATTTGACGAAATGTCGCGAATGCTTTGCAATAATCCAAGGCGAGTTTTAGGAACTGAGCTAGCTAATTGTAATTTGCTAGTTGCATCCACCGCGCCACCAAAATTTACAACCTACGATTGGGATTTCAATAATGTAAGAAAGCTTCGAACCTCTGAAGGCCAAGAAAAATTAGCTGAAAGAGTTATTGCGTAAGGACTTTGCATAGGACTTTGTAATAGACTGTGAAATTTTTGAAACCATTTTTTCAGTGAAACTAAAAGAGTAATTTCTGAGAGCCAGGAAACGAGGCAAAGCCTGAAAAATGAAGTTGATCATAATCTTAAAGAACGAACAAATGAAATTAAATTTTTAATCGAAGAATTAATAAAACAAAAAAAGGAAGCATTGCTGGAAGAAGAAGCCTTGAAAATCTATCGTGAAAGAGTCAAGAAAGCAATTGAGTTCTTAAAGGAGCCATGTCTTGCCATTTGTGAAAAGTGTATTGTCTTGAGGAATAATCGCCTTGGAATCGATCTGGTCAATGATCAGGTCGAAGACCAACTTAGGCAGGAGCTGAAAGCCACTCACGGATGCTATCAACTAGCAGACAATATTTTAAAACAAATGAACGAGCAAATTCGCAAAATCCGTGCGAATATTTATCTAATGGAGAGAGATCTGAGCAGCAAGGGCAAGGCCCTGCAGATCGACCAGGATAATTTGAATTTTATGGAGAACCAGCAAGAAATGTTCATGTACGTTGGAGACCTCTCTTTTAATGTATGGTAAGTAAAAATCTATTCTATTTAACGAAATATGACATTCTAATTAAGAACATAGACTTTTAAAATAATAAATGGTCTGTTCGCTGATAGTCGCAGACATTATTCCTTTAATAAAAATAACTGTATATATAAATGATAGTATTAGGAAAGTTGTTTCATTTTAGAAAATCTTTGATACAAGACCAACTTTTTATTTTCGAAGATGTAACTCGAAGCCCAGGTCTCAGACTGTTTTCTAAAAATGACTCCAGTGGTGTTTCAAATCTTTTGAAAATACTCACCAACGAATCTCAAGTCTTCATCAAAAGATTGCTATCCATTTAACTATGTCTAATTTTCTTCTTTTATTCGTTGAGACAAACTTTTCTGATTTCTTCCATAGCAATTTGTGAAATATATAACAATGGTTCTTAGTTACACCTTTCACTAACATTTTGAAAGAAAACATTCTTAGATTTCTGAATTTGACACTAATTCGTATCACACTAAAGGCAGCAATCGAATAAATTTCTAATTTAACGTTTTAAAAGTTTATACATTTTTATGGTTACCGAGTTAGTGACCCTAATCTAGAACTAGATTTCTCAGTGCTAATGTTATTTCCTTCAAAAACTAATTTGTCAAATTTCTTTAAATGAATGTAAAACAACACAAACATTTTCTTCCCTTTTTCTAAAACTAAAAGCGTAGTAGTAAAAAATGTATTCATTTTTAGACGTTAATCTTATAAACCTTAGGAAATAAAAATTCTTGAAAATCGAAATTGTTTCGTAAATTCCGAATCTAACCATGGTAATATATTTAACAACTTTAGAAATATTATAATATATAAGAATGGAGGATCACACAAAATCAGGATATAAATTAAAAAAGCTTGATCGTTTGTGGTTGAAATGAGAAAATATATGTACTTATATTTAAAATTCGTATTTTATTTATAGCTTGCTACAAGATTTTAGTCTAAACAGTAAATGTCTGTCATCATGTGTTATAAAAGGTGCTTCTGATGATATTTGATTAATTTTTAAAATAAAATATGGAAGAAAAAATTGGTGGAGTGAGAATCCAACTTGCGTATTAGGTATTCCGTACCAACCAAATGGTAATATTATCAATAAAACAACATTTTTATTGTCTGAACAAAGAAATTGTTGGAGAATTATTAAATAAAAAAGGGGGCCTCAATCTGGTTTTGAACCATAAACTTTAGCTTTGGTCGGCTTTATTTTTAACAAAAAATATTGTAGTTATAATGCGCAGTGTTTGGAAGTATTATACAAGTTATAAGTGAAGTGATTTTGAGATTATTTCAAGTATTTTTCTTTTTCCAGCGATTTCACTATCGAAGAGTGGAAGTCTCAAACTTACAAGAATATTGAAAACGCCAATAAAGAGTTAAATTCGTCCATTCAATTGCGTTCGTACGTGGACATCTTACTCAAACAAATTGTCGATGATATGAAGATGCAAGTAGACCGGACCAACGAGGCCTTCGAGACGAGAATCAGCGAACTTCGCCACGTTAAGCAGAAGCTTGAGAATATCCATAGCGACACCATTAAGCACATCTTCGACGTGAAAAAGAACATCACCGACGTCGAAATACAACTTGCTGAATCCGAAAAACATCTGGCTTTGTGCCAGATGAGGCTTGGTAACAGGGTGCACCGACCTACCTCGGAATTGACCTGTGACCCCGTTCACGAATCCCTGCTCACGGAATTAGCAATGCTAAAGGAAAACATCGGATATTTGAACCAAAAGCTGGTCGAACTAAAGGCCTCCATGAGATACCTTCTCCATGCCCAGATTGCCCAAGAAGAGGAGATCAACATCAAGGCGAACAGCCTTAAGATTGACGAGGTCGACTGTATGACTATCCGCCAAGTCCTAATCTTTCAGCCTTTCTAAGGAGCAGTTGCTTAAGACTTTTGCTTTTATTCAATTTATTTTTGAATGTTTAAATAACATAAATATGTTACAATTACAGAGATAAAATTAATTTTTAGAGTTTTACGGTTTTAAGTAAGGTTTACTTCTTACTTAGACACTTAGAGAAAAGTCAAAAGTATAGAACAGTAAATAGTCTCGTGGATCGGATTATTGGATACAATTCCTCTCTTGGAATGATACAGGACTTGTTTGACCGTTGTTTGTCGTTTTGGTTCCCTATTTCATGATGGAAATCTTTGTTTTCTTTGGTATTACTTGTTTTTTAATGTAAATCTAACTTGCTAATTAAACACGATATTTTTTAAAGAGTTTCTAAATCAAGAAGTATGCACAAACAAACAAGTTATAGACATTATTAATGAGTATGGACAGTTAACCTTCCTAAGATTTATTTTAACCTATCAATAAAGGAACAGAATTCTTAATTTTTAGAAATATCTCGAATTTATTTATTTTACTTATAAATTATTGATGGTCTGTGTCCTATGTATTTTCAAGCTTCTTTTAAGAGTTCTTTTATCTGCCGAAATTTAAGACCGATTAATGACCTAAGCACGGTTTGGGAAAAGTTCTATGATGGTAGTAGTTCAAGCACTACTATCCTAAAATGTTATATTATGTATTTGGCTATTATTTAGGAAAAATACAACTTGAAATTTCGCAGTAGCTTGCAAAACTCGTGGCTGCGTTTTAAGTGCATTATGAAGGGGGATTGTCGTTTTAAGATTTTCTTTTTTTTTTAATTGTTGTGAATTACTTACATGCAAATTAATAGGAATAAAGAATGTGGCAAGGGTGGGTGCAAATATATGTTGATATTATCTTTACCAGGTTTTTTACAAAGCCTTCTAAAAGTTAATAATAATTTATATAACATATTTAATATTTTTTTAACCCGTTGCGGTCACACCTCCAAATAAGAACGTAATGGTCACACGGGGTCCATGGGGGAAACCTGCTACTGTTTGTCAATTATTTGCGATTTCAGCTTATAAAAATTTATGGACATATAAAAAGGCCTTCTTTACAAGATCCAAATGTTTACTTATCTAAAATTAACGTTTCACTTGAAAAAAAAATTAAAAAAAATTCTATTGAAAAAAACTGATCCCATTTTACAAAAATATGTACAAAATTTTTATTTTTCAATATTTATGGATGAAAATGCAGTGGTATACTCTCAACACTTAAAGAAAAAAATTGTTTGGTATGGTGTCTTGAAAAAACCGTATTTATTTTGACGCTCAAAGTGAGTAATTATTGAAAAAATGAATTAGAGAAAAGCTTCGTTTCTGAGTGGTGAAATAAAGTAAATAAATAATTTTTTTCTCTTTAAAATTTATTAGAACGTTGAATCACAGTGCAAAAAAATATAAAAAAATTTTTATTCGTTCCCGCCACACTCAACACAAAGATAAATGCGGTGCTTGTCGCACATGGGGCGTAAGCAGGAAGGACACTGCATGTTCGACTTTTTGTCTTCCGATCGCTTACACAACATGCAGCGTTTTCTTATGTCAAACTGATGCCTTTCGTCATGTCTAGCATGAGAACGACCCCTCAAAATACATGAGGTGCCTACGAGTATATAACTGCGTAACGTGTTGTTCAGAGCCTGATCCATCAAAAGCATTATCACGTTTATTCTCCTCGATGAGAGAAGTGCTAATGTCCCGACTTCTTATACGCCGTCTTGATATGCATAAAATGCTTAGTAAGCAGTAGCAGTCACATTCTTTGACACCCTTTTATCACCAAAAGAGCCAGATTAGAAAAGGTCTTTTAACTCAACTTTGCAACGTGGTGGTCACACAGGGAGACCCGCGAGACCCCATAAGAAACTCCGACCCATCAGACCGTCGCAGATGTACAGTAGTACGTCCGAACAACAGATGGCGATGCAGATACGATTTCCAAAAGTTACACTATGAATTACCTACCGTGAAAATTGCATGGGGTCTTTTGGACCCCCGGTGGCCGCAACGGGTTAACCTGAAGTTTCATGCTTTATGATTTTTTTTTTTTTAATTTTTGTGTATAAAATAAGTGAAATTCTTTAATGTAATATTTGAAAATAATATCCGAAAGTATAAAGATCACTTTTTACAGCTTTTTCATTTTTTAACATGAAATTCCAAATAATAATAAAATGTGTAAAAATTTACTTTTGTACTCTTTTGCACTTTAAGCACAATCACTTTGTAGATAAAAACACTTTTTGAAAAAAATTTCTAATTTCTGTTTTGACAAACAAGATCGCGTTTTATTTGAGCTAAATTTTTGTCTGTCATCATTCATATTTTACAGCTTTTCAAAATAGCTGTATAGTATTTTAAAAAGAACACAAAAGATATATTGGAAAAGTTTACGGAAAATTAACAATCTGTTTACCTAAATATTTTCAACAAAAATTAAGTTAACGCTTTGCGCTTGAGGGGCGACTCTAAGTCGCCATTCTACTTTTGACTTTTAGGCGCTTCAGATATATTAAGATATTAAAATAATGAGATACATATTGCGAATATTCAGTTAAATGTTTCATTTAATTAGCTAATCTTTATTCAGTTTTCGACCTGCCCAAAAAAATCAAGATATACGCTATTAATAAAAATCTTATTCGTAATTTTTATTTGCACGCGGTGTATATCTATGAGCGCAAAATTAAAATACCTTCGAGCGCAAAGGGTTAAAGAAAATTTAATTAATTTTCTTTTATTCAGGTTCACGGACGGACCGCCTTAAAGTATGCATAGCAGTAAATAAGGGAGTGTTGATTTATAAGAACTATTTTCTAAATTTTGATGGAAGCAGAGTGGCGCAGTGGAAGCGTGCTGGGCCCATAACCCAGAGGTCCGTGGATCGAAACCACGTTCTGCTAAGCACTTTTTGCCTCCTTTTTGTTTTCTGGCCCTCCAAGAGGTAGCAATGGTCTAATCTAAGTTTGCTTAACTCACATCTCGCGACGCTCTGCCCAAGGTGATAAATAATACCATTGGCCAGCTGGGCCATTTACTGCTCTGGCGCGGGGGTCTAAATTTAAGAGGACAGTTGGGTCTCAGCATAGGTCGTGAAAAGTAGCCAAATTTACGTTTCCTCTAGCTGCGTTTAAAGAGAATATTCGTTCTGAGGAAAAAACAACCATCAATAGACTTCACTGGTGTGTTATTAGTCTTATAGACGCACTATATTTGTTATTATTTGTCGGTTTATTATCATGATCTCTCAAGTCGATTTCGTAATCGAGTATTTACACTCCGTTTGAGGGAAATATTCGTTTTCACTTGATTTATTTATAAATACAATTATATATTTTTAAAATCGTAAATGCATTTACTGAAAAATTCAACAGGTAAGGAATTAAATGGCACCTATAGAGGAATGGAAATTCTGAAAAAGCCGTTGGTCCAATCCCAACTCGAAACAGTGCCCTGCTTGCTGTTTGTGTTGTTCAGTTTGATTTTTATTTAAAACTCTCGCGGTGGCAGATAAAAAAAATATACGAGGCTACACGCGTCCCTTGGACCTCAAAAAGGTAGAAGTAATTAGGAAGGCTAGACTGATTATATTACAGTTTTTATGCATTTAGAACAACTCTCAATGAAAGGAATAAAATACAAAAAGTAACTGAAAAGATATTTGACTTATTTTCCCAGCAATTTAGTTTATGAGACCCTACAAGGGAGTGGCTGAGTCGGCTACAGGCGCAGGTCCGGTCATCGGGCCCTCAACCGAAACTACGGCGTTCTCTTCGTTGAAAATCACATCAAAAAAATAATGAAATTTAAATAGGGACCCTTGCTTTTGCTTTTTGCCTGCATAAGGACGCCCACCGACACGGGCCTACCGACATGAGCCGTGTCAAGCTCGGGAGGGCTATTGTGAGACCTCACCTGCGAAGGTTGTCGGTGTTGATTACGTTAGCAAGGAATATGGAGTATAATAATAATAATAATAATAATAATTGTATGTAATTACAGTAAAATTCAATAAGGGATGTAACTGCCAAAATAGAAGCCAGAGTAATACCTTGATTTGATGTGCATTATTTTACATCATAATACATAATTTACGATTTATCTAGACGTGTTGGATGGGTTTAAATTAAATTACCGCGGGCCTTTTATAAATGACACAAATTTCATAACGAAAACTTTCATAACGCCAGTGTGTGAAACAGGGCGAGCGTAGCCTTGTGCAATAGAACAGGGCGGAGCAGGAAATTTTGTCATATCCATGTGCACTCAGTCACGGATAAACAAACGCAGAAAACCTTTACCTGGCAGCTCTGCTCCGTTGTTGCCACGAGCTTGCAAGGAAATTTTTATTCACTAGGGAAATTTTCCTGCCGCTGTGACACGAACTGTCAAATGCATCAAGTAAAGCAAAGTGTTTTCTTTTATGTAGAGAGAGAAGCGTTAAAACTGTTTTTCTTAAAATAAAATTCTTTAGAATATAACAAAATACTAAACTGGGAGTGTAAATTACTGTAGCAAATAACACGCGGTAAGAAAAAATTTCCGATAAAGCGATATTTTAATGAAATAATGTTCTCTTATTTATTTGACATTTAGTGGAAAAATAAATAGGCATAAAATCGATAAATTACTTGTTTTCCTTGCATATTAAATCAACTTTAGTTGCTTGCTACTACATTTACTGAGAAAAAAAGGAACGTGTTTCATTATAGTTACTTTTAAGTCTTGTAAATATCCAGGTCTTGACTTGGGATGAACGCTTTGTTTTCTCTCATACGCCGCGTAAATTTTGGAATTAACAAACACAATTGCAACTACCTTTTTATTATTTAAGCTATTTTCCACAAAGTATGAAGTACTAATATGCCTTTACACGAAAACGGGTGATTTAAATGCTAATTAATGTATGTTTCTTCTAGCGGCAAAGATATCAGGAACAATGTCGAAAAGAGCAGCAGATGAAGCTTCTGCTGCGAGCTCGTCAATTGGACAGCCCCCAATCAAAAAGGTTCACTTCGAGCCACACTTGATCGGGCCCGTGTCCACTCTGGAGGAGATGGACATCAAGGTGCTTCAGTTTCAAAACAAGAAACTTGCCCAGAGAATTGAGCAGCGTATGAGGACAGAGCAAGAACTGCGGCACAGAATAGAACAGTTGGAAAAGCGACAGACGCAAGACGATGCGGTCCTTAACGTCGTTAACCGCTATTGGAATCAGCTGAACGAGGACATTCGAGTGCTCTTGCAGAGATTTGACGCGGAGACGGCGGATGAATCTGAGAATAAAAGTAAGTGTAAGCTATAAAATCCTAAGTTTGTTACATTTTATTTTCGGATAGATGAGAATGAAGTAACTACATCTTTCCTGGCTCAGTTGTCCACCTGGGATAAAGAGGAGCTAGACGACAAGTTGGCAAACAGGGTGCAAGTTTCGAAGCGTGCAGTTGCCAAAATTGTGCAAGTAATAGACCGTCTTATGCAGAGGAATGAGAAAGTCACCCTCGCGCTCAAGAACGGTTCAACAGCAAACGAAGAGGGTGGTGATGAGGGCGGTGAAATTCCTCCTATTGACGAGACTCTCCGACAATCTCAAATTGAAATAATGACTGAGAACAGGAACCTCCAGAACTTGAATACATCCCTTCATGAAAAATTCCATACCATGTCCTTGAAGATGAAAGAATACCAGGACGCTCTCACCGCCAAGGAGACTGAAAATGCTGAACTGAGAAATCAGATTGATGAATTACAGTACGACCTGGAGAAGGTCCGCTGTAGGAATGACAAGCTGGAAAATCATCTTGCCGAAGCCATAGAGAAACTAAAGACTTACCATCAAATGCACGGCGATGCTAGCAAAAGCTCAGGGAAGAGTTTAGCTACTACTAATGTTAACAGTCAGCATCTTGAGGATCTACAGAAAGAATTGGAAGAGTACCGGGAATTGGCTAACAATCGACTTGCTGAGCTGGACAAGTTGCATCAGACACACCGAGAGACGTTGAAGGAAGTCGAAAAGTTAAAAATGGATGTAAGTATGCTCCGGATGGTATTTAAACTTTAGGCAGTTAATTCCTGAACATATCATTCCCCAAACAGATCCGTCAGCTGCCTGAGTCAGTAATTGTTGAAACAACTGAGTACAAGTGTTTGCAATCACAGTTTTCCGTATTATACAACGAGTCCATGCAGATTAAGACAATGTTGGACGAAACGCGGAATCAATTGCAGACGAGCAAGAATCAGCACCTTCGCCAGATTGAAGTAATGGAGAGTGAAGAGCTGATTGCCCAAAAAAAGGTCAGAAGCGAAATGATTCAAATGGAGGACGTCTTGGCGCAAATTCGTAAGGAGTATGAAATGCTGCGCATCGAGTTCGAGCAAAACATGGCTGCAAACGAGCAAACTGCACCCATTAACAGGGAGATGAGACACTTGATCACATCCTTGCAGAACCACAACGGCCAGCTGAAGGGAGAGGTTCAAAGGTATAAGAGAAAGTACAAGGACGCATCGGCGGATAATGTTAAAGTAAATTTGTAATTATTGGTTTACTTAGTTTTTTGATTTAAAATCTTTCCCCACTAGATGAGGAAGGAGTTGGAGGAGGTGGTTGCTAAGTTGGAGGGCAATAACATACGAAACTCGGACGATGTAAAACAGGAAGGCTCTATCAAAGAGGAAACAAGCTCCGAAGGCTCCAGTGGTGTTAAGGAAGAAAATACATCGACGCAGGTCAAAAGTAAGTAAAAAACATTATGGTTTGATTTCATTTTATATGGCTTTTCCTCTTTTAGCTGAGTCAGAGGATAATGAAGATGACAAAGATACGAAAGATGGCATAAAACAAGAGAAGGGCGCATCAGGTTCTACCACACCCGGCGATAAAAAGGAAGGTCAGCAGGGCATTGCGGTTAAGAATGAAAAAGATGCTAAAGAAGCTCAGCGGCTAAAGGAGTTGAAAATTGCTGAGTCCGAAATGGTTAGGGATCTAAAGGCTCAATTAAAGTAAGTAGGGCGATCATAAGTTCATAATATGATTAACAAATATTGTTTTCGGTAATAGAAAAGCGCTGAATGATCAAAAGGAAATGAAGTTATTACTGGACATGTACAAAGGTGTCTCCAAGGAACAAAGGGATAAGGTCCAACTGATGGCGACTGAGAAGAAGCTTCGCTCCGAAATTGAAGACTTGCGGCAGCAGTTGAAAAAAATCCAAGAGAGTAAGCGAGAGGAAAGGAAGAAGTTAGCTGATGAGGAAGCACTGCGAAAGATTAAACAACTTGAGGAGCAAAAGTACGAGCTGCAGAAGCAAGTAGCCAGTCAGAAGCCCGCCGACGGTCCATGGCCTGGTGGACATTTTGTGAGACCTTTTGTGGGGTCACATGAGGAAGAAGCCCTTTTGAATGAAATGGAAGTCACTGGGCAGGCCTTTGAAGATATGCAGGAGCAGAACTCCCGATTGATACAACAATTAAGAGAAAAGGACGATGCCAATTTCAAATTGATGTCAGAGCGAATCAAAGCAAACCAGATGCACAAGTTATTGCGGGAGGAGAAGCAAATTTTAGAAGATCAGGTTGCGACGAGGGACACCCAAATTGAAGCAATGCACATCGTTCTCAGAAAACTAGAGGAGAAGGAAAGAAGTCTGCAGAACACCGTGTCGACTATTGAGAAGGAGTTAGCTCTGCGCCAGCAGGCAATGGAAATGCACAAACGCAAAGCTATAGAATCTGCGCAATCTGCAGCTGATCTGAAATTGCATTTAGAAAAATATCACGCGCAAATGAAGGAAGCCCAGCAGGTTGTGGCGGAAAAGACTAGTTCTCTGGAGGCGGAGGCCTACAAGACCAAACGGCTGCAGGAAGAATTGGCACAATTTAAGCGCAAGGCTGAGAGGATGAAGAAAATTGAAATGACTGGGACGACGATCGATGAGGTTATGCTGGAAGAGATTCGCGAGTATAAAGAGACCCTCACATGTCCCTCATGTAAAGTCAAACGTAAAGATGCCGTTCTTTCCAAATGTTTCCATGTATTCTGTTACGACTGCTTGCGCACTAGGTATGAAACGCGACAGCGGAAGTGTCCCAAGTGCAATTGCGCCTTCGGGGCTAACGACTACCACCGTCTGTATCTTTCAACATAAGGGCTTCCTGAAACTTTTAATCTTAGTCTAGTTTTTTCGGAGAATTTTAATGTTTTTAATGTCTTTGGAGAGGTTTTAAAAACGCCGAACTATTCCCCTGGTGGGTTTTATTTGCTGCACCATATTATGTAGACACGCCTGCATTGTCACTTGTAGATTTCTTATTTCGCTACATTTTAGGTGACTTGTTTTAATATTAAGTTAAACCAAACGCTCATAGTTCCATCTTCTAAATAAAATTGTTCTAGGTAAATTTGACTCCGTTTCAGTTACTATGCATTATTGCTTATCACTTTGATTGATCTCTAGGTTCGAAGGCGCCTGTATGTTTATGTGTATTTCCAAAATTGACTCTGAGTCAACTGAGTACGAGAAGAGGATCGAAATAGAACGTCCTCGAAGTTATATTCTAAACTAGTTAGTATTAAATTTAGATCATACATCTGCGTGCGTTTTTTGTTGACTGTGTCATCAAGAAAAGATCTAATATTAAAATCAAATCTTGAAGGAATCGAAGTCCATCAAGACAGCGACATACATGCCTTGAAAAACGGATGTGATTTGTTGCAGTCAACATTAGCATTTGGTATGGATAAGTAAAGTACTATTTTAATTATTTATATTTTATAAATTTAGTTTTCTAATTGTAGTATAGTATATTTCTTTCAAAATAAGCTGCTTGAGAAGTCGTGATATTTAAGAATCCAGAAGAGTTTGTTTTGGTTTTCAAGAAAGTGTATTTCGCTAGTAAACTCTTTCTGGAATTTAATCATAAATTGAAGAAGTTATATGCAATTAGGTCGAGATCGGGACTTCTACTTCCAATTATTTTGCCCGGGAAGGTAAAAACTGATATCGAAAAAAGGATACAATGTATCTATAAAAAATTAATCAAAGCATTTATTGGCTTTGGGTAATAAGAATTACTTGAAACTGTAATTATTTCAACTTTTTCTCGAAACAAGAATTTCCACATCTGCATTCAAAGACCACACAAGTGTTTTGAATGAAGTTTTTCATAAATATTCTCGAGATTACTCCCTGGTTTTTATTTAAGCGATTTTTCGCAATTGTTAATTCTTATTAACAGAAGATGGTAAGTTTGAGTTCAGGTGAATCAGTTCGATTAGAAGTGCTCTGTTTGAGAATTTGAAAGTTGTCTACACTTCTAATAAAATTTAAACAGTTTTCATACTTATCTGCCAGATTTCTGTGCCTAATTAATCTAGATTTTTTTCCTCGGGGGATGAAATAAGGAAATGGTTTCAATACGCTCTCGTTAAAACGGTGTGATAATCCGAATTCAAGCAAATTTATGAGATAAGATAACTGGAACTAAAAAATGCATTAATAGCATTTGTGTTTGTCTACTACGAGAATAAATGTGTACATCAGAAAAATTGAAATTTTCGAATTATTTTTCATGGAAAACTTTATTGTAATATAAATTGATAAACTGAATACTAACACAAATTGTTTAGAAAGCTGAAATTAGAAGAAAGTTGTAAAACTTTTGTACTTTTACTACACTACCCCAAAATTGTTTCCTAGTTCCCATGTTTAAATACGCCATTCTAGCAAGATTAACAAATATTTTTCTTCTACTAAATCAATTAATTTTTTGATTGAAGTATTATTGATCGAGTTATTCCCTTAAAACGAAATTCTAAAATTAATTTTTTTAAACAATTTGCGTGATGATACAGTTCTTGGTATCTAAAATCTCACTTTTATAGTGTTATTGAGTATGCTTTTAAGATTTGGCTTAACAAAACAAAGAAGCTAGAGTCTCATTTTCATTAATTGAACGCTTTTACAATACTTGGAGCAATTTTCAGTAACAAATCGAGCGGGAAATCGAGTTTTCAAATACTGAAGTCATCTAATCTTAAATTTTAACCAACATTTTTTTAAATATTTTAAAATTTTAAAGTCTGATCATGTACTAGTGTCATTTTTGGTATAGTAAGCGTTAGATTTTATTTGCCACTAATAAAAAACGATTTGGATTAAAACAGTATTAAACATTTTTTGACAATTTCGTGCAATATGATAAAATAAAAAAAAAGCAAGAAATTTGTTGAAGTTTTAGAAAATTGTATTTTTAATGAAAAGTGTCTTTGAATTATTTTATTTTGCTCGTCTTCAAACTATCGCTATTTTCGTATTTTATAACTTTGTTTTAAATCAAGCGAGAAAAGTATAATGCAGGTAACCCGCGTATAACACGGTTGTTGGTTTCTAAAAAATGCCGTGTTCCGTAGTAACACGTAGTAATAGAGTTGCGATTATTTCGGTTTGGCATGGTGACTGCCATGGCTAGTATCAGGGCTAGCTAGTCTTACTAGACTTTATTAAAGCCTATCGTTTCGACAAGAAAGGGTTAAAAAAACAAGATGAACTATTTTCTGTCCTGCCATTGAAAAAGAATCCTTTTTTTTACACGTAATTATCCAGCCCTGCCGAACAGCTCAAGCACGAAAAACGGTTACGGTCAAAGCTCTAGTGCTGCCAGCACGGTCGTCACTCGACGCGGAAACGGAAAATGTGCAGGCGCAGGCACCGTCCCGAAGGGTTACCATATAAAAAGTGCAACAATTTGTTGATTTCTAGAAAAATGTTTAACTCACTCTTAAAGATTTATAGAAAAATAATTGTGTGCAGTTAAGAAATCTCGAGATTAATGTTTTTAATTTGTACAACATTTTTTCATGTAATGTTTATGTTTCAAAAAAAAGTATTTTATGAAGTGCAGAATTTGTGGATGCAACCGGAAAACAGAAATGCAAAGTTTTCATGTATGGAAATCTTAAACTATTATTATTGAGTTTTTAAGACCAATAATACTAAAACTTTAAGTATTAGAGTATTCGAGTAAGTGGCTTAGACAAATTTAATTTTAAGCCGTATATGAAACCCCCATCCACAGTTTGCCTTGTTTATCTAAACGGACATCTGTTTACATAAAATGAGTGAAAAAATTATGCACGTTTAATTCAGTTCCTCGCTTCATTAATCTCGATTTTTCCATAGAAAATTGTTATTCTAAATTTTGTGATATCGGAGGATCTTCAAAGTATAGAACTATATCTTTACAATGTTCTTAAATATCTTTTGTCCCTCACTTCGTTATGCAAATTGTGAGAAAATAATTTTCTAAAATTTTTCCCCGTATGATAAAATATTAAAATGAGTTCAGTACCGAATGGTTTTTCTAATTTTTTTGCTAAAAATGTTGAAAAGAAAATGTTGTATAAAAATAAACTTGATTGCGCTTGTTTTCTTCTCCGATTACACTATAAATCGTCATCATCGTCTATCCATTCTTTTTATTCGTTTTATATCTACATATTCTGTTTTTTTATTATTTGCAAATTTTATTCAGTTCTTCATGATTACAATTTGCTTGGCCCCAAGATTGGAGCATGGTTTCTTATATTTAGATTTCTATCTGAAAAAGAAAAAATCCCTTTTTACTTTATGAAGCTACCGCTGTACTTACTCTTGAATTTCACAACGCTTTTAAACATTCTCATGCACGTGTTTGTTTATTTGTTTTCAGAAAGTTATTTTAAAACCAATTTGCAACTTAAATGTTCTAAATCTATTGTGAAAATTTTAAAAAATAGCAATTTTAGAAACGGTTGTCTCGCTGGCATTGAAAACTGGAGCTGAGCTGTTTAACTGCCAAAGAGGCGGTTCGCGGGTGAAAGCAAAATTTGTCTGAATTTTTCCATGGATATTCTGTAGAAGGAGTGCACATTTGTTGCAAATCACATGTTCCATGATTTTTGTGACCCTGCGATGTAAAAATCAATGCAAAATCGAAACTTCATAGGGTCTGCGAAAATTCGGTCTATCTCTAGTTTCTTTCTAATTCGGTTTTTCCTGCCATTGTTCTTGTAGTTTTTTACGGATCAAAATCTATAAAAACCCGTAAATCATATCATGTATTTATTTTTATTCAATTCAATAAAACAATTTCAAGTTAAACGTTTGTACGAAACTATGCGTCGAATAAAAGACGAGAAAAAACTCCTTCTGCGTACTGACAACACTGGCAAGGCTACTCCCATTAGCTCAGCAGCTGGCCTGGCTCTTCAATAGTTTCTCAATCGACTCGAACGAGTGCAGTTGTATGCAGAGGTGCGTTGCGATTCGACCTTTTTCCAGGAGGTCTTTTAAGTTCTGTTTCTTCTGTTTAACATTTGGGAAGTCAAGAGGTCTCAAGAAGAGTGAACAGCATACAGTCGTGCATTGCACACCTGGAAAGTGATATAGTGCGAAACTAGGCGATAGTCAGTAAATTAATCGATTCTTTAGTGAGGTGCGTACCGTCCAGGTGGCTCCTTGAGAAAGCAAAGGACAAAGTGAGAATTGGTCCTTATTTTCATCTTGAGGTGCGGTTGTGCGTTCTCTGTTGTTGTTTTGATTGTTCGATGCGGTTTGTAGGGTGTACGGGTCGAACTGCGATCGATCGATAGTGGGCCGCCGTGGTCTAGCAGGAGCAGCATCCTGATGACCCCGAGTGATGGTGCTGCCGCCGTGCGAATCTGTCAATTCCCTTTTTGGTGCGGCGAATGGTGAAGTTATTACAAGGAGCCCAACTTCAACCGTCCGTTAAAACTTCATTTGATTAATTCGGTCAGTTCTTAACTCCGTCTTAGTAGGGCTTATGCCTCTTCGGGAAAACGCCCGGTGAACTCGCCGCTGAATCGAAGAAGTACGAACGTGTCTTTCTGCATTCTTGGGGAAAAGTGAAGAACAGTTTACGGGCGGAAGACACCGATAAAAAAGAAGTAAGTTTGTTCTGCTAGTAGATAAGGGGAAGAGCATCCGAAGGAGTATAAAAGAGAAGACCTGCATTGCTGTTGGGGCGTCGGGTCGCAATTGGGCTTGATTAAGCCTGTCAAGTTACGAGGGACTCCGCTGACCATTCTCCTGGTCACTGCCTTGATACAGTGCAGCCGGCTGATGGTCAGCAAGCATAAACTGCTCATTGGCTTTAACAAGGTAATTCGACCAGAGCGTCGTGTTCGCAGGCGATTTACTTTCCAGTTGCGTAATTGCGCCGTTAATCTCTCACTATTAGTTCGCTGATTAGACAATCAAAAGAGATTTCCCGCCTTTCGCTTCTTGCTCGCAGCCTTTGCAATGGGATGGGATCAGGCATCAACCATTCTATTCTCCCGAGGTCAAGCCCTACTCTTCAACTAGCACCAAAAGCAGCTGTTCCAATTACGACAAAGAAGAGGAGCAGACATGTCCCGCGATTGTGTCGAGAATCGGCACTCGGGTCTCTCTTCTTCTTTGAACGCCTTTGTTATCCTTAAGGCAGGACCCAGGTTGACGAGACGACTGACTGAGAATTAGCACGTATACAGCAGCCACCACTACACAGGCCGACAAAACCAGGAGGCCTTTTCCCTTTGTTGAATCGATAAACAAGGATTCAGGGAAGCATGTCAGTGTATCTCGGGACTCGGGCGTAAGGATGTGCCTATGTCGCCACAACACGCAGCGATTCTCAAACAAATCTTCTGTGGGATTGGCAAATCCCAATTGTCATTCTCTAGGTATTCAGCTGTTCCTGTTGTTGGCGAGGGAAAGGTCATCTGTTGGTAATGAGAAATATTGTTAAGGATAAATCAGAGAACTTGTTTGCTTGATGCCGTGTTATAAAGCGTCTATGGCAATCTAGCAAATACTTATTACGGAAGGGAATTGGGAGTGGAATCTGGTCCCGGATTTACATACCTTTAAGAAAAGGAATATGATTGTAAAATGGTTGTGAGAAATATTGGATTTTCAATCGTACTTCAAAGCCCATTCTTCAGTCTATGGCAAAATGCCTATTCTATAATCGCTTTACTGGTTTTGATATTTTTTCTTTTTGGGGTGCAGTTGCCTTTGCTGCTTTTAATTGTGTTCAAAAGTTAATCATACATTTAGGAATTAAATAGGTACTTTCATCCTATAATTGAGACGAATTCTCAAAGTAAAACGTTGAGGTGTCTAATAAGAGGTAGAGGAAGGAAATAGAGAAGAGCACCAGAAAAATCAAGGTTCAAATGCCGACCAAGTCTAGGGCTGTGGCTAGGCTCTTGCATCTACATCTGCGTGTTCAATTATGAACGTTTATTACGTTTTATATTACATTTTTATATATAAGTTACAACAGAAAATCTTAAAGAAATAAATATGTTTAACATTAATCGAACTACAGATGCATATTAAATTGGATTTTAATTTTATTTCGTAATTGTAAATTGTAAAAATAATTGAATAATTTTAAAAAGTAAATGTTTCAAAAATTATTGGATAGAATGTACCAACCCAAATAATCAATAAACCCATATCTTTTAAATTTTTACATTTCGAATAAAATTAATTTGAAAAGCACAAAACAGCATTATAATTATGATTTTAACTTATTTTTATCAAAAGAAAATTATGTTACAATACCTAAACCTTTTTTGAAAAATGTTGTTTAGTTTTGATATTTCGTTTATGTATATTAATAAATCACATACAATTTTACAGATTTCCTCTCTTTTTCTTCAAAATTATCAATTCAAGTGTTTAGTTCAGTGTTGTTGAATTGGCTAATAAAAACTTTCCACACTGCCTTAATGAAAAATTAATTTAAAATTCACGCAAATAGAGAAGTTATGTCATCTTACTCTGAAGCAACTTTATATTAACTCTTCAAAATTTCTTTTTTTTAAAGAAACCTTTTTTTCGAACTAGTGGATAAGAAAATGGATCGCAATTTGTAAAGATTTGTAATAAACGTTGCTATAAGTGTTTTTTTGTGTTTGACTTTTTCTAAAATAAAAAAATAAAATTATGTATTTGTATCATTTCTGATCGCCTATTGAAATAACTACACGCTGAATACAATAGGAAAAAGTGAACCGACCCAGTTTAAATTTGTGTATTAATTTAGAGGATCCCTAAATGAAAATAAAGGTGTACGACATACGCATCTCAAAACGCGTCGGAGCCGAAATATTCGTGAAAATAGCTTTTATCTTAATAATTTGAAAGTTGAAAGAAAAAGAAGTGCAGATAAGTTTAAATTATAATCTTACAACACAAATTATATAGTCAAGACAATTGCTAAAGTTAAAAATTAAAGAATGAATGTATATGTAAAACTCTACAACATTGCAGTAGTTTATTTTAAAAATATTCTCAATTCTAGACCATTACTAACAACACAATGCGTTTCCAAGGTATTCAATTATGAGTAAAAAAATTAATTAGCAAGCAATATCAGCATGAAAAAGAAGTGCGATTAAGTATTTCAGAAAGTAATCTAAATTTCGTAAAATCTCGTGAGGTTTAAAAAAATCCTATTACAAAAATTGTTCATTTTATTAAAAACTGCTTGTAGAGTATCTAAAATTACTGCCTATAAATGACGCTAGTTCCTATGCAGCCTCTCGAAAAGGAATCATGTTCGATAGTAGTACTTTAAAAACCCCTTCGATAACTTCAGTTGGATCCCAACAGTCGTTATTCATTTTTCGAGTATCCTACCTTCTTGGATTTATGAAAGCATAAAAACGTTAAACGCTAGCAATTCTTACATGATCATATTTAAGATCAAATGATTCAAATATGACTTTGGTTCTATGTACAATCCTCTTACTCCCAGTAAAGGTGAAGAAAGATATCGTAAAATTTTTTTTGTTGTCTTGTTTTTTAATTTGTGTTGAAAAAATAAAATCGAAAGCAATAGTTGAAAATGTCGTTTCCCAGCCATTCATCTATTAAACTACAGACGAGAAATTAAAAATCGATTTCTCTTCAAAGGTTGCTTAAGACGTGAGGCTCTTTAGTATAAACATTCTGCGTTTTTTAGACGCTATATCAATTTCACTTGTAATCGGCTTACTATGATGTTGCAACATGGATCATAAAAAGCTAGATAAAAATATTGCCCTCTAGCTGGAGTAGTATGTAGTAAGGTTTCTCCGCGAGCTTGGAACGACTTTATTGCTGTTTCTTATCAGCAGCGTTCCATTTGAACGTCTTAACAATCCGGTCCCCCGCCGTAAAGAAGCCGACGACGAATTTCTTTGAGCCAAATCAGCCCAGCGTTTCCAAAGATCAAACGGCTCACACGTTCCATAAAGCTTAAGGCCAGTAGACGACGCGGCCGTAACAGCCTCAAGTGGTCACTCGTTCCTTTGCATACGCAGCTCCTCCCGCAGTCGCGGCATATGTTTGTGTTTTCTTGAAGATTTGAATCTTGACAACGGCCAAACTGCTCCAATTAGTCTGGACCTGGAGTTTGGCTGTTTGCTTTCACATACGCTGGTAAACATTCGGGAAGCAGGAAGAATTACGGCGTTCGCTGGACTGGTACGTGGAATCTTCCTAGACACGTGTTATGACATCTTCCATTAGCCGCAGAATTTTCTCTTTGAGCCGCGGAACTACATCTCCTGCCGGGCCAATTGGGTTAAGTAAATCCATCCCGGCTGGCAATTTGATTGCTTTTGAAGTCTTTTGTGGACTCCATTGGGAACTACTTGGAGTGACGAGAAGCATTGCGCTCAGTATCCAGGATAAACAAAAGTATGGCGGGACTTAATCACTCGAATTTATTCCTGACTTATGGTTTATTTTTGAAATGTCCACAAAGCGATTAAAAATGTGGTGCAGCCGGAATCCGATACGGATGATTCTGTAGCCCCTTTGCAGCGAACTGAATTAATTTTGTATTCTGATAAATTTCTCTGAATCACTTTCGATGCTGCTTTAGATCCCAAACACGGCAGATGCTCATTTACTTTAAAATGGTGATACCATAAAAGGTAAATATATTCGAATTAGTACTGCAAATTGGTAATGAATTTGGTGAGAATTATTACAAAAGTAGAAATACTTGAAAAACATATGTTACTATTAAAAATTGCATTTTAAACATTTCTATATTGCAGAGATAGTGCTGGCACACTAAGCGAACAATTACTATCTGAATATACATCCTTTATAGGGGTAAGGAATAAAATCGCCCTATCTCATATTTTAGAATATTGTGGAACTTTGTTGTTCTTTTACCACTTTTTAAATGTTTGAATATAAATGAATAAAAAGCTTTTGCTCCAAAATGAAAAACAATTAAACATTTTTACAATTTCTCCTAAGGAGCTCAACTAATTCGACGTAAAGTAGTAATTAAAGAAAATTGGAAAGTAATAGGATATTTATCCCGGAAACGAGGTGTCCATAAAATTGCTTTCATAAAAATTTCGCAGAACTTTTCGAGACTTTCGTATTTAAGTAAATAGAACACCAGAGATTTCGTTATTTTTTCGGAAAAATTGCACTTTTGTTCAAATTAAAGCGTGAAGCCGGTTATTTTCATCCATTGGAAAATGTTCTTTGATTTGTTAAAATTTCTTCCTATAATAACAATTCTCTTTAGTAAAAGAAAAAAAAGATTAGAAGAAAAGATTAAAAGAATAGTTTCATAATTTCATAGTTCAAAATTACACAAAATCTATGAAGTGAACTACTATAGACTTAGTATTTTAGTATTCTGTAGAATTGAATTTTGAAGTATTATGCTGTAAATTGTTTAGCTTTAATTTTACAGACAATTGTTGTGAAAAGCACATACAATTTATATGAAATCATCAAATGTACATACTACGCACTATAAATATAACACATTTTCGAATATGTGTATGATGAAGTTCTATGGGCAATAACTCGTACACCCTTATCTATGCATATAAGTAGAATTGTTCTGTGTCTGCTTGTTCGTCTAGGTATTAACCTAGATTACTAAGAAACGTCTGGACCGATATTATGACTTTTTTTTGTAGAGTTGGTCAAGTGCTATAATATAGGTTTGATTACATTTCTGTATTTCTAGGGGTCGTTAGAGCTAGAAATCGTTGAATAAAGTGAAATTGAAAGGCTACGTATGTTTATAACCTAAACTCTTTAGATAGGGTATTTTTGTATATCCAATAATGGGTTTCCAGTGCACATATAACCCTTTATCTACATATTAGGAGTTGTAGTGGTTCTGGGGTTAGTATATGCGGATGTTTACGTATTTCAACAGATTGTGTGTTTTATGCCGTGAAGATTTTCGTTGTGCATTGCGCTGAATCTTATGATACTAAAGTTATCAAATAGTACACCACGTTTTGTATAAGGCTATATGTTTACATTCATTGATTTTATGAAAGTAACACAATGAGTTATACCTTTAAAATTTGGCTCAATTAATTGTTAAAGCCGTAGTAGAACAGTTCCACTTTCACCAGAGTACCTAATTCAATTTCATTGTGCTAATTCAAATAATTACTTAGCTATAAATAGGTCACGATACAACAATTAATGTAAATATGGTTCGAAATTCAATGCAAGCCTCTTTACTCTAGATTCCCTTTAAAAACTGTTCAAAGCCTAAAATTTGGGACTATTCTAAAATCAGCAGTTCATATGGTCGCCATATCTTGAGCCGTCCCCGCAGGCCCACTTCTAGAGACCTAGCAAGAAAAAGGTCCTTATTTAAATTTTATTATTTTTATGATGTGATTTTGAGCGAAGAGAAGGCCATAGCTTCGGTTCAGGGCGCGAGATTTACGTGCTGCGGGGGGCTCTGGTAATGCACATGGGTGCGGTAATATGTAAAAAGTGGTGTGTAAAAGCAAATTATCGTCTGAATCACACTTGTTTATAAATCGAATGAATTTTGTTTAAATTTATCATTTACATTTACAAGTTTTGAAAATAAGAGGGTGCAAAATGATTATAAAGAAAATCTGTTTAATGATCTGTTTCAATGATAACAAGATTTCCATTTTCCAGATTTCCATGAAATCTTTTGCGTACGGGAAGATATAATAATAAAATACAAACAAAAGAATATATGCATTATAGGATAATCTTATTTTGCTTTTTTAAAAGAATATCTTCCAGGGTGTTCCATAATTGAAGATGTAAATTTACTTCTTCAAGGGCTACAAGGGTGACTTTGGATCTTATTTATTGCAAAAACGTTCCTCAATTGCTTTACCTTTTCTTATTACCTTTGAGCCCAATTGATGCGTCATGTTTAGATAAAATTTTCCATTACCCCGTTTTGTGCACAGATCATCTCAATAAATCGCGGAACGTATCATAAACCCAATTCTTAGGTAAATAGAAGTAAAGCGATCCGAAGGCAGACTCTCTCCAGATGACCCTGCCAATGCCGTCAGCAAATGTTTACAGAACGGAGCCGGAATTCGGTTTTCGCACATCGTGCAATTTGTGCAGCCTACCGAGTAATCGAGCCAAAATGCAAAAATAAATATTTCCCTGCAGCGAAAAATGTGTTCCTCAACGGAGGCATCCCAGAGCAGCATTGTCGACGATTATTTATCTTTTATATTTAATTTATTCGCTGAGCGAATCGTTACCAGGTCCACTGTGTCTGTGGCTCTGTTAAACAGAGGCTCTGACGAGGTTAGCGCGGATTAGAGCCCCCACCAGCAGTTGGACTAAAATAAACCCAACACCGCGACCATCTGGAATTTCTGCTGCGATTTCCTGGATTCTGTTTCAGTTGCAATCTCATGAACCCCCAAGTGGAATCGCTGTTTTTTTCTCTGTGACACGCCAAAGTTCTGGGCGCACTTTAGTGATGTCTATTTCGATCAGAACTCGACGACGCTGGTCTAATTCGCGAGAACGTAAAACACGGTCTGCACAACCGAACTCTCAACGACCCAGCATCAAATTGGAGTGAACTTCCACTATCGATTGAAACTACTGGGATATGGAATTTGGTTCAGTTGGAGGAACCTAATTGGTAGTTTAATATTTACTAAAAATTATGTCTTGGCCCTTGGTTCTCTTGTAAATCTGTAGTTGACATGCTACGATAAATTACGATACCTTCAAAACTTATGTTTCTTACTTACTGCTGAAAGTGGGTGTGATTTTAATGTATTGGCAAATTTTAAGCGAAAATCCCTCTTTTGAAATGCCATGAAATGAAAGCTGGTTTTTTCTTAAAAAAGGCCGGTATTTTTCTTAAAAAATCATGTCAATAATAATTATTTTAGATCTTATCCAAAATGAAAGAAAATAAATACACATTTCTCAACATTTTTATTAAAACAAAAGTAATAAAATTTTAATAGTCAAATTCCAAAATAAACGTCGTTTCTAATTATTACAGAAAATGATGTCTCTTAAAAAGTTTTAATGACAAAAATTAGGTTTAAGAAATAATGGTGGAATAGTAATGGAATAATGACTAGTGCTATCTAAGATTGTTTTCAGTAATTTTTCGCAATATCGAAAATAAAAATACTTTAGTTTAAAAAACATAGTTTTGAGAAAACGCTTTGAACTACTGAAAGCTGTAATTCCATCAGCTTTACGAGTTTCGAAATAAATTGTTGAGGGAATATATTATTAAATTTTCAATTGCACAACTTAAATAAATAAGAGTATTTATCAAAAATAGATTTTTTGTGTCTCCATTATACAACCGCTTAGATAAAACTGAAATAGTTTTTAGATTGCCGAAACAAATTCGACATCAAATCTATTAATTTATTATTTACTATGAAACAAATTTTTTCACTTTTCGCATTTAGCGCCTTTTGAAAAAGGAATGTTGTGAAATTTTTGGAGAGGTTTTAATAAGGAAACAAAATTATTTAGATAATGCGGTAATAAACTATTCTAAGATATATTTTTTTACAATGGTATACCTTATAAATAAGCAATAATGAATAGAATAATTCATTTAATTTCGACCGTAATCATCTTACTAATATAACTAAATTTAACCTATGACTGTGCCTTTTACTTTAAGCAGTCTTCGTTTTACGGTGGCAATCTTCAAAAAAAGGGGATTTTTATTCTAATAATAGTTTTTTATTTGAGTTCTTAGAGTTAAAAATAATTACGAATAAATAAATTAAAGAAGTTTTAATGATGCAATTTGAATTTTTTTATGTGCAGGATTTTTTAAACTTCAACATTTTTTAATCTTATATGATTTTTTAACATAAATTTTTAGTCAAATTATTTAGGTGCATTACAAACAAGTTTATAAGTCCATAGTGAATATGCAAACACATACGCGTAAATCTAAGAAATTGTCTTTATTAAATAGCATTATTCTTAAATAAAAGTTCCACTATATATCGAATAATTGTTACTAAAAATAAATTACAAAACAAAAGTAGTTTTGATAATTCTTTCTATGACGACAAGTCTCTTTCAGATTTTTGAAATTGCTTTATTCAAATTCTGGCAAATTTCCATAGAAATGATTGCCTGTATATATATGACAAAATATTCCATAAAATATTTTCGAAGAAAAAAAATGCCAAAAAGTTGTTGGAGCGCATTATCATAACGACCGCTTCACACCTTACTTGAAGTACACACGTGACTGCACATCGTCTTTTATTTTGCTTATACGTTTGTGGATATCCACTGAATCCGTTTTGCATAAACATTCGTTGCGTAAGTTTACGCAAGTTAGAAGTTTGTGTCCATTACCGTGAACACCAGGATCGACTGGTGAAACGTTTCATTCTGTAACGAGCAAACACGAAATTTTCAAAGGTTCTGTTTACACTTTTTGATATACAGTGCATTAATAAAAGCAGGCCTTTTTAGGAACGTGGGTGCCCATATTCAAAATGTTCACGACATCTATGCAAAAAAGCGTTTTTTTACCTCAGCTTAATTTCAACATCAGCATGTGTACACAATTTGCGCCCTCGTGATGTGGTTCATTTTGTGCGAATAATGAACGCAATCGAGTCGCTAATATGCCAAAAACAAACTGCAAAATAAATTGATCATTTTCCCTCGACTGAAGCCGAGAGCTCGCCCGGAGCTTATTTGTCTAATGCCACGAGCCGGATTTGCCCAAAAGCCCATATTGGTGAACATGGAGGAGACGTCCTGATTTTTTATGCCCTCCGGAAGATTTTGACAAAAGGTGTGAGTGAAATTTTCGCTTTAATGGAATTTATAAAAGAAACCGGCTGACCTGGCGGCATCGGCACCGTTATTCACTTAATCTTATAGAACTGATTCGTTTTCACCCGAAGTCACCCTGTATCACGGTCCAAGTGTTGGTTAATTAATTAGAAGAACTGAGCGCCATCACGCGGGCACGTCAAGCAGTAGCCCCGGCAACGGTCGTTCAGTGCACGTGAATAATGCGCTGAATTTTTCATGAGCTCCCTCTTTCCCCGTTTGTTCCCATACAACCTCGGGGGATTTTCAAAAAATGGTTCACAACAGCAGCGCTGAGCGCTTCTGCAAAATTAATGTGCGAAGCTCATTAGGGTCAACAACTCGCAGCGTCTCAAGACGCTCTTTGGGATGTGGTCAAGTGCTGTCTGCCGCCTGGGGACGCTGCTCTACCGCCGATCTACTTCGAGGTGGCTTCTGCGGAAATCGAAAGTGGACTTCTTGGCGCTGAATGATTCGACCACATGGACCTGTGTCGTGCCAAAAGATGTGACCGGCGACCGCGCGGCAGGCGAAAATTGGGGCACTCATTTACTAGTGTGATTAACTATACAAAACAAGTCAAGAATGAAAATATTTGCAAGAATTTAACACTACATGTCTATAAAACAGGCATAGATGCATGAAATTGATTTATAGACAGGAAAACTTCGTTTAGGTATACGCGCTTTCAAACGTAAATATACTTTGTATTTGTTTTTTTCTATTCCATTCAGAACAACGAGAAAGTATTTTTAGACTTCTGCCGAAAGATGAAACCTATTTCAACAGTAAAACAGAAAAGATCGATTGATTTGAAAGTCGGGTAGTTTACATAAAAATACTCGGGAGCAGAAGAGACCTCAAAACCGAGAAAATCTATTCTTTTTTCCAATAAATTAAAATTCATGTTTGGAGTAAATAACTCGATTTATTGGAATTTGATCTTTAATAACTACAAGTAGATGTAGGTTTTGAATTACATTTGCAATGATTTGAAGAAGGAAAAATACTATGAGATACGTCTCAGTCGACACTGTTGAAAAAAAAATTGTGTACTGAAAATCGACTGCGAAATATCTCGTGGTACTTGTTTTTGTAATGTTGTGTCTTCAAAATTTCCTGTATAAATTTTTTAAATTACATTTTTATAATATCAGATCTTTTAATAAATGATGTTACATATTGAATTTGTGTAGCGTAAGCGCAACAATGGTATGAAATAAAGTGGACCCCGAGAAATCCGAAAAAAAAACGTTTTGCGGGGCAGTGTTGGATTATCGAATTTTCCGAACTGTACGGTCACCTGCCCCCCATTGTTCGGAAGTTTGTGTAGGGGACTATCTTGTAATTGAGATTGCACGACCGCGCGGCCGGCGAGACGGCACATGCCAGTAACAAGTCACAAGGCTGGATTACAATGGTATAACATTTGAAAGTGTTCTCACACTCCTTCCAAAAATGGAAAAATGTTTTCTTTTTCTTAAAAATTTATTTAAAAGTTTTTATTGATTCTGTGACATTACAATTCATACGACTGTACACTTATTTCTTTGTAAATACCGGCCAATTTAGTCAAATGGATCGTTCAAATGTTTTTATTTATTTTTAGTAAAAGTTTTATTCACTTGTTTTGTTTTTAAAATGTATTTGATATACCTACCTTTTACTCTTTCCGAGTAATAATTCAATTTGCAATATCTTAAAATGCAATACAATCTGACAAAGTTCTCATCTTTGAAATCACGCACACAATCAGCTTTGCTAATCGGCTAAATGTGAGCTTTAGCATTGCACGTGTAATAGGGTTCCATGCCTGTTGTAGGAGTAGCTAACATTTAAACGTTTTAATATTCTCAATTTCGATTCCTTTCTCAAGACTTTTCTAGTTCGTTTGCTTTTATTTTATCATTTTCTATTTCTTGTTGCTTTGTTCAAAATATAAATACATTTTAAAAGCCTTTATTACTCGTTTGGTCACTTTATTTCTAAGTGTTATCATCTTATATAAAATCGAAACAGCAGTGACCAAGATATTTTTTGGTTATCGGAAAATGTAATATGGGAAAATGCGTTTAAAATTTAAAGACTAGTTTAGTTTAGCTAAACATTTTGAAGCAAAACGAAATTAATTCGTTTAATTTTAGCTTGATCAACTTAAAATTTTACATGGAATATTTTCGAAAGATAGTAATACTAGAAATTGTTAAACATTTCGAACATAACCATTCATAAACATCCAGGGTAGAACGTGTTGTTATTAAAAACTAGACTGTGGTTATAATGTTAAATAAAAGATATCGTTAACTTTGGTACTCGGCGAGTTGGAGTTGGGTTTTCCAGTGTTAAATAAAGTCAAAAGTTAATCTAAGCAAATCTAGTGATTAGCATTGGAGTTCATATATTTTTGTTTTATGCATATTTAGTTTTTGGCGATAAAAATCGAAGAGAATCCGGGAAGTGGTGTTAGTTAAGCACGTTTAGTGGTTACAAATGAGGTTGTTTCGCACTATTCGAATTTTAACAAAAGAAGACCTCAGAGGCTACAATGAGTGCCGGAAGAACCAGTTCCGAAAATCTTTCAATGGCATTATCTCAGCCATTTAGCGTTACCCATAATTTATTTCGTCTATTTATTTAACGGCGACGTCTCCGAAGTCACAAGGAATTAATTCTCCGAACTCCAATTTTCCTTGGACAATAGTCAACGCAGCACAATGTGTTGCTCTCAATCAATTAGACCTCGGATGCCTCCATAAAGCGTTTACTGGCTTTCTCATGGTTATTTAATTCCACCCTTTGGCAGTGGAACAAAGCCGCTGTCCTTGTACCTAAGAATACCCACAAATGGCGCTTTGTAAACACGAGGTTCCCCAGGCTATCGATTGCGGCCGTGCAGCCCTGTCCGACTATTTAGGAAGCTTTCGAATAAAATCGATGCTTCGCTAGTCCATCCACCATGTCCGTGGATACCTACGTCGAGTCTTTCGACTAACTAAATTTGGTCGACGTGGTGTTTTTTTGCAGGGCTAAAGACTGGGCAAAGAAATTAAATCGTAGTCAGACAGACGACAAACATAACCAGGGCATTCAGCAAAGAGGGTGGCAACAGCGAATTTAAGCCCTCGACTTACTAATAATAAATCCTAGCATATTTCGTCAGACAAAGGAGCACTGGAAACTTTTTGCAGAATTAATCAGGAAGTTTGAAGAGCTCTACGCTAGTATGCAACGAGCTGTTCTATGATTCACAAAGGGTGCAAAACAGCCAAATGAACTTGGTTTTTAGGGGATGCAAAAATATCTGAAAATCTTATTTTGTGAAGAGTTTTCTTAAGATGACGATGACCGTCTTCTCCTTGCGGAGAATTGAATGCTATTCAATGGCGACTCTTAGTCTAGTATGAGCTAGTAATGTAGTTGACATGAATGAATGGTTATTCAGTGGAAGTTTCAATCCATTTTCGATTTTGGAAGGATATTATGAAATTTTTTTGATCGAAGTAGCGATTTGTTCTAATTCTCGCAGTTTTTATTTAAGATTACTACCGAAAGCATACATACACATATTATTCCTTTAATCCCTGATAGCTCTCTAAATTTCTGCTGGATCATTAAAAAAAAAATAAGTCATTCGATTTTGTTGTAGTCAGGAGTTTAGCGTGTAAAGAAGAACACAAACATTTAAGTCTTGCTAAAATGTGTACGCTTTATGGGCTTCTATTTCTTCTTATTTACTTTCTAAAAAATTATTCAATAATCATACTCGACTCATAAATCATTATTCATAAATCGAAGTAATGATGTTCAGATATCACGCTGGAATTAATCCATTGAGAAGATTACGCTTCGGTTCTGCTCGAGCTTTCTCAAAATACACTTTTTATCGATTTCGCATAATCAGCCAGTCGACAAAATCAATGTCAAGTGCACCTTCACTGAACTATTGAACAGGTGAGTCACATTTCGACTAGAGGTGGTCAGGTTATTTGGAATTTAATAATTTCTGTAAGAGGATAATTTCTTGTTTGAAAGAGGAAAATTTGATTGAAAGTATATTCTATGAACTAGAAGTGCTTGAGAATGCATTTATGCATCACGTAAAAATACTACACTACATAGTTAAGTACTGTAGTATAATACGAAGGCTGGTTCGAATTCAGAGCAAATTCGGACACTCTTTTTAGACGAATTTTTCAAAATATAATACTTAAATTGGGCATTCATTCATTCAACAGGCATTCCTCGTCCTTAAGAGCTTAAATCTGCAGCTCATTATGCAGTTATCACAATTGATTAAATAGAATGAGAATTACCTCCGTTGTAAATAAATTTTATGTTTTCATTAGGAAATGAATTTTTTTTAAGCCATTATACTGTGTTAACCTTCAACTTCATTAGCTTACGTTATTTTTTCCCTTGACTTCCACTACTCGGAGGAAGAATCTAGCTTTGCGGCTGCTTTATCAGTCTGGAGGGAGCCCACCAGTTGGATCCATTAAATGAAGCACCGGAGAAATTGCTAAAAACATTTCCCATTTCTATCGAGTTGAGTGAATATGCATCATATTTATGAAATTGTCGGAGTAACGAAGACATTAAGTATGAATTAACATCGCGTTATCCGCGGACATATTTCCTCCCACAGGTTCGTGTTTCCTCATCTTGCTAATTTTTCAGACCCACTCAGCGGAGGCGGAGAGCCTAAGTTCCTGTTGTAGGTTAGAGCTCCACCACCGTTGCCCCTCCAGTCCGCATTCCAGTCTTGAATTATTTATGAATCCTGAGGAAACATAATATGCCATTTCTATAATTGCGACAGAAAAGTAAGAAAAATGCCAGAACCAAAGCCCAGAATGCCGTAATCTTCTCCTGCCGTCGCATCTAATTGGACTCCATAGTGTCTTAGTATCTCAGACATGCAGTGAGCGTAAGATAAAGATGAGGACGGCAGGCTGCCTAAAAATAAGTCGTGGAAGGAGTTTACGATTTTAGACCAGCCGGTGTGGGATATGCACTTGTTCGAGACCGATTTAACCGCCACGGATTGTGGAAGATGCATGGCATTCGGCACGGAGCAAATCTTAAAGGGCATCCCGAAGAGGCAGTAAGAAACTGCAAGTGTACTTCGAGTTCAATAGAGATTATTGAACCCGCTGGCCAGAACAGTTTCGTCCACATCTCAATTCAGATAAGCGAAATTAGTTAAATTCCTTTAATGGTTTTCATGCCGAGATGTTGCTAGGCAATGTCTATTTTTAGCAAATTAATTTAGATACTTTTGCTGGCATTATTGGAAGGAATTGTTTTTTTGAAGGTTTTGTCCTCGAAGGGTTCGAAAGGAGCTCTCCTAACATCATTATTTTCCTGTCAATATTCTGTCAGTCATAGGGACTTAGCATTTAGAATGAGACTAATACATTTTTTTATAATTTAAACGTAAAAAAATCGTCTTCAAAGAATTTCAATGTAAAGAGCCTTCAGGAAAGAGTAACATATTTCGCAACTTAATATGTTATTGGCATTTTCGCTACTTCAAATAACACAAGAGAAAGATATATTCTGTTTTTAACATACCAATTACTTTTTGAGTGAAGTCTGAATTGAAGAAAAAGAGAAAAAAATTTAAAAATTCACTTTCGACCTCAATAAATTGATATAAAAAACACCATAAATAATGCAATTTTTCTAATTTTACAAACCATTTACGTGTTTCTTTAGATAGTTATAAAAAAAAAAGCTTTTCCGAAAATTTCAAGTCAATCATAGAAGTAAGTAGTAATATCCTCAAACCCTTTTTGAGCTGTCTTCTGACCTTTTGTGTCTCTACCTGTACGTACAAACCTGCAGTGGCGGTCTATTAACAGTAACTTAGATAATTTTTGGAATATTTACATCTTCTAAAATGAGCGGCATTCTAATTTTTTTAAAAATAAACTATTATGTATTTGTACTTATTTTTTAATTTTATTTGTTTATATGCAAAAAATAGCTAACCGCATTAAAGTCCTTCTAAGTGATCTAAATTAAAAAATCTGAATATCGTTTAAATTAGGTTTGATTAACAAATTTAAAAACCAAAAATAGCTCTAGTTAATTTTGTTTTATTGTTTTAGCAATTTTTCGAATATTGCGTGCAAATTACAAAAAATATCATAAAATATCACCATTCGTGATGAAGGGATTCCTTCTATTATTGTATCATGAACCGGCCCTTTTTAAAGCTCTTAAACATGGCAAAAAGTTTAAAGAAATATAAAGAAAAAGGAGTTTACAAAAAGTTTAAATTCGAATTTGTATGATAAAGAAGTAACTTAGTGCAATATTTAATTTTAATGCATAATCTTAAAACGCGCATCATTTTCTCTTCCGTGTATTCCGGAAGGAAGCGCTTTAAGGTCGCACCACAAGAAAACATTACTCTTACTAAAAGTACGAAAGGATGTCAAAGTTAAGTTGGACCCTTTTTTCTTTAAATCTTTCCTTCGGGCAACAAAAACAACATTGCAGTCCCTACTAAAGTGGAATTTCTTTTCCCTAGACTTTGATTGGATTTACGGATGTCTTTTGTACTTTTCGCTTTTCAAAAGAGTGAGGAACATTTGGAATTTATTTCAAGCTTTTAAATTGTTTAAAGGCAGAAAATTTACACCTTGTTAAATCCGTTAAATTCGATTGAGTTGGGGCGCAGATCTTATAGATTAATAAAAACCCTTTTTATGTCAGAGGTATTCAGTTTGAGGCTTTTAAGTCCAGAAGAATCATCCTATTTATGAAATTTTTTGAAGAAGGATTAGGACTTAATAATATCCTCTTTCAGAAATCTGTTCTGTACTATATTCTAGAACGACTAAGCAAGATAATCTTTAATAAGATATGATTTGTTAACTTTTAAATAAGATTTTTTTTAAACGACTTGCAGGACAAATTATTCACACGAGCTAATGTATTATTGTATTTTCATGTTTTAAATATTTACACATATCCATTTATAGTTTACATTTTTGACTTTATCGAAACAAGTTTTTCCATTTGAATTATTTCTTAAACTTTTCTTCTTAAATAAGAATTTATTTCCTATAAAATTAATTTAAGATTGTGGCATCCGCTGAAGTCGAGAAATGCAATAAAATAAGTCAGTGCTTAAATCGAAGATAATTTTAGTGTCATAAATAAAGTTATTTTTAGAGTTTCGTGTAGAAATAGGAGATTTTATTATATTTTATGGCGAAATTTCGTTGTTGGTCTGTCTAGACTAATAAAGGCAGCAAAGGAATCTCCAATACGAAGTTATTACTTTTACTATTTTAAAGAGTAGTTAGTATGAAAAGAAAATTGGCGTATCCACTGGAAGTACTTTTTTGGAGTATTTTAAAGTTTTTTTTTAAGTTTCATTGCATGTCATTAAAATAATGTGTAAAAAAGTATGTTCTCCACCTGTTCCAATTTTGTGGACCAAGAAATTCTAAATATCTCTCATTGATAAATTACAGGAAAAATAAAGAGTTGTACATTTAATCAGTTTTTTAGGATAGATTTCGATAGGTAACAATACTGAAATATAATATTGACGAAAATTCTTTAAATAAAGCTCTTTATATAATTTGAATTAATAAGTCAGTGGAATGGAAAATAAAATTGCCTGAAGTGTTTAAAAAAATAAGCTAGGTCTATAACTACACCAAGTTTCATGTTGATAGTTTTGGTAGTCTCTGAGAATATGAATTGTAAAGCATAGACAAATAGGGAAGTTTCAGTACGAGGATCCCGTTTGTACCTTTCTGGTACGGCGTCCTAAAAACGGGTATCTATGTAATTTCAGAAATTAATTAATTAATTGTATTTACCCTGTAACGCTTGTTTTTTCTTGTATATCTCTATTTACTCCATATTTCACCTACTAATATTCTCAAAACTCCAGAACAACTTACCGTACTGGAAAAAGTTTACAACAAGAATAAATCATCATTAAAAGAAAATGTTCTCATTAAATTTATATAATATCAAAATAATTAATACTATTTAGTAATCACTTATATTTAAACTGATGAAATTTTCTAATGAACATTTCTTCTTTTTCAGATTTCAACACTAATTTGTATTTACAGCAATTAGGTGAGTAAAGGTCCTTTGATGTCTTCCAATTTTCGGTTGGGCATTAAATGGAAACATTTTTAATTCAAGAAAAGTGACTAGGGAACGTAAATTTCGCGTAAAATTACTTTCATCGCGTAACGAGGAGCGGAGTCTTTTAATCAGACCTAACTTCCCTCATTAAAAACGAACAAGTTGCTTCCTCTGGAAGTTATGCAGTCGTATGAAATTCGAAATCGCATAAACATTTTTCATGGCTCCATTTCCAGTGGGACTGACATTCCTTGTGGCCCCTTTCTTGGGAACTCCCCTTTTTGGCAACAATGAGTCCGGATGGAATGGGAACCCCGTGCCCGTCCGAGAAGGAGACGGCGAGGGAATCGGCGCAATTGTTTTATTAAGTCTTTTGGCACATTTTTGAATCTGAAATGAATTGGTATGCAGTTGCTGTGCCACGTCGTTGAATTCTGAAGTGGTTCCATGCAAAAGTCCTTTTGCTTTTTTCGCTGGTCCTTATTCTTCTTTTGTTTCTTGGAAAATACTTCTGGGTCAAGTCGTTGTGCGGTTCCCCCCGCGAAGGAGGAGAGGAATATATCGCTCTAAAACACTCATGGAAACTTAACTCTGTGTTTGCTAACTTGACTTCCGGCTGACGTCTTTTTTTTAGTTTCTTTATTTCTTTCGAGGATTTTCTTCTCAAGTGGTTGAGGCGGATGGGCTCTTTTGTTCATAAAATTAAAAGTTACTTGCTTAGAATGTTTCAAAATGGACAAATTTTTAATTAAAGTATCTTTTAGTACGTTGTATGGAAATTTATTGGAAGTTAAACAGTTTTACTTTCCTGTATAGCAACATTTGTTTATAATCAAACAATTTGGACAAGTAAACTTTCAGTTTAGACATTGACATAGACATTTTCATTGAAGCTCTAAAATATACTACTTCGTATTTGAGTTAAAATGGAACCTTATTCTAAGCATACGCTGTCTCAACAGACTGACTTAGCTCTCGATTAATAAACGCGAGAAATTTTTATCTACTAGTGATTAGGACGGTCGGAAACTCTTTATAGTTCTTTTTTCAATTCTTTAATTTCAACTAACATTTGACTAACTGGTTGATTTCATCGCACTCCTCGATATACTCAGAAAAATTAATAGTTCGTTTCAATTAAAAATCAATCATTTTCATCTTTCAATTTAGAAAAACTAAGTAAATAGTCAAATTGAGAATTGGAAATAGTCCTTTATTACTATAAAGTAGGTGTTTAAAATTGATCATTAGTTTAGTAGGAATTAAGTGTAAGTTACAAAGTACAGCACAAAATGCAAATAAATAAATTTGTTGAATGCAAGTATGAAAAATCGAAAAGAAATGATTAATACCATTCAATGATTAATTATATGTGCTTGTCAATTCGTTTTCTAAAAAACATTTGTTCAGTGTTTAATTTTTAAAAATGTTGAACAACAAATGATTGTAAGCATCATACTGAGAAGTAATACTTCTTATGTTCACATATTTACAAATAGCAGAATCTTACTGTACTCAGCTTCAGACTTTTGGAACTAATATGCGATATTCAATTAAATCGTTTGCCCGGCTATCGCTCGTCGCGAAAATGTTAATAATGTTATTGAAACATTTATTCTCTTTAATTTTTGAAGAATTATTAAATTCTTCTAAAAGAACTTATGTACCTGAAATTGTTTTATTCTGTTATTAGTCTTGTTAGTAAATATGTCTTAGGGATATTCCAACCTTAGCTTTTTAACTTTAACTAAAAATGTTGAAACAGGAATCCATTAAGAAATAAGTAATAAGTGTAAACTTTTGTGCACTTTAACAACACAATGTTTTTCAGCATAAAACCGAACTAAATACTTTTGCTACCGATTAATTTGTCAACAGCACCTAATGGCAAAAGCTTGCTCACTCTATTTAATTAAGTCATAACCATCACCCATCACATATCAAAACTTGAAAACCGCGTCAATGTAAGTTGCAAGGCGCGTCCTGAGGGAACTACCCCATGATTAATTCCAGTTCAGTAAATTAAAAAGGGTTTTGTGGAACGTAACCTCCGCGTTATACGAGGGTTACCTGTATATACATCATTCGAAATCCCTCGAAAACCTTCCATAATTTCAACTTATCTCCTAATTTATTTTTAATATTTTTATATATTTTTTTATTTTCCTAATAAGAAATAGTAGGTTATCAGTTAGTTGTTCTCCTATTTTGGAGGTAAATTGGCAGAAAAAAGAGACGTAGTATCACATGGATTGATTGTGAATAACTGTCAATTGACCCAAATTTTCAGCTCTACATTCAAGTTTAAATAATAAAACAAAATCTCTACTTGAACTTAATGATCTATGACTGAATTAATTGAACAAGGAATTCGAACTACACTTGTAAACTTAAGAATTGTTCAGTTTTACATCCTTGTTCTAGGATAAATGGGGAATCAAATAATACAACGTAACCCAACAAATCCAATTAATTCCAAGGACAGCACACAGTAAATCGGTACTCAAAGGTTTACTTAAACGTAACCTAATAAATTGCATGGAAAGTATCCATAAAGTGTTCTTTCACAAACTTCCAATTAAAAGTTGTGCTTTCTCGGTTCACGTGGAACCAATTGGTAACGTGTTTGTGAAACACGACACCTAAAAGGAAAGTTTCTCGAGTGGATGTGTTCTAGTCAATTTCTTGGACAGTAGCCTAGATTTCAATTTAGGTCTGGCTAGCTTCTTGCTGGTACCAAAAACTGGATTGTTCTAATTATTATTAATTAATTAAGAGCCTTAAACACTGTTGTATTGCGTGAAAATAACCAATTATGTTATTCCTTAAGCGGTTCCCCCGCATTTTGCTCCCACACGTCCAAAAATACCTCAATATAATCAATAATGTTGAATGACTGTATAAGCGCTAAAATGCTCGTGAGTGGGCATCAACAATTAAAAGGAATTTATCCTTTACGCCTCCATCGAGACTATTAATGCTTCCGGGAGCAAGCCTAGATAATCTCTTGTTAACAAGTTCAAAATGTTGGATAATCTAATTTTCGTGCTGCTTTACTGGGCTTAGTTATTAAGTATTTAGGTATGCAGAAAATTTTACTAGATATTTTTTGTTTTGCTTTAAACGAAATTTAAAAATGCTTCAACTGATCTTTTATTAAGTTTGTTAACCCTCTAGGTTTTACATTGTAATGTTTCAAATAGTCTGTGAAATGTTATTTAAAATTTTTTTAAATTGTTTGTCCAAAAACTTTGAAAAATAGGTAAGTATAATTACTTAGAGTAAATATTACATCACAAATGTTGTAGATACTAAAAGTCTCGATTTAAGGCGGAATCCCACTGTGACAGGCCCAAAGAAACCTCTTTTATGAATTCAGATAAAATATTTTGGGATTAAATCTTTAAGTCAGTAAAATAATAAAGAAAAATCACTGTTTAAATTGGTTATACTTTATACTAAGGAAACAATCGAAGCCAGTTGTATTTTAGTAAAAATAAAAACTCATTTTATAAAGAGTGTTTCAAAAAACCAACTTGTCCCAGTTAGTAAGGGCGATGACCTGAAATCAATTATTATAGAAAAATCCAAGACTAGCAGTGAAAAGACTCTAGTTTGAGCCTAGATTAGACAACGAGCTTCTTTAGAATTTTTAAATGTGCTATTTTAACCATAGTCTTCGATAGATGTCACTTCAACGTGATCTTTTGTTTACTTTTACAAATAAAAACAAAACAAAAATGCTTTGTTTTCATTTTCATGTGTCATTCTTTTTGTATCTTAATTGCTATACATTTCATCAATATTGGTCAGGTATGGAAATATATTCGTAAATATTTACATATCTGTATATCAATAAAGAGTTCTTTGTAGCCATCTTCTCGCCTTGTGTGCTATTGAAAATGTTAATCTTGCATCGGAAGCAATCGTTTGAGCGATAAAATAAAACTTGTTTTTATTTTTAACGAAGCGAAAGTCATAAAAATGGGGAAAGCCTGAAACATTTTTTAATTTAGGTTAATAAAGAACTACATGGTGACTTTTCGTCCAGTGTTTTATCTGTAGACTTAAGCCGAGTAATATTAGACTATAGCTAACCTCTTTATGCGAATCACCATAGATGAGTGTATCTAATCACCTAAACAAAAACATTCTCTGACCTCAGGGTTTCGAAATCGTGTTTAATTCCTCATGTGTTACGAGTGAAGACATAACACCTGAGGTCACCTGTTGTTTACATTTCATCTGGAACAAGCACGACTACATCTAGCCAGTGACCTTTAAAGGTATTTCAAACGGTAAATGAAACGAGGTTTCTCAGGAATGTCGGACTCCGTAAAAAGTGAATTTGCTTTATACCGGTAAAGAGGTGTTGCGGCGTCAGGGGAACACCTTAAGAGGCCAGAGCAAATTCCCAGGCCACGGCAATCTTTTCCGCAATACGAACACCTCACAGGTGGATGACCGGGTCCGGCTGCCGTGTGCATTTTGCTCTTCGCTGACCATCGTCGTGATCGCGGACTGTGACCAATCTTCGCATCGTCCGCCGCGTTCGATGCGGCGGGCGCCCTAGATCGATATTCGATTTTTAATCGGTTGGAAACCTTTTGTGGTTTGGCCGGTAACTCGCTTTTTCTACTTGAATAGTTACTCCTCCTTGCTGCGTTCTTACCTTTCCCTTCACAAGGGGACCAAATCGTGATCTTAATTTAATCCAATGCGCGGTTTCGCCGCCGCTCACCTAAGATCGTGGTATGATACCGTAGCGTTGCCTTTCGATTGGCAATCATCTTTGACTGGAACGAAGATTTATGGACCAGAAAGGGGCCGTCTATCGATTGCACTTTTTCAATTAAAACTTCCAGGTGCGCCACGGCTGTTTTCAATGCAGTGCGATTGTTTGGCCATTAGTCATTAAGTAGCTTTTGTTGGCTTTTGGGACCTATTAATATTTACCTGCACCTTATACCGGCCTTCTTGTGTTCGTTGTTGGAGAAAGTGCACCAGAGCTAAACGAATTACTTTAAATGAACGATAAATCTCTCCATGGGCTTTGATTTTTGAGCTCTGCGTCGTGGTTGACGCACTGAGTAAGTCATCCGCTTATGGACTATCTTTTGTCCGGCTCAGACAAAAGACAGGTGACTAGCGTATGTGGAAAAGCGATAAAATGGGTTTTTGTCATCGTAACATGCTAATGAAGCAATGAAGCCAATCGGGGTTGATAGCCTTACATAAATGCACGGGATTTACGCATAACGAATTCCTTTCTCATAAATTCAATAGACTAAATAATCAATAGATGTCTAACTATAAGTCTCTCTAAACGGCTAGACATCTCTATGGATGTTTCGTAAGTTTGGCTTACAATTGTATAAAAAAGGATTTCGTTCAATTATGTTAGAGATAAATTGAAACTTTCTACAATAATGCGGAATATAATATAAGTTTCTCTCCCTAAGAACTTAGGCGTGTGTCCGAAAGTTCTTGATAACTCATTGCATATAACTCAAAGTATGCACATTTTATTTGAAGTTTCAAACTCCAATGCTCGTCAATATAAACTTGAATTGCTTATATGGAACTATGTTAAACATTATTTATGTATGTTTAACATTATTTCATATTTATGTTTAAATGGTTTGAATATGTTTTTTTTGAAAAATGAATTTATCCAAAGGGTGGAGTAATTGTGGTGACGAGTAGGATTTAAATTTTCTATCATAGCCCAAATATACATGCTTATATAGGGAAAAGGGACAATCGTTATTTGAAATATATTTTAAATAATTATTTACTTTAATTAAACGGATAATAAATTCAAAAGTCATGTCTATAAACAGGCTTGTATAGTATACTTGGGGACATCCCGACACAAATGTGTCATCTCTTACGTTTCTATAAACACTTACGATGTAACGATAAATCGAAATAATTAAAATTTGAAGAAATTCATTTTGAGTTTTAGAAAGGTGATTATGGACTTTAAGAAATTGAATTTGTAGTTAGAAAAAGTGCGTGTGTTTTATTATATTTCGGTTCCAGGTTAATTTTAGTAAACTCCAAATATTATTTGAGCGGATGTGTGAATGTGTTGGAATAATTATAACAGTTTTCACAATATGGAGCAGTATCAGTTCGTTATATCCTCCTCGTGTTCATAAATTGATCCTGAATCTAAACAAAAGCTATTTATTACGGTGCAAGAGAAATATCGGAAAAAGATGCTGGCCAGTGGTTCGTTAATTAAGACTTGATTAGGTGCACAAGCACCTAATTAACGCTCAATTAAGATGTCGATTATTTTATCTTTTTGCCTATTGAACTAATTCGATAGAGTTAATCGTTTCAATTGAAAAAAAAGAATCATATGAGCATATAATCCCTATATATACGAAGAGAATTTTAGAAAAATTACTTTTTTTTTTTAAAAAGAAGAGAATATACTGAACGACGATTTTGCAATTTGTGTTTTTTGTCGATTACTTATTATTTATTAATACAATACAAATTAATTAAATAATTTATTAATACAACATAAATGTGTCATCATATAGCATTTTCGGATTAAATGAAACGATTTTCAAATTAAATAAAATCTCAGAAAACTAAAAAGACTGATTGTGATTACTTTACTCATTTTTTAATTTTTTAAATAATGCAAAGATACAACAAAATATTCATGTGAAGATGAAATGTTTAAAATAACGTATAACTTCTTATTGCCGAGTTGTATTTCCATGAATCACTGTCCTCAAAAGGACTGATTTCATTTATTTCTAGTGGCACTAATGAAGAGTTTGACGATCTGCATCATGTGGGATTTGCAAAACTTTATCCATTATATAAGGGGAGCAGTCACTTTGGGTTAACTGTTGAACACTTTGCGCGATTTCACTTGTTTTGTAATCTTTGCGATATTCTTCTTCGTGCAGTTCCTTGCCGTATCACCATTACGTTCTTCACGATTGAAATTCACTTCGCTTTGAATTTTCATAACAAATTTAAAAAAAACAAAAACGATTACAAAAACTTCCTTCACAAAACGAACCACTTTTTTGTTACTCCGATAAAATCGAAATGACCAGTTATTAGTTGGATTTGCATTCAATTTTTATTCGTCTGGTTTCATTTCATTCGAAAATGGTTTCATTCAGTTGTGAAATAGTTTCATTAAATTTAAAAATAGTTTCATATAATTCGATAGTGTTCCCAAAAATATAATTTCTCAAAATTCTTCGCTAATTATGATATAAAACTATATTAAAGTCATACTTTTACATTACATTTTTATCGACATCAATAAGTTTCCATAATATTTAATAACTCATAGCCATCAAGGAGGTGTCATTTGTATAGGTTATTTTCCCCTGTTCATCTGTCCACATATCTGCTTATCTTAGCTTAAAATACAGTCCGAAAACCGTTGCTTGCCTAATTCCTTCCCTGTTTAAGCGAATTAAAAAAGGGTGAGGTTCTATTCTCCTGCAATTCAACTGTGATTTTGGTCAAGAATTTGTGGAAATTGGTATGCCGACGTACTAATAGAGTGTCTTTAGAATAATGCTTTTGGAATTCCCGTGTTTGCCATTGATGCGTCCTACGATTCTCAAAAACTCAAATATTGCCACTACGCGGTATTACAGGTTATGTGACGTTACCTAATGTTCGTATAGATGTGTTCAACAGTGAATTCCTAGCAGTACCATTGCATAGTAAAAGGAAAGAGATTGTGTGTTGTTAGAAACATCTAACATATACTTTTCATGCGACGCCCTATGTTAGATAATTATTAAATTTGATATTGTTCCATTGCATATTTTAATATGGCTTAGTTTTTGTAAGTTCCCGGTTAAGATATTTTGTTGCATTAAAGTGGGACAGTTGTTCGACCCTGTGGCGCAACGAGAGGGCTTTAAGATGTTACATACTTCCAAGACGATTTCGAAGAAAATAGTGAGAAAACCGCTTAACCGACCTGTCGAAATCCAACCCGGCAACTGTCCTTCCTGGTGATTCAAGATCAAGCGGCAGACGATGGTGTGCTGAGCTGCACGAGATCGACTCGGATAGCATCTGAAGCGTGAAAGTCTCAGCGCAGCGTTTAAGATGCAAGTGGCCTACTCCACTGGTAACCGAAGACACATCGTCAAGGCGATCTCCATCACAGCTGCATCTTGTATGTCTCTGGAGTCTTATCTAAATCTAGGCCGTCTGTGACGGATTATTCAAACGACATACTATCGTCCCGTCCCACAATTCGAACTCTATAGCGAGTCGGGTTTCATGTTGCGAGCGCGGTAAGACGGTGGAACGCTACAAGTGAACATTCCCTGGGTTTGATGGAACACAATGCACGCGGTTCATATTGCACACTCGGCCCGTATGCCCTGTTGATTTTTAGAACAATCCGCAGGAATGTTTCAAGACTGGAAATAATGCCTCAGGTATGCGGAGATGCATGCTGCAACGGGAACTGAATCCCACGATTAAAAAGTAATGTAATGTGAAGCAGAACTTCCTCGAAGCTGTACCTTCTGTTGTCTCCGTCACCAAAACGGAGTGCAGATGAGAGGCGTCAAGGCGACCATCTTTGTCCTACGTACATATAAATTTCCATTAGAGACTTGAGAGGACAAATGGGCAAATGGGAATTTCTCCTCTAATCTAATTTGGGCCACGTGCAAATTATATCTTCTGTTGGGACTGCACAGCCATGCAAACATCTATTCATTGTCAGGTGGGGGCAGTCATGCGAGGTCAAGCAGAATTACGAAAGTGTTTCCAGCCACTGGCCGGGACCTCGGGCCAGATTCTTAATTCCGGCAGGTCGGGGGAAGATGGCATATCGTATCGTTTTGTCTGGTCATCGATTCCCCGAAGGTCACAGTGCGTGCACACCGGGAGGAGGCATTCTGCGTCAGTAGGGAGGTGGCTGAGGGTGACCTAAACCTTAATTACCCACAACCCCTAACAGTCCATGGATAGGACAACGAGTTTTCATATGTACGGAAATTGAATTTGATAGCAAGAGCATTTTATAGAAGAGGAAGGATATGAGATTTTGCAAAATGTCGCCTTGAATATCCTAAATCTTCTAAGAGGAACCCAAGGTCATTAATCTGAGGGAATAAGGGTCTGATTTCCTTGCAAAGCAGACATTGGGGACAATACAATTCCAGCTAATTTTAAGAGGTGTGATTTCTTTTATTATTATTTACTTTACATCAATGGGACTAAATTGCAGTTTCTAAATACACAGCTTGAAAGTCGTTGGTCGTTCGTCTTGGAGACCAAGGTCTTTTGAACAATTGGAAAATTGTTATAAAATATTTTATGGTCCACAATTACAGAAATTATTACTACTGTAATTTGTGGTTAAGCAAATTATGTTCTAAAACGTGTGCTACTTAATCATTTCAAGGTTCCAGAAATGTTTATTATAGAACCAAGTATTTGTTCCACCAAGTTTTTGTGGTTGAGTCCATACAATGGGAAGTATATTTTTATCAGATAAGGATAAGACAGTGATTAATAAAATATTGGACAGACCAAAAACTCATTTACTGATCGAAATTTAACCATTAAGGAAGTCGACAGAAATAGAATTCGATTTTAAATTTTTGTTTAAATTAATTGGATTATGAATATGATTTGATTGATTATCCTTTGTAAATCTTTTAAGTGCCACGTTTACTTCTTATATACCTTTTAATTTTGCAGAACAGAAAAACCCATTAAATCTCGCGATTGGTGTTAATTTCAAACATATAAATCTATTGCAGATTAACCAAAGCTCGCATCCCATAAAAAAAAATAAAAAGCGAATAAAATTATGTGGTAATATGATAGAAATTATAGTCGTAATTATTCGATTCTCAAAAACTGTGACTGAAGTTCTTAGTGTATGAAATTTTACCCATAAACATCTTTCGCTAAATTGTGAACTTTTTAAGATTTTTATTTAATAACTAGTGCAATATTATGATTAAGTATTAAGTAAAGTTTTAAGGTCCAGTATGAAATGCGATCTTGATTAATTTAAAAAAATCCTAATCCACTTGAAATAAAAGCAATAGACCAATTAGAGTTTTAAAATGGATGAAATTTTATGAAAAGATAGGATGAATGTTTATTATTTATTTGTTATTTATAATTAAAGAGTCACTATATATTTAAAAAATAAAAAGCAAAATTAAAGAAGCAAAAAATAAAAAGTTTTCCAATATGATTTTTGAATGTATTTGAATCATTTTGAATATGTTAGTTATAATTAGAACGTGTTTGGAAAGTGTTTGTTTGTTTCAATCTGTTTCATCCTGTTTTGCCTTATTACTCACAAATTGTTTTCTTGAGGACCTATTTGATTTTTGAATCACAGATCTCTATCCTCTTGTCTGACTTGCTTATCTGCCTCGACTACTGGAGTTTCTGCTTGAGTCGCACAAGTAAACGATAAGTATGCAAATAAGCAACGTGCTGCAAAGTGTAATTTAGCTCGTATCCTTCATCAGCTCCTTGGTTGGAATCTCTAAAACTGTTTCAGCCACAGAAGCATCTGTCGCGCTAATGAACGACACATTTCGAAGACCATCGTTACTCAAAGTGTGGACTATTCAAAAGGGAAATAATCTATTTTTACATCCTGACTACGAGCATTATATGGAGACATTCCTGTCTTTTATAAATATTTATAATATAACTTATGCAAGTATTATGAGTGGTAAGAAGAGACATTGCTCGTTACACTTACATGCTACTTCCTGTTTCTACTTTCTCCCCGAAATAGAGTAAGTACCTGTTAATTAGAAAAGCTATCCACTCTTCCTTTGAAATTAGTTATTTGTCTTGATTCGTCCCAGAACAAATTTTTATAATCACCTTTTATTTTTTGCACCTATACTTCTACCGGTTCTAATCGAATGTGGTGCGATTTCACACCTTCAAAGGAAATGATTTCGCTATAAATTGCAGCCACGCCCCGGACCCAGCTGCTTTCGAGCGTCCTCCGCTTCCTTCGTCGCAATAGCTCCTGGGCATACTGCGGGCATGCAACAGGTACGGGCCGAGCCCCTTCAGGTGTGTTGTCATGATACAAAGGTGCTCGTAATTAAGTCGTTGCCACTGACAAGTTGATTTCGTGTCGCGCCCAGAAGAGCCCCCAAGCCTCTGGAGAACTTTGGCGCGAACAAAGCGCGTCAACGAGAAATTGCAATGAAACGAAAAAAGTGAGGGCGGTGCGTCGCCCGGGACAATCGCGCTTTCATAGTTCGTTTTTATTTTTTACTACTCACTCCCTCATCGTTGATGGTCGTTAATTTTTAATTGGAATCGTAAATGCGAAATAAAAGTGGCGGAGATTTAATAGCCGCATCCGATTGCAGGTGAGCCGCGTTGGCACTGTTAATAGGAAGGAGATTAAGCCACTCGACCGGGTATTGTCATAAGGTACCCCAGGGCTCCGCTCTGGGAGTTTGCATTTCAATTCCGTGACTTCCGGCGGTGCTCCGGTTAGGCGTGGATTGAATTGGATCATTGTTTTCCCTGGGGCTTATGCATTATCTCGATCCGTTGATCTGAGAGAATTACCGTCCCACCGTGCGCCCAGTGGCCCGCTCAGGTGTTGGCTCGAATGGAAACCACTGAAGGGTCATTAATCGGACAAAGACTCTCTGCGGATGACTTATGTGACAGTTGGACGGCAGCAGGGTGAGACATGAAACAGAAATGCAGAACGTCGTTCACGGTCCACGGCCTCGCTCCCTTCTTAACCCTGGACACGCTAAGAAAAGTCCGATGAAGATTTTATGAATGGCGCAACGACTTGACTTGGAGTGGGAGTTGACTGTCTCCTCCTCCTTTCTTAGTAAGTTTGTCCTGGCGCTGTTTTGACAAAAACACTCCGTGGGAAGTGTCGCTGTCTTCGTCGCCACTTGAATTGCCCAATTTCAGGGCACAGTGGGAAAGTTTTATGATTTTATGGAAAATTGTTACTTCTATGGAAGAGGGTGTGAGCCTCATTATGGTGGATATGAATTTTTATGTTTCCCCTGGGAATTAAGCGATCATTTAATTCTATAGCCGTTATTTAGCGATTGTTTCAGTCACGACTCATAAATATCTCGAATTTGTGCAAATATTTTTTCTGTTATATGGTGACACGAAACTATTCTGTTTTAAAACAATGTCCACTTTGGAAAATATATCACGTAAATAATAGATCGATTCGAACTGCACGAAGGACATCAAATGTTCAACTGCGACCAGCAATAAAAATACATAAAAATACATAAAAATGCAAATAAATTGTCAAGGATTTCACGTCTTCCATTAATAAGCTTCATTGTTTTCCAAAGGCTTTTCAAGGACTATTTTATAATTTGCTGTGTCAGTGAATGCCTCCTTTTTCTGTTACTCGCGAGAGGTAAAAATACGTGAAGTTTTTGCTTGCTATCGCGATTTATAAGTATCCTAAACGAATTTTATGCAAGCTTGAAGGAGTATTATTTTTGATAGTCATGCTTGGCCGGTGGCTAAATATGTGTGATTATTTTATACCACCGTTAAATGAACGTAATAATAAAAAGTATGTCAGATTCGAATCAAACTCGCACACAATGAATACCGTACATAGGAAAGTTTATTTATCATCCAACAACGGCGTCAACAATCACAGAGAGTAGTTAATGTAAACGAAAAATACAGAAGTAGTGTTTTCTACCTCTTTGTAAATATGGGAATAAAATAAAATTGCATGTAATTTTACTGGTTTTAATATAACTTATTCTAATTATAAGCTAGAGGTCTGTGATAGACGGACGAAAGAACAAATAGCATTGTCCCAACAATGAGATTCCGTTCGAACTTTGTGGGTATGGAACCCTAAAAATCGCTTATGTGGCAGATCAAAATGTTTAGACAACTCAGACAGTCAAAAAGAATACAAGGAAATACAGAAATAAAATAAAGGTAATGGCAAAGCAAACAATCAAAAAGGTTTATAGACAACCCTAAAAAAGTACATCGATTATTCAGACTACGTCAAATATGATTCCCTTGTTGGTCTTTGCTATTTTTATAATGATTGGATTCTAGAAGTTTTGAACGATTGATATAAAAAATCTAGGTATTGGTACGCTATTGAACTTAGTAGTCACTTGAAAGTTTTACTGATTGGATAGTCTGTGTGCTGCTCGAACAAGTTACTTTAATAAATTGCTAGCATTTGCAAACATGAGATAGTTTTGTGAGAAAGCCGAACTAGAAATTAAACTTTCGTACATGAAAAATGCATAGACGAGGAAATATCTTTCCATTTGCATGAAGGCATGTTTATATCAAGAGGTCTTTTAATCTCGCTCACTGCCAATTTTGATTCAGAATCCAATTCTCTGGCGTGCTCAAGGCAGAAGCAGAATACATCAAAGTCGCTTTTGATCCGTCGAGCCAAAGTGAAGTTGCCTTTTGTACCTTCCTCAATTGGGGTACCTCCAACCGCAGCCTCCGATTGTCTTTACCATCTGTCCTTGCTGGAGCCTCTGTTCTGTGCTGTAACCCGGTTATCCAGTTTCGAGCGCTAAATTCTTCTTATGACATTGAAAATCGTCCACAAAGGCTGTTCGGCTCAAGCCTTCCGTTCGAGGGATTCCGCATGAATACAAAAGATGCTCTAAGTTTAAAATACCCGTGGGGCTCCAGGAGCTCGGCCGTAAGGGGCTCCTGTCTCGTTGTTGAAAAGATTGGTGTTTGCCAAGGAAGCCTGTTCTTCAGAGCACTTTGTTTCCACGGCGTTTTGGATTTTTTATGCGCTAGAAAATCGATGCCGCTACTACCACCATACAGCTGTTGTACGCTCATAAATAAATAAAGGAGTTTTTTAATGAAGTGCAAGGAGAAGGGGTTTACTGGGCTTCTACTGCCCGGCTCCTTCTACCGCTCTTATGAAGTTGACGTGGAATTTTTAAGGACAATGGAACCTACTTCCGTGGAGTTTCTTTTGAGGAATAATTGAATTTTAATTGCGGTGGAAGTCCATCTCGGGAGAGTGATGGAAAACCCTAAACGTATCTGTGTTTAATGACGGAAGGCTCAGCAAAAATCTAATTGGACAGTTGAAAGTCATTAAAGTTAGGCGGTGTTTTCATATGCGCAGCGTAATCCTTTGTTGTGGTTTTCAAAATTCCGCCTTTATAAATTCAGAGTGCTTCACAATTCACGTATAGAGAATTGAGCACACCAACTTTAATTAAAGGAGTGAACAACTTTTGGAAATCCATACTTGCGGCTTTATTTATTTCCCTGTAGTTTTTGAATTTATTTTTATTATATCTGACCATCCATAGACCAAATACGCAATTCTTTTTCCTTATGCTAAAATCGGTTTCAGGTCAGTTTTCACTGCACAGTAATTTCTAGTTTACTATAAATAAGACATGAACTGAATTCTGAGTTTAAAAATTCAACGTGAATTTATAAAAATTCTGAAATAAGGCCATAATAAATGTAGTATTTCCAAAACAAAAAAAAGATATATATATATATCTACAAAAGACATTAGAATCAGCTGTAATAACTAGTTTGACCTCACTTATAAAATATTTTAGACTTTGATGTAGTAAGTTTAGCAAGGGAAGAACAGAGTAGTTACGAAGGCTTTGGTGAGACGATAGACAATTAATAAAGTGGGTCAGAAGGAAAAAGCATTTTAATCTAAGTTTTACTAGAATTTCAGGTCATCTAGAATAAAACAGCTAGTTGTAGGTATTAGAATATTTTAATTTTGAAAAATTCTTGTTTCACTGAAACCTAAGATCGTATTACTTTTAACATAATTATATACAGTATAAGATTTGATTAGATGTTCTAGAATTAACGTTTTTCTCGTGCAATTAGTCAAATTGTTTTTCGAAAATAAATAAAAAAAAATAAAATTTTAATATAAAAAATTAGTCTTGTAAAAAATATATACATAAGCAATTTAATAATTCTACATCCTTTATAAAATACCCTAAGAATCTTATCCAAAGGAATCATCAGTGCTGTTATAATTTGGAGTTACTTAATTTTATTTATGTTTATTAGATGCTTTAAGGAAAAAGATATGATCATAATTTTTCGTTGCTGTATTTCCAAAATTCCTCTATGCTTAAAATAGATAAGAGAAGATTTGTCAAAAGAGTTGCTTAATTGATTCAAACAAATTTCCTCAATTTATTGCTAGAAAGAGATCTTGAATAATTTTGGGCCATCACATCACGAGAAGAAAATAAATGGTAGTCCTCTGGAGATTTGTCCTATTTGGATGACCACAAATATCTTCAATTGGTTGCCCAATGCCTCTGCTCCAATGTCTCTACTCCTGCAAACTTGTGCTGAAGATAGATGAAGACGATAAGAGCAAAGCACACAAGAGACCTAATTGAAAGCATTAATTAAAGCTGAAATTGAGGCCACATTTGGACAAAAATTAATTTTTTTTTATGCACTTATTTCTATAGACGTAGTGGGAGAATTAGAGGACTATTATCCAAAAACGAGGTTTCTAGATGTCGAATTTTCAACATTTAAGGATGAAAGATTAAAGGATATAGCATATAAGAGTCGAACCTTATTAAAGACGTTTGCAAATGGATTACGCAACTGCTAAATTTTTATTTAAAAATAAGCTATTTTTATGAAATTACTTATCCACTCTTTTCTGTACTGCCCACAGGAATTGTAAAATGAAAGACATTTTTCTTTTAAATAAGAAATAATAATTAAATAAAAGTAAAAAAATATCACTGGTTATAGAATTATGTTGTGATTAAAGCTATAAATAAAAATAAAAAAATATTGAAACAAATAGCACGTCAAACATGGTCCAACAAATTCTATTTTCTTTTGCAATAGAAATATGAAAATTAAGGGGGATGAAGCTAATTGATAAATTAATTTGTTTTTTTATTCGTCTCATAAACTTGGATTGGAAAACAATAAATAAATTTGCGAAAAATACACTTCAGAGGGCATAAACTACCTGTGAGGTGCGTACCTTTTGTCTGGCTATAATTCCCAATTTGGATTTGCTTCCAAAGTCTTAAACACATAGGGTTCAATAGTAGTTAAAAGCCTTAAAAGCAGACAAAATAAAAAACTCGACCCGATTCAATATAGTTAATTAAAAAAATATTAAAAGCAGAATTGTTGAAGGTTTAAGCTATTAATAATTCTTATCCAAAGCTTACTCTACTTCAAATAGACCTATAACACTTCATAAGGATCCCGTATGAGGATCTTGATATATATGAAGGCACCTAGTCGAGTTTACATTACCTTCTTAATTTGTAAGTCACAACCATATTTCAGATACAAATTATCTACTCGACCTAAATAACTTAAACGTGTGTAGATAGCGGTGCTTATTTCTTAAGTGATTCTTATTATGTTAATTCTTTTCTAGGCACTATGTGAAGTTTTCCTTCAATGGAATGCTTTCAGTTGTCTGTACTAGTTGGACTTGCATAAAAGAGGAGGACTTGTTTTATAACAGTCATGTTTATAATGCAGACATTAACAACGATTCCCGGATTTTATTTTTTTATCTCAGTGCCAACAACTTGCCGAACAATGGAGCGCTCCCGGAACTCGAAAGCGCGCTCGATGCCGAGAGCTCTTCTGCACTACGAGGCTGATAAATATTAAAAGATCATGATTAAAGTCCCCCCACCCCCATGCACAATAATGCAGCTGAAAAGCCGAGAGTGCCCACGGCTGTTCCTCCTCCATTGCGTAATAAATATTAAAAGAAAAACTAGAGAAAAAAACGAACGAAGTTTCATCACTCTTTGTCAAGAGTTTTCCCTTTCGAGAGGCCGATTCCAAAATTGCAGGCAGTCGATTGCTTCCTCATTAACTCGGCCGGGCTCTTACACAATTCGAGCTCCGAACGTGCTCCAAACGTGCTCCGAACTGCAGTATGGCGTCTTGTTCTCAAGTCAGACCTTATAGAAAAACTTCTTTGTTAATGCGGTGAGGTCTTACGACTTAGCCTTTTGGTCTTTCTGTCGTGCACCCGTAAACTTTATGGAGATTTCTCATGGACTATTCGTGCTGGAACTCGATCTTAAACGGCCGCTAATCTCTGGAAATCGGCCTGTCTAATTGGCAAAGGAGGAAACTCAATTATGTTTGACCCACGTCAACTCGACCTGCATTTACTTTATTTAGAATCGAGCCGAGGAAGTCGAAGAAAGCTGCGGCCAAGAATAGCGCAGAGATTTGCATAAATTTCCCGCGAACAGGCGTATGCGCCTAATTTGCTTCTGTCCAGGGTGCCGGTCGACTTTTTTAATTAAGTCTTTTAAAACCATTGTCGTCTGCCGTACATGCAGAATTTCAACAGAGTCCACGAATGGTCGTTACAACGTCCCGGAAGCACACTTTTATGGTATTATTGAAAACGACGAGAAAACTGAAGAAACACTTCTCGGGGAAAGGTGCAAACCTTTTCACAGAACTCTTCGCTGCAGACCTAGACGTCTTAACTAGATCAGCTAATTCCACAGTGTTGAGGCTTGGTGCAATAGTTCGCGGTTCAGTAGCTCCCTTCATCGCGAGATTTGCTCCAGCAGCTAATTACCTCCCTGGCTTAACTTTCGTTCTTAAAGCTAATTATTTGCTCTTGTCGTTTATCTGCTAATTAAAGCAGCACTCCACAATTAATTTTTAATTATCAGACAACTTATTCTTAGAAAAGTTGCATGAAAGGTAGAGATACAGACTTTATAACAATCATAGCTAGTTTTTCAGCAACACTTATCATTAAACTCGCCATTTAAAGCGAAATTTGAAGAAACAAATGCCTATTAAAATTAAAACAAATACTTATTATAAAGCTAAACGAATTATATAATAACTCGATAATTTTGTTTTCTGTACTGTGCAAGGAAAATTATATTAACAATATTTTTACATTTAAAATAATGTACATAAAGACTGATTTTCTAGGTGAGTGTGACTGCTTATCGTTGGCAATTAAAGGTTGAAATTAAAAAGTAAAAAGAATGTATATGCTTTTTTAATGCTCATTTTGTTTTTTTCATATTCAAAATATCGCTATTTTACGAAAAGTTTCTTATTTTATCTAATATTTTCTATCCTTTACTTCTAGCGACTACAAAACCTTTTTTCGAATTTTTATTATAATCATAATTAATTCCATAATTTGCGTGTATTACACTTATAAAAGTTTAAAAAAAATTGCTCATCAAAACACTAAAAATAATAATAAAACAGTACTCAATTTCGGGATTCTTTTTAAACATCCATTAGATATAATTACATTATTTTATAGTTTAACGAAATGTTCACCGGGTTTTTACAATCAAAAAATTGTTAATTGTGATGTACTTAGGTATCAAGAATTTATATACAAACTGGACTAATTATTGTGACGTCACTAGCAACCAATTGATGCGGCAAAGTGCACACGAATGTCATCCCTTTTCCACGTTTTACGTATATTCTCATTTTTATTAATTTCTCCATGTTATCACCACACATAATTCAGCTGATAATAAAGAGCCCGTATTTCCGTACATAATTGACATTGTCTTTTCAAATTCGTTTACTTAATTGAAAAACAAATATTATAGTAAAATTATAAAACTTGTTAATTTGGAGCAAAATGAGCTTTTACATAAATAACCATTTTGGTTGTAGAAATTATGATATAATATTCCTAAATAGGCAAATATGCTTCCTTTAAAGTGTGTTATTTTTAATGATTTTCTTCTTTTATTTTTTAAAGAGGTACTTGAAATTGAGTAAATATATCGTCATATATTTCGAGGTTTTCATTTTAATTTTATTATGTAGTTAAATTTCAGATTAATCGTTATCAATGTCAATAAATTTTTTTCTCTCCATATCTAACTAGATTTCATTTAGAACACATTTGGTTTTTATAAGGAGCTTAAAAATGGCTTTTATAGCTAAGAAATTTTATGCTATAAAATTTCCGAATGGTTTTTACAGATTTTTTTATAAGCTGAGTACATGTCTTCGAAATCTTAAAGGCATGGGAGATTACATAATGAAACGTAGATTTAATCTCAGAAGCAATGAATTATTCAATCATCGCTTTATAAGCAATGCCTGTTTTGCTCCAAATTTCCACACTTCGATTCCCAGGAATTGTATCAAGAAAATGAAAAACTTCGACGTAATTCCGTCTGAGGAACGGCTGATGAGGTTATTTATTCCTCTGAACCGATTAAAGCAAATTCAATCAATGCCGAACAAGTTTTAATCTCCGCTGCCTCTCTGTACCTTGGATATCTTCATCCAAATACGGTCGATCACAATCGCCAGACGCCTCAGAGGACTCCCAATGTACCAGACCTCGCCATGGCTAAATTAGAACGAACACAGACTTCGGCATTTTTTTGCGAGGAAGCCAAACCGTTTGTAATAAATCAGCGTCGAAGAAATCGCGGAGAAATCAAAAGCACCGAGAGAAAATTGAAAATCCGATAAGTACAAGTAACGAGCTCAGTTATGCACGTCACATCTTGGTTTTGTCGTCAAGACGCGCCCTCCGTCTTAGATGTCCACACGGCCCCAATTTGGTTGTGCTCTCCGTTTCCGGTTTGACTTTCTGCGAAGGAGACTGGCGATGCTTACAATATAGGTTTTGAAATGATAAAGTGAATATGGTCATATGGAAGTGGAATTATGGTAACGAGGGAAGTCCACACAACACCCTGAAGAGTCCAATTAAGTCGAGTGCAGGCCTTGAGCTATCGAGCGCCATTTCATCCTCTTTCGGCAAGCGTCTGCCTCTTCTTGATTCGATTAATCTTAGTCAGAGCGCCTTAAGTGGCGCTCCTTTAGTGGTACTTTGCTGAAAATGAATGGAATATGGAATGAGCATCTAGTTACAATAAATTTTGTTGGACGTTGAATCACTTCTAAATATGTAAACTAAAATAGTCGACTATTCTCAGAAAGCAGATTATGACAATCTATTTCTTAACTTCTTTGCTTCCCGTCTAGTATACTCTGAACAAATTTATGGAATATCAAAACATTAAAATGTAGAGATATGCATATGACGTTATTTAAAGTAAACATTTTTGAAAAAGTCCTTCACAATAATTTATAAAAATATAAAAAACACAACCTTACTTTTTTATTTATTTATTACTATAATATATTTACATATATTTTTTTAAATTATTAACAAACTTCAAAAATAGATTGTGATGATTAGTTTTTTCTTTTTTAAGATGGTTCCATATATAACTTTGGAAAATCAGCTAACAAATTTTAATTTTTAATTTTGATAAATGCCTTTTCATCCATTTCGACACTACATTTATTTGCTTGTTGTCCAACTTTAGGTGCATTGTTGATTTCCTTGAAAGTGTTTAGATCGATATTGTGAAAGTTCTCCTTTTTACCTGTTTAGATCTCGAAGGAGTTTAAGCATATTACTAGCACTCATCTGTTTGTTAACCCTGCCATTTTAACAATGCAATTAACTAAACAACTAACCCTCTTTCAAAACTGAGACCATAGATAGAAAGTGTAAAAAAATTTTAATATTTTAAGAACATGTATTCTACTCTATATTTAAATATTTAAAAGAACTAATTGAAGTCGTCATGAATTTTGTATAATTATCTTTTGTTTTTTTTGTTTCGAAAAAAATATTATTGTTTTGTTAAAAGAGCAACAGATTTAAGATTTGAATACGATTTTACCGCAAATTTCTAACATAGGAAAAAATAATTTCAGTACAATTATTGAACTAGCACTATTTACTACTTTTGAGATCCGTAGAATAGAAAGAAAACATGAGATAAGCTCAAAATATGATTTAAATAAAAGCATTGAGTCGCAAGCAGTGTCAAAAAAAGTAGGAAAATAGCGCGTTATTTAATGACCTGTTTTTCTGCAATTTTTCGAGTGTTTTGATTGATTGCGTATCAACTAAAGTTCCCTTCCTGGAAAGTGGTTTCATTTCGAATTTTCTTCGCTTGTCAAAGATCTGCAAATGGAATTGCTATACAACTAAAGATGTTTTTGTTAACTAATTGTAAAAGTATTTAAGAAACAATAAATCATCACATAAAAACTCAACATATTTTTATAAATCAGTTTTAATGAAATCTCCTGTATTTTATCTCTTCTTTTACATAGCTAAATTTCTGTAAACCCATTGTTGAAACTACCACTTGATCTATAAACCGAGCTTAATTAACTTTGTAAAAATTTTAGAATATAGGAGAAAATTATTTTTTTTATTTTGTAATCCGATCATCTGAAAAAAAAACTAAACTTGACTCTGTGGCATTGTGTGGGTGTTTCTCTACGGCTAACTTTGTCCCGCGTGCATTTATAGAAAAACTGAGATTTAATTAAATTACTTTAAATTCATGCTGTTCAGGTTTTATTTTCCATGAAATATTTGATGATAATATTTCGACTCATTATATGTGCATTTGCTTAAAATAAAGATAAAATGTAGTACCATTTGGATGTACTTGCGTTTCATGTTTTGACGTAACCCGGTTGAAAATATAAAATCAATACTACTCTGTAATGCACTCTTATAGCTGCAATTCTCTTGATTGTTTACACGTCTGATTGCATGACAATGGCATGGGTGGTAATTTTCCTAAGAGTACTCTGTACATTGCTCCGAAATTTATTTCCAGCTTAAAACAGAATAGTCGATTTTCGTACGAAAAAGCACAATCGATCCGAAATTGTTTTAGGCTCGTATAAATGCAATTCGAGAGATTTCGACATTAAGTACTTTAGAGTAATGGTAGTAATGGTGTGCTGTGGGAGAGATCAATCCGAACCTGTCGAGCGCACAAATGTGCACTTAATCCCATTTGGCAGCAACTACCCCTAACCTACAACAATATTGCGTCAATATGGGGCAAAATGAATCCAGGGAATCCAGGGAAATGTCTGTAGTAGGTGTTTTACTACAGAATATTGGAACTATTATAAGTTAAACCATATTGCAAATGGTATAAATTGTAGCATATAATTTCGCAGAGCAGTCAAGCAGATGCAATTGGAAACCTCGTAGACGAACTAAATATTTTGGAAGTACATACCTCAAGAGTATGTAGATTTCGTATTTATGTTAAGAGTAAGCGTAATGTGAGGCTTTGCCATAACGTACATAGAAAAATATTTATAATAGAAAACGTTACTTTGTTTAAATAATTTTTATGTATAGACATTTATAATCTTACATATCCCATAAATACTCTGCTATTTTAAAAGCCCAGAAAACTGAAAAGGGCGATCCGAAAAAATCTCCTCTGTGGAAAGACCAATGCATGGAAATCGTAGATTTTAGATCACAAGAAAAATGTTCCCTTTTTACTCGCAGAAGTCATAGATTTTTAACCGACCAAAAAATAGGAGCTTCTACATCCATCTATGGATCTGTGTACATACGCGATTTTCACATGAAATATTAGACAATTTAAGCTCGATTTTTACCATTTTATAGCACACTTCTTTCGGACATAGAACATAAAATACTAAGCTAAGTCATCAGGAAGCTGAACTGCTGTGATTAATGTTAAGGTAGTCAAGATTTTATATCCACACTCATATCCATCTGTTGCATAAAATAATGAAATGTTATAGGTAGACTTCCATATATAGGGTATAACAGCGCGCTGTAGCAATACTTCTGGGGATGGAAGTGCTGATAAAACTAAACAATTTTCTTAAAAAAAGATTTCAACCTCCCATACACTAATTCATCAACCGGGCGATCTATTCTGATTAAGATGTTGTAATGTTTTGTTTAGATTTTGACATTGTTTTTTGGGAGAAAGTTGTTGCCATGAGGATATTAACCCCCAGGAGTATTACTACACTATTCTGTCAGTGCTTGTACATAGTATTTCTAGGAGATTTCGTGTACTTAAGAGTGCCTATGCAAAACTTCATCGAAATCAGTTAAAAATTGTGGTTTTGTGTACGATACCAGCAAAGCCACAAACAGAATTGTTACGTTGCAGGAAATTTTTCTATAAATCGCTCGAGAATTCTGTGATGGATGGTCCCGAAATGTATCCTAAGGGCTATCTCGTACCGTAAAGTATCCCTAGGCCAGTTTCATCAAAATCCGTTCAGTAGTATTTTGTGATGCGTGCACAGCAGGACAGAGAGACAACAAATTTTTTAAAGTTGTTTTTGGCTTCTATTGTTTTCAAATAACCCGAAGGCTATTTTTTCATAGAAATTGTCAATTATCTATTTTAAGTTTTTGCTCATTAAAGGCGAATTCCTATTTTCTGCTTTTTTTTATTGGAAAAAGTGGCACCTTTCCGGCAAATGAGTGTCAAATTACGTGCGGACCTATTGTGCACTTCTTGGGGTCTTACCCGTGCAGAAAACGATGTGTAAGAAGACTGGGCATGCAGGGAATCAACCATTAAAGACAACTCGCATGAATAAGCCGGCGTAGGAGTTGGCGCGAATTTGTGCCGCGGCCGAGCTGAAAGAGGAGGAGTTCCGCATTATGCAAAGCAACCACCTACCGGGAACTTTCTTCGATTTTTATGCCCCGTGAGATTAATATTATGCAGGGAAAGGAGAAGTTGTTACTGTGCCAGCTCCGACAACCTTATCCATGCTCCGCACGTAATTGGCAGAGTAAAGCATCGTATTGTTTTCTTTTTGTTTTTGTTTTGCTGTGAGTTTTTCCCGGGGAGGAAAAACATCCGAAACGACAGGAAAGTGCTCATAACTGCGGAAAACTGCGCGACTCCGATGGAGCCAGCGATTTGTCGCTATCGGGCATCAGTGCAATTGCGGATCCCCCGTAACAACAGCGCAAGTTTGCCTGTCCATTATTCTGTCGGGCTGCAGTTCGATAGTTCGAAAATTTATTTCTGCCACTCGAACTGCTCCCAAAACCGTGACGGCAACGATAATGCGTGATTGAGTCCGCTTGAATTTATTTCAGCCATAAATAATTCATTTAAAGTTGAAATGTCTCAGGATTTTTCAAATGACCATTGTCTAGCGCAAAAGCAGTAAGCACTTGACCTCGGCCACAGGTGAACAGGAACCAGCTATGCAGCTATTCCCTAATATCGCAAATCAACGAACTTTTGTCGTCACGAAAATGTAGCTCCTTTACTTTGGTCGTTGAATGTCGCGCCTGAAGAGAACAGGGAAGTCGAAGGATATTAAGCACCCCTTAGGCACTTCGCATGCTGCATTAATTGTTCGCGTTCTCCCATTATCCTTGGTCGTCCATTTTCTGAAGAGTGGTATTGAACAGGCTCGAGGAAGGACAACTACATGAACCAATTTAAATATCGATATCAAATGAAAGCTTATTAAGGTACGAATCCAAAAATATATAATTATGTAATACATAAGATTTCTTAATGGATATTTTTTCACATATTCCCTAACAAATGTTTCTGCGAAACCTTGAAAATATCACTCAGACAGATCTGGACAGAATCCAGAATTTCGGTGATGAGGTCTAGGTTAAACGAAAATTAATCAAAGCATCATATTAATTTATATAGTTTTAGAAATAAATCTAAATTATCGCAAATGTCGAATACCTATGATAATTAGTTAGTTAAGAGTCATATGCTTGCAGACAAATTTTTTTTTATTATATTAACATCTGAAAAGAAATGCCGTCACGGTATAAAATACTCTTCATGTGAGTCCTACACACAACAAATTTTGTATAATAGGAGGTAGCTTGAAGCAGAATAATTGAACGGCTATTTCTGAAATTATCTCACAGATTAGAGTTCTCATTCTGGGACAATATTACGGCGGATCAAAGTTGAAACATCGATTTATGTTAATTCTGTGTATTAACTTCAAGCTAGAGGCTTTTCACCAGTGAGCTAGTCGGTGACTGCAGGGCAACGCTAGTATATTGTAGCATGCTAACGCGCTGTGATCACTCGACTTCTGGACATCCATGGCCCAGCGGTCGGACCCACGCAGACGAGGTATTCGATTATGGAATTATATACTCACTGGCGCACCCTGCGTTCGGCTGCAAATCCAATTAAATCGCCACATTGCATAATCGCTTTTGTAACGAGATAATTCCGCCGACGGCAATCATTGGCAGCAGTGCTTCTGACTGTGCCCATTGTAGTCAGTGATTTGTCGCTCGCGAAAACACCAGCAAAAAATCTGGAGCAATTAATTAGCAACCTGCCGTGTGAATTGTAGAATTACATTAGCCGCGGCGGCTAATTAGCGGAATCGCGAGCTAAATCGCTTCTCCAGGGAACTGGGCGAACACGCTCTGTTCACTGAACTTTTGTCTGAGTCCCGATTGAAATAACTTAATTACACCAAGGTGAGGCGAATTACCTGGGAACGAATCTCTTTGCATCGCGGCTTCTGTTTACTTACGAACAACAACAAGTGCTGCATACGACGGGAAGCAAAGAAGTTCAATAACTTTCGAACACCCCTTTCTTGCACTTTTTGCTCTCTAAATTTGTTCAAGGTTCTATTTTGTTCGTTTTGAAAATTAAAAATCTCTTGAAATTGTTGCTCTGGTATATTTGGAAAAAGCGCAGACAATAGACGTTGCCTGTTGAGGAGAATTCACAAAAGAAAATCACTCTCTTTCGGCTTACCTCTTTAATTAGTAACGATATGAACAATCGAATTTAACACTTGCTTCTACCAACATGCTTTTTTTATTAATTTTCGCACTATGTTGAACGACAGGTGATTACAGTAGAATTTACTAAGTAAGTTACGAATCCGGAAACAAAAAATGTCCCATTACGTGATTCTTGAGAAAAATAATTGTTAAAATTGAGGCACTATATTCTGAAATAAGATGTCTTAGGAACTCGATTCATGGCCCAGTGAGTAGTGGATAAAATACTTCATTTACTTAGCACGTCTCAATTTCATGCAGACATCGGCAAGGTTTTAGTAGAGGAAGAGGAAGAGGAAGACGTGCCAACTAAATTAAGCGTATTATTCATTATACCTATGGAAGACGGAGCAGTGTTATGGAATAACAGTCAAAAGTTGATTTTTATATATGAAAACCACATTCATACGTTCATTTCAGTTTTTTAAAATCATCGATTTTTCTTTAAACTAGTTAAATTGCAAAATACGAATCTTGTTCCGATTTCTTCTGTAATCAAGTTAGTATTACTTAAAAACAATTTATATTATTTAATAATTATATGCGATGTGGTATCAGCAGAAAATGCAAAAAAAATAATTTCCGAAAATTGAATTTTTCAAAAAATGATATTTTAAAAAATCGGAAAAACTTGTTTGTGCTAGATGTAACCATAATTTGATTGATCAATAATTTTATATGTGTTAAAAATTGTCCAGAACATTAAAATCAAAATATTGTGTCGACCCACCAAACATTTAATTTGAATAAATCACATACATTATTGAATTTTTCTTATTTACTACTTACCGATTTCTATTTAAAATGGATCTGAACTCAGAACTCTGTATTTTTTTCGAAGTTCGATTAAGCAACCACGTAGAAACCCATTAGGTGAATGCATGCTCGCAAAGTGGTCCCATGTCTCCTGGATGGATTGTATCATGTTGTGCTTGTTTAAAAAATCGATATACACTCGTAGGAAATTGTCAATCCTGCACATCTATCAGTCAGCGCTGCCCTTGGGGCACGAAACATTCGTTTAGGCATATTACAAGGAGTAATCACGACAGAGAGGGTTTTTGGGAACGTACTTCTTTACCAGGGACATTCGATGCAATAAAAAGTAAATTATGTTTGTTAACGTAAAGTAACGATCTTTTGAGCAAGATGAATTCCTGGAGTCTACGAGTGTGACGAAGAGATATCTCATCGGACATTACTAAGACGATTCTTTAACTGAGTAGATGTTTTGTGTGACTAACCAATTATAATTTCATTCCAGCTCTAAGGAATGAGTAATATTTCATCATACCTTCGAAAGCATTAAGCAAAACTAAATTCCACAGTAAACGAAATTATTGTGCCTTAGAACTTTTATGATAAAGCCCCTATACTCCTTACTACGCACAAATTAAAACATTACATTAAAATATCATTTTTAGTATTTCATATTTAATCAGAAATAAAGAACCCATGGCATCTACACGTAATGAATCTGTAGATCTCTTATTTGAACAAATACCATTTTTCACCTTCGATACTTTAAAAGCCGATGTTTATGTAGGAGTCTTTGAACAAAAAACGGTTACCTATTCCGTAAAAAAAGCAAATTAATAGTCCTGCGAGTGTCCAAATCCTGACTCCATTGAGAAGTATTGCGTTATTGTGAAAGGAAAGTTAAGAAAAGAAAGAGGAAGTGCAGCATCGTTGTCAGAATTTAAAAAACGATGGCCCTAGCATCTAAAATGGTGGCAAAATATTTTTGCTAGTATGAAGTACTAGCTTCATTTATTTACAAAAGATTTTTATATTTTATTTATTTTTATCTATTTATTTATTACTTTTTTCATTTTTGAGTTAAAAACTTTATTTTACCGAGCATAAAGATCGTTTAATTTTTATATAATTCAACATTTTCAAAATAATTGTCATAAGGTTGAATCACATCACCACCACACCCTTGGTTTTCATGTATGGGAATGTTTAAAAAGTTGGTTTTATAGTTCAATCATCGATAGAATAGTTATGAAGGAAATTACGATAATTGTGTGATAGTATTTTAAATATTTCTAGGTTTAAATAAACAATCATAACTTTGTAAAGTATTTTCAAATAAAAATTATATATTACAATATTTTCATTAAAGTAAATAAAAATAAAAACAGCCATAAGAATCATTAATAATGTAATTTCTCTATAACGAAATAAGTTGATAAGAGTGTTAATGACCACACACAACACCTTTCCTTTGAAGTGTATTCAGGGAAATAGCTTTCAATCTTCATGCCTTACTTGTGGTTTGCTACACATTTGAAAGCACTGCATGCGCGTAAGCATATCAAGTATCTAAAAGCCTTTTGAATAGACATCCAAATTAAGGCGGCAGAAGATATAACACAAGAATCCTTAAAGCAAACTCATTAGAAAGTAGACCTTTACAGAGGAATTTCAGTATTAACATTTATGCGCGTTTTTATATTTCATTCTTTGGGGCGATCTTACTTCATATAGACATCAGTTTTATAAGTAAGTTTGTTACTTTAATTTACTTTTTAAGGAATAATTTTATAGGTAGTATAAAACAAGTGTTAAAATTTTGTAGTTCTGTTCTGCTAGTTTATTCGTACCATTCTTAAAAAAGGTTCACACTTTTCAACTTACTCATTTCGTAATTTAAATATTATTAAATTAGTAATAATTAATTAAGAAATCAAAAGATTCTTTAACACTTGAAAAAAACATTTTTGCTTAAATTCCAATACTTGATGAAAAGATTAGTTTTGTGTCTTAGATGCTGTTCCCGTCATTTTTTTTAATCTCAAACCTATCAATTTTGATGAGTTCTTGTTTTTTTTGGTTGGGCAGAAGGATTAAAGTTTCAAAGAAATAAATAATTAAAAGTTTATCAGAGCCTTTCTTGATTTTTGAAATAAATATTTACAAAATCGAATATTCGATCTTATTGATTTGAACCGTTGGTTGTTTGTTTCTCTTTCCAGAAAATGGTTTGAATTTTCCCTATCATGTCGTCATCTAGCCACGCCAAGTCTGCATTGTCGCCAAGTACATCTCCTAGAAATGATATTCTTAAGAATTCCTTCGATAATGCTTTTTCTGTCGGTAGCGGCCCATCGCTGCTGGAGTCCAAGGATGTCTGCGAAGAGTTGCTCGGAAACAAAATGGCCGCTCTTGAGTTGAACGACCTTCCTTTGAAAGGAAGCAATGCTGGAGACGGAAGCGATAGTGGAGTGGACATCGCCACTAATTTAACTATCGGTCTTCAACGCGCTCTTAGTAGTAACAGTGGTGGCTATGCCAGCAGCAATGGGGGTCTGGATGAGCTCAACGTCGGAGGCAACCTCTCGTGCGACTCTAGTATGATCAGCTACAGTTCGGACATTTGCGAAATCAAAACGGCGAGCACCGTCTTGAGTCAGAACTCGAACTACGAGTGCACAAGTGAGAATGGAAGTGAAAGTTCCTCCATTGCGGGAGGACCTACAGTGCGTAAAACGAGTATAGCTAAAAAAAAAGTGGCCGTCAATGAGCCACTTAATTCGAAGTCACCCCGAAAGAGCGAAGCACCGACGACACCTACATGTGCCAGTCAGATAAGTAAGACAAGATCTCGTGCCACCTCTGTGAATAGAACGCCATCGCTGACCAAGACTAGTCCTCCCATGCTTCAGACCCGAGAACGGGCGAGATCACGGGAGAAGGCGGCCACGACACCGTCAAGTAAAAGTACAACGCCGCCTATCCGTTCGACTCCAGTAAGACGTCCACCAAAACCAGATAACCTGCCTTCAGCACTGGTGACTTCGCCGAGCATACAGAGACTTATGGGGCAGAGAACGCCCTCGGCGACCAGAACAAGGACACCGGGAACTCCGTCAGACGATGGACGCTGGCCATCCGTCGGAGGACGGGGTGTCACCCTAGCACCGAAAAGGGCTGGATCCGCGGCTCCAGATATGAGCTCCCTCAAGTCCCGGGTGAATATGATGTCCTTAGACCTAAAGTCCACAGCGACCTTAGATAAGTATGCTACGTTGCCCAGAAGGAGGAAACAAAAGTCGGTCGAAGATCTCGTCGGAAGGAGTTCTCGAAGCAGTTCAGCATCTCGAGAAAATAAAATGTCATCGTCCGTTATAGTGACGAGTAAAAAGGCGCCCACGTCAACTTACCGGGAGGCGACTCCTTCCAGGATTCTGCCGCCATTTTCAAAACTGCGAAAATCGGCACCAAAGACGAAAATCTACCATGAAACGAGCGTCCAAACCGCTATTACGTGCCAAGATATAGAGAAGGCCTTTGCTGGGGCGGTTAAGAACGTCCGAGTAGACGCCGTGGAGACGATAGAGAAGGGAAGTCAATCTGATATCAGAGATCGCGAAATTGAGTTTCTTAAGGAGCAGGTGCGACTTCTTTCGGAAACACGTGATCACCTAGAAGCCAAGTTAGGTGAGCGATCCCAAAAACTGACCAATATGGAAATGCAACTCACTAGGGAGCGCGAAGAAAAACTGTCTGTCCAAAGAGAACTCCATCTGAACACGGAGCGTGTTATTGGGATGTTAGAAATGGCAAGAGGGACTCCCACTGAGGAACACGGATGCGACAGTCTGTTAATGCTAGAATCTCAAATCCAAATGTCCGGCCACGAGCTAGAACAGAAGCAGGAGGAAATCAATAAACTTAGAAGAATATGTCGCACCCTGCAGATCGAAATGGAAAGGTCCTTAGCAACACAACAGTCCCTCATGATGGAGAAGGCTACAATTGAAAGGGAGTCCTCAGAGCTGCAGGACTTCCTGCAAAATGAAAAGACCGCCATGTGCGACGCCCTCAAGGATGCTGAAGCCGAGTATCAAGCATGCCAAAGAAAGCTAGAGGAGCGAGAAGAGGAAATCAAAGTCCTTAGGGATGAATGTCGGCATCTGGTTAGACTTAACGAACAGAGAAGGTATTCTTTCCTTGAATTCATTCATTTAGAACAATGGCAAATATTTCATGATTATAACTTCCCTTGCAGGCAAGAGAACAAAACTATGCAATCTAAGTACCACGCATTGGAATCCAGGAGCAAGGAACTAATCGTCCAACAGAGCACTGCTGTGTCCGGAGCATCCATGGCTCTGTCTGGGCTCCATTCGCGGCTGGATAGTCTCGTAGAACAGCTAATCTGCTCGTACAACATCTCGGAACGAGATTTGGAGGTAAGTCTTTCCCATGCCGCCATGCTGCTGAACAACTTCTCCAGCTACCCTACAAAAAGTCCTATTTTCTGAAACAAACAAGGAGAAAATTATGTCTTTTTGTCCCATTTAAAGAAAAAAAGTCGGAAATCGTCTAACTCGAATTGCTTAAGTGGACCTTTTCGTCCGTTCAAGGCCAATTAATCTGAGTAGCACTCTGGGGATCTTAACTTAAGATTTGGAACTTCCTGGAATACTCCAGGGAGTCCAACCGGAGATTTGCAATCGATTGCCTCTTTAGTCCGCCTGTCGGGCGTTCCTGTTGTTTGTAGTCTGATCTGAATTTCAACTGAACAGGGCCCATGGAGCCCCAAAGAAAATCTATTTGTCTCTCCTGGCCTCTGATTCACTTCTTCTGGAACTTCTAGGCTCGATGCTATCCCATATATTTCTGGCGTGACCTCGTTTGCGTCTGATTTGATGCATGAGGTAAGTTTGGTCGTCGAGGATTTTTTTCATTAGTTAATGGAGTAGGCAGATTCATAGTGGCTTAGCGGATCATAGTGGATTTATAGACAATCTGGGGCACATCGAATTTATTTCTATTTCGTTTTGATTAGCAGCAGAACCAGCAACCGTGGTTCTTTATGATCCAGCCTTTCCTTTTGTTTCATAGCAAGTAGAGTAGCCAGTAAATATATTTTATATGTTTTTAGTAGACTTCGAGCTGTTTGGTTGTTTTATCATTCTCAGCTCTTTCATACATTTTCCTACCGAGTGAAAATACTTATAGTACATTTGACACACACAAAATATATTTATACAATTAAAAAGGAACATTTTACATATATTAGCTTATATTTATTTATTTTTTTTTATTTTTTATAGGCATATTTGAAATTATTTGTCGCTAAGTATAGAGTTTTGAATTAATGCATTAAAAACTTTTAAGAAATAAATATTGGAATAGTGAATAATTAATCTTATCTTATCATAACTCTAACTCTTCCAAGCCGTATTAAACAGGTCTGACCCAAAACAGAAAATTGAAATATAAATGAAAACGAATTAAGTATGAAACCTTCCCTTTGTCACTTTGTCATTATAATTTAAAGCCGCTAAACTGCATTTGAAATCATGTCTACTGTACTGAGCTACATATGAGATATGAGAACTAAAGTATTCGCTTTGTTAGTGAAGCGGTCTGTGTTGGCATCAAAATTCCAAGAAATGAATAGGCCGCTCAAACTCCAGAAATACATATTACAAAATCTATTAAAAATATACATCAGCGTCTATATTAATATATATTCACCAGAAAAATAAACAAAATATTACTTATTTTATTTTAAATTAAAAATTTAAAAAATTCCAAAAATATAAATATAAAGTGCTTATATGATTAATGCGTCTAACAAAAGTCTGTTGTATATTTCGATCGAAATTAAACTACAAAAGCTTAAAACATGATTTTGGCTTTCTAGAAAAGATAAAGAATTCGCTTATAGTATTAACTAATTCATCAACGCCTTTTCTTATTTTTTTGCTTTTACATAAAAATTAATACGATGAATTCGAGTTGGGATGTTTGGATTATAGAAAACGGTCCCATCAAGTTGCCTTGAAAAAAATGCAACGAAATCATGTGATTTCAGTGGGAGACAATGAAGTTGTATCCTAAATGAAGTCGTATCGAAGTCACGAGAGTCAATGAGATTTTTTTTGTTTTTTAATTAAGACATTCGACTTTGTTGTGTTGAAGAAAGAAGATTTTTAGGCTTTCCCAATTTGATTCTGATCGAATTAAAGTAAATCGTTTTTTTCAATTTTTGTTTTGGTCTATTGTGAAAAAGTAGTTAAAAAAATACTATAGAGACATTTTGACATTTTTTATCAAAATAAATATTTTATGTTTATAAATACTTTATATCAGTATTTTATGTTTGTGCTAAATAACAGTTTATTGCAGTTTGTGCATTTTTTAAAGATTTTAACTTTTATTTAAACGGGACGAAAATTTTATAAATTATAAACTTTATATTTCTTCAGACAATGATTTTAATTCTAAAATATTCCAAGAATGTTTTTTGGGAAAATAAAAAATTTAAAAGATGTTTTAATAAAAAAAGGTTAAATAATAAATAAATTTCAAGGAACTGGAAGAAATATTTAAAAAAATTATGATCTTTTCGAGTATTTCTACCCTTAGCAAAATCATTACGTCTTAAAGGGCCATAGATGATAGTTGAAGTTGTTGTATTTGTATATAGCAAAAAAATTAAAAATGTGTATTAGAATAAAAAGGAAATATTTTTTTCCACATATTTGCTTTTTCTACTACCCATTCTTGGAGTAGGGTTATAGTTTTGTTTAAGTTCATAATTCTAGTTCTCGTTTTAGTCTTTAGGGCTAAACGAAAACACTTTAGGCAGGTATATTTGACACAGCAGTCCAAAATTGTAGAGGGAAAATATTCCTAATATAATCCTAGATGTTAGTGCTTCACTTAATAATTCTAAAAAATTATAGCGTTTTTCTTGCTTATCTTCCTATCTTGCTATAATACGAGAGAATAAATTTCATGGATTATTATTTTATTTCTAGGATGTGGTATTTCACAATGAAGCCTATACAAACAGTGCCAGTAGCGGAGAAGGCAGCCCTGAGTTTGAAAGTGTGGCAGGCAGCATAGTGAAGGCTACGGATCAGAATGACGGTTCTTTGTCGCCACAAAGAAATCAATCATTTATCGCGGCTGTAATAAGTGCCATTAAAAGCGCAACAACCTCAAGCAAGAAGTTGACACGACTTAAAAAGCAACACAATGACCACAATGGAGGTAAACCATATTTTTTTTATAAAACAATATAATACAAAATTACCCATTATGTGTTTTGATGTTTTTTTTTTAATGGTAATTGTACAGAAGATTCAGACTCAACGGAAATGCTAGACTCTGAAACAGAACCGTGCCTCATGATGGACAACGTCCTAGAAGACGTCCCGATGCATGACTCACATTCCCACAACATGATTTCTTCGAGTGGCATGATAATCTCGCAAATAGAAGTACCCTCCGATATAATGCACGGTGATGAGTCCCTACACAACCTGTCTCAGGCGATCGTGAATCGCCAGCAGATCGAATTGCAAATAAGTTCAATGGCGGCGCAAAAAAATTCCCATTTACGGTAAGTGCACGCGATCATTTTGGTAAACCAACCGCGAACGCAACAGTGGCTAATGAGAATTGTCTTTTTAAGGAATCAGTCGGAGCATAGTGTCTCTGACGAGGTTAGTGGACATGACTCCGTCGCTGAAATGCCATCGATCAGCGACTACTGTTCGGCTCAGGCGCTTGTAGACCAAGTGATTGAGGTGGACAACTTGGTTACGAAGCTGCTGAAAGTTTTAAGACTGATTCAGATGGACAACGACAGCTGCATCCAACAACTGATTTCTGATAAGTATGTCGTTTTTCTGACTTTACCTTGAACACACAAAAAAATTAGAAGGGAATGCCGCTGTTTTTTCCTCAAAATTATTTACAATTAAAAACTGCATGCGTTTTCATAAAACAACTTTCTCCCATTTTACTAGTCAATCTAATTGCTTTCATTTTTCCTGGTTTTCTTGAATTAGGTACAGTCGTCGTACTAAGGCTAATTTGAGTCATAATAAAGTTTTAATTAAAATTTTTAAGTTATGTTTTTATCAACTTTTAACTTTTCAACAGATGCCCAGCAAGTTGGTAACTTTTATTTTTCTTTTATGTTACAGGAATAAATTACAATTAAATAAAGAAGAAATGTTAGAGAAACTTAAAGATTTCGAAGACATTAATGCGAAACTGCGAAGTGAACTAGTGGAGGCAACGCAACAATTAATTCTAAAAGATAACGACTTGTCGTCAAGTAAAACCGAATTGCAGCGACATCGAAACGAGATTGATGTAAGATTCTAGGGGTCCATTCCCAAGTACCCTAAGGCCTCATTCGGCATCAATTCACAGCACACCTCATCACACCAACACCAATTACACATCATCAATTCATACCAAGAATAATCATTTCATTTTAATTTCGTCCGTCACGTATTTTCACTTTATTTTATGTTTGTATTTCACAAATTAACGGTTCATTTGTCATTTGTATTTATTGTGTACGAGTAGTTAGCGAAATTTTTTTTTTTAAATTTACATTTGGTACACGTCAATTGCTGTTTTTCATCATCATTGTAATAAAGCATTTTTAAGGTTTTCGTTTGTCTCATTCGGATCGCTGGTGAAGGCTATTGTCTCACATTTATTGTTATTAATTTTTTTTTCCAAGATGTAATTACCGAGCCGTTTTAGTTTCCCTTAAATCAAGCACCAATTATTGTCGTTTAATGTAAAATGCCTCTCGGAAATTAAATGAATTGAAATGGAAAATGAATTATCGTCGCGAAATCTTTTTTCAATAATATCCCGAAATAAACAGACTGTGAAATTTTCACTTGACGGAAAAAAAATAAACCATAATACAGGTGGCATTGTAACGTTCGAATTTGCTTCTTTTTGTGTTGATTTTATTTCGTAGATTTTCCATTTAACTTTATTGAAGTGTACAATTTGGGCCTGCAGAGCAATTTTAATTAATTGGTAAAATTCAATGAATTCAATAAATTACACGTTATTCACGAACACGCGATTCTGCGAATGAATGATCATTCACATATTAAAGAAGTCATTACTCGATATGAAGCATGTACATCGCAATTATAAGAAAACGACGCAGACAAAGCACATGGAAATATTAAAGAAATACCGAAAAATGCGCGGCATCTCAGTTACTAGTTAAGAAAATATTATTAATGCAATTAGTCCTTCAGGCAATGAATAATAGTTTTAAATTATTCTCGCATCGGTGAACGTGTAAATGCATGCATTAGGCGCAAATTAAGGTGAGTTTCTAAAAAGAATTTATACCTTTCGTAAGAAGAAAGTGAAATATAATCTGCTATCAGAATACGAAATGCAATTTTATAACGACAATTTTACATGCTCAGAATATCTTACGAGTGTGGTCTGGGATAGCGTAGTTAAACTATTTACAATAATAATTTTGAGGTAATCCGCGTAACGTTCCTTGGCGTCACTGGTGTTCTTATGAACCAGAACAGTGCTATTATATCTCATTAAGATGAATGAATTTAAATGCAACAAATTTGAAAGATTGAAGCAAAGTTACCAAAGAGAAACTCTAATTCTTTCAATTAAATGAGATTATTTAATTCTATGGTGCATTGACACCAAAAAACAAAATTTATTTTTTCAATTTCCCATGGTAAGCAGTTTCAGATTTGACGAGTTCAAGTATTCTCTTTAAAATGTAAACTTTTCTTTAACTACTTCAGAAGAAATCTTTTCATATTCACATGTTCCTTTATTGTTTAACATGAATGTGCATTTATTTTTAAAATAATGATAATGAGACAATTGAATATAATTTATTATAAGTGGGAAAATATCACCACGACTTTTGTATTTGGAATTATAGAAATGCGATCATTCATAGCAATTTTTTATTGTAGTTATTAATTTTCTTTTTAATTTTGCTTTTCTCTTTTTATAAAATTATGAACTTAGAAAACTTTTAGTAGCTTAACTATTTTCCATCTAGAAAATATTTTGATTCTGTCGCGAATAATTTCAAGAACAGCAAGATATTCTCTTCTTCGTTCTCAGCCCTTAAACGTCTACGTAAAAAAACGTATTTGCTGAATGATGATATTCGCGAAAAAGGATAAAAAGGGTTGCGGGCATTTGGCGTACTAGAAAAACGTTTTCATTATTGAAACGAATTGAAATCTCACAAAGTAGTAAAAAAAGAAAAACTGAAGTTAACGCTTGGGGGTCTATCTAGAGAAGAGGTTTTAAATTTTAGGTAGAGGTGGTAGAGAGACCCCACTTTCGGATGGGAACTTCTAAAGATGATGACTCAGATTATTGTAAGTCTAAGTGAAGTGACTAGGATAAGTAATTTATTCTCATTTACATACAATACAATTTCTTCAAATCGTGAAAAATCAGAGACTAAGAATGAACACGTAAGTAGGAGAATTATCTACGCTTTCGATCATGTTTAGATGCGTGAATCACCCAAAATAATACCGCAATGAAATTTATAAAGCTCCACAGCTCTCATATTCTGTAGGGAAAGGGAAAGGCTCTACTTACTACTGCTTGGTAACCACTAGACAGACATTAGAATTTTACTTCTTTTTCAGTTTTTCACAACTTGCATATTAAAATGTGGGCTTAGCAAATTTTTTATTTTCTATGCTTAGAATTGTTGCATCACACTTGCTTCCCTACTTGTAAATAGCTTGCTGTTGATATTGTTACCAATTTGTCGGAAACTTCTCGTTCATATAGCTTCATCTGCTTAAAAACCTTTTGTCACAATAACACCATCATCGCCCTCATGAACGCTCTTTCACGTCTCCGTTGCACCACGTGCCATCTTCTATATATGCTAAGTTTAAGCCGTACGAGCCGTCCAGGGACTTCGCTAGCCTGGCATTGGGGCTCCAATAGAACTGACTCTTCGAATAAGAACTTTCCTTTCAACAGAGGCTTAACCATGATATTTGCAATTTGAGCACCTTGTGTACTCAATCACGGCGTCTAGGCCATGAATGCATCCAATTGCACAACATGGGCACTGAGGAAGTGCTGTCGCTGCTAAACCTTTGGAAGGAGGAAGGTCAACTACTAGAGCCCGAGGTGGTAGACCATATCATAGCAGTAATTAGAGAAGTAGTTCTTATTATAACCAAACCATAAAAAACTCAAACATCATGTTCCCGTAGGCTTCCTCACATCATGGAAAAGTCTTACAAACTGAAGCTCTCGATCCCAAGTGCATGATGAGTGCTTGGGAGAGCAACGCGATCAAGGAATCAAAACGCCAATATGAGGCTATAGACAAGGCACTTGACGTTCTGCAGAGTATACAGGGCGTCGTCCAACAATGCCCAGCACTGGTTCAGATGCAAAAAGATCTGGAAGAAGCGAACTTTCAATCGGCGACCACGCTTCCATTGTATACAGCTCTTATATCGACAAGTGGGGAGCAGCAACTCTCCGAAGACGTGAATGCGAATGAATCTCCAAAATTAGGATCCGGTGGAGTCAGTTTTAGTAGAGATAGCTCTGGTAATCAAACTCAAATCAATTCTCCTGCCTAACTCGTGTTTCAAAGACAACAAGAAAAAAAATTAAAATTAATGTTTTTACCAAAACTTGTAATTTACTAAAAAAATGAAACCACAAAATTTAGTTCAATATCTAGCGATGCAGGGTTTGAAAATCCTGCCTTAGTTCTATACTTGTAGGTCGCGATTTAGCGCTGATTTTAAGTGGTTAAGCAATGACTGATAAACATTTGTTCGGGTTTGTTTAGTAATAAAAATATTAACACAAACTGTGTCTGCTTTGGTTTTCTTACCTTCTAAACTTTTTATTTAAATAGATCGAACATGCTGACATGCTTTCGTTGGATATTTGCTGTCGACACTTGATCTGTGTATGGAAATAGTAAGTTCTTTCTAACCCTGAAAAGCAACGTCTGTGAACTTTTAACATCTTCTCTTAAGAGTTAAATCCGACCCTAAAGAAAGTTTAAGAATACTCTCCTAAGGTAAGAGACGTAATTTAGAAACTACAAACCATTTTGTTGTTCTTTTTTGAAAGTAGCGGAACAAATTGCTATCATAAATTCATAACTATTTACATTTTTTTCTATCCCCTGATCTTCGGATTTAATATTAATTTTTATGTTGTAAGGTTGTGTAAAAATTTGGTTTAAAATCCAGGATATCATTAAACCGACAACATCGCCTGGCTTGTCGTGATAGTGTCAAACGTAATTCTTGACTAATCTTCGGTTTCGTGGTAGCAAAATGCGTCGTAAAGATATTCTCGGAAAAGAATAATCCTGGACATAGCCGTCTACATCACCGAATTCGCTCTTTCTATAGCTTAAGAAACTATTGCAACGTCACTAGGGTGAATGTGTAATGAGACTTTTTCATCATTCCAGAAAGAATACCAATTCTTGAACTAATAAGGATTAGGCTCATTCATTATTTATTCTTCTAATACTTCAGTGTGTTAAGGGGCGGTATTCACAACTTACTGTAAAATATTACATAGCTGGATCAGCTATACTACTACTACTAAATCATTTAAACGAAGATCTGTGTTATATAAATATGGCGAAACTGTATACAGGTAACCCTCCTTCAACACGGCTTTGCTCTTACACGATAAGAAAATTGCGGAAACCCTTGTATAACATGACAATCAACAACAACTTTTCGTTCTAACACGGTAATGAAATTGCGAAAATCCTCGTGTACACTATACATCTATTATTTAACGCATCTACTTATATATTAAAAGATCTAAATTACGCACTATGGACACATAAGTTGCGAACTTTCCATAACAAGAAATCTACGAATTATTTCGAGTACAGAAAACGTAAATGATGAAAAGGATTCCGAGTGTTGATATTTTTCATACAAAAAATCGTCTATATTTGTTTGTACCCAGCAGTGACAGGGAACGAAACGTTGGAATGAAAAGTTTTGTGATATACATACTTTTAATAAAATCGAATTTGCTTGAGTCGATATGAAAAATACCTAACCCCCCCTTTGGTACTTGCTCTGGGTCCCATATAATATGGTTTCACACAACACGGCGTTTTATAGGAATCTATTTGCCGTGAAACCCAGGTTATTATATTTGTATGTAGATGTGTTTCTGGGATCCTCTTCGCAAGAGCTTCCATTTATCCATGTTGAATGGGTTTGAATAAAATATTTTTGTTTCTGTTCAGCAATAAAATGGCAAATAAATGGACATTCACAATATAAGATTTTTTAAAACGTCATTGTTCACGGTATCATGACCAATCCAACGATATCTCGATTTTTGATAGTGGTTCAGCCGTTTAGGCTCTAAAGTGAAACTAATGAACACCAATTCCTGCATAAAAACAGAAGCGTGAAAAAGCGTCATTTCCTTTTGACGATTAAAAAGAGTAATATTCAATATTCATACTCATTTAATCTGTGGAACATTTTTCACGGGACGGCATCCGCTCGCTTTTGAGAGGCATTTTTGATGTTTCAAACGTTTCGTAACGTTCTTTTCAATCCACTGTAACTTGCTATAATTTGAACACGTTACCATTGCCCTACCTTTCACATCTAGAGAGCGTATGTGGACAATCGAACGCGTTAAAGACTAGCAATTAGATCCTATGCAGAAATGAATTTTACAAACGATACAATTCCACTTCCTGTGCCACAGGCCCATAAAAAATTTATTATGGGATTTGAACTTTACAAATGTCGTTTTCTTACGACTTTAAATCGAACGGAGTGGTGTGTGTTTTCTCAAGAGGAGGCTGGCTGCCGTCAAAATGTCCAGTTTTTAAACTACGTGGAGTGGCTAAGTTGCAAAGAAAATATTACACAAATTCAGGCTATCATGATCCTAATGGCCATTGCCTTCGTACTGCTTTTAGCTTTTACTTCTAATGCTCAGAGGTTTGATTCTAACTATTAAATTCAATTCAAATAAATGTACTTACATTGTTTCTAGCTATGCACCGAATATAATTGCGGTGCTGTATCGCATTCAGGTCGAGGAATACAACTGCGGAGCACTGATTGTCGCTATCCTCAATTCAGTCCCTATTCTATTTTCCCGACTGACCGGGACGCTGGACATCAAGAATCTCACTTTAAGTTACATGACCGGGGCTGGACTCTTATTGAGCGAGCTCTATACGGGCATCTTCTTTGTAATCTTTCCAGTTAAGATACCATATCATAGATTCTGCTATCGAGATCTGATATATGGAGTTTTCATGATCCACTACGTTCTTCTAACGCCTTTTCAACGAAGATTCAACTTTATACATGCCTTCCTTTGGTTGTCTATACACCTACTATATATGATCAGTTCTACAATTGAGAATTACTTTATTAGTTTGGTGTCCATAGGTGATATATAACTCAAAGTCAGATAATTACAAACTTATTTTATTTTATTCCTTTAGTACCCCCAAAAGTAAGAAGAATCGTGCATAGGCAGTCTTTAACTTCGACAAGATCTTTTATTGGCTACGAATTTAGGCACTCCCGGGTAGTCCAGCAATTACTCGAACGATTAAGAGTAATCCGACTGATGAGGATTAGCATACCGGATGTAACTTTAGGAGATACGATGGGAGGAGCAGCAAATAAACAGTTGTTCGAGCAATTTTTTCAAAGGCTCAATCCCATTAGAAAAGACGTTTTCGAAGCAATGCCATATTTTGAAAAGGCGATCTACATTTTAACGGTATGTTTATCTTTATGCTCATGATTTTATGAAGAGTATAATGCATTAAGTATAAAATAAATGATAGAATGATGTCCTTAATGGGCGCCTCTTCCTTATCCGTGCGGGGCTATCCGAATTTTAGCTGGTTTGCTAGAAGGATAATTGCAATTTGTTTCTTATGTATATAATGACTATTTTAAGTTAACCTATAAACTACAATATAAACCAACTTAGAAGTATGGATTAAATTGGAAAAAAGGAAAGAAGCTTTTTATCAATATTTAACTGGATCTTAAAGACGACATTATCAATTCGGCTGTATATTCCTTATACATGCATACGACACACATTTCATACATAAAACACACATTAACACATGTGTGTGCGGCAAGCAAATGACGTATAAGCCACATGTAAGGAGCATCTATCAGAGATTTTAATAAAAAAAACTAGTACCATGCACAAGAAAACGCTACAGTAGGTCTTATTGCTATTTCTATTCACTTAAAAAAAGTATTCAATTTCAATCAGTTAACAGACAAATGCTAAAAATTTCACCCTGTGAATTTCCTAAAACGTATAAAGTAATTAAAGAAAGGTTGGACTTAACCATAAATAACTACTAAAAAACTTAGTATTAGCATTCTAAGCAGCGGTTTTTTGATCACGCTCAAGGTCATTCATTGAACTCAACGGGTCAAGTACTCTTTTAGTAAAATTTTTTGCCGTGAATGGGGGTCTCTTCTCTGGAATCTTAAAATAAAAAATGGAAAGAAAAGAGAGTTTCCTTTTAGATTTTAATGATTTGATTTGTACTAAATTATAGAACAGACTTGATTACTTTTTCATGTTTATTTATAGTGGATTTCACATCTATCCATAGCGGAAAGTCTAGTTTTTGAATTTCAATAGTTATATGACCCGCGATTAGACTACCCGGAACCCTAAAGCACCATTAGTTAGGATTTACTGGGTATTTGGCAGGTTGATGGGAATGCAGAACAGGGCAGAGGAAGTTACTTGTGATTTTATAAGGTTCTAAGCCAGCCGTTTTCAAAGTGTCATGGGTTTTCCATTTTTAAGGGCTAAATATGTTCAAGGGTATTAGAAAGTAAAAGTGTCATGAAAACTCGTTCGTAAGTTAGTGGACAATGGGGGAACAGACAAAACAAAAATAAAAATATTCTAATTATGTAGTTAAAATCGGTTTAAGACCTACCCAAGTTATGTAAAAAGTTTCCATCCGGATTTGTCCAGAGATTGAGGAATATTTTAGAATAAAATGTTTACATACGTTGACCAAACTTTTCAAAAAATATCATAAATCTAAACCTCCTTTTAGGCAATTTTTTACTCGAATTCGGAGTTAGACAAATTGGAATATGAAAAATAATTCTAACCTAAAGTCAAAGTTAGGAAAAAATCAGGAATTTAAGAAAATTTCAAGAATAGAAATGCATAGAGTCAATGCGAATTCTATTTACGCGTATTTTTTAAGAACGGATCTATCGCGTAAAAGGAGGCTTAGGTGTAAAGAATCTTCTTCCAGACAAAAAAGGAATAGTAGAAATTCGTTGATTTCTTAAAAAGTTATGCATGGAGATTCATTAAATATATACAGACAAATTGTTAAGCGCATTTTTTAAAGCTCATAACATTCCGATTTTGAAAATATGAATCTAGTTACTTCAATGCACTAAATTGTCTTCCTCTCTACACAGGTTCCATTTCGAATTGTATTGAGGATTACCATTCCCTTGGTTGACCTCACACTGCCCCAACATGGATGGTCAAAGATGCTTTGCACAGTAAATATAATTACGTCAACAATTCTCTTAAGGATATTCTTTTCACTTGATTTTTACACATACATATATGCCCTTCTGTTTCCTGGTGTATTTTTGGCATTAATAGTTTTTGGAACTTCTCGGACCGACAGACCTCCGAAATACCATCACGTATTCTTATTTCTCTTCGTTTATGAACTAATAAATTTTAAATCTATATCTTATTCCAGATATTTGCCGTAGTTGCTATTTTTATTAGATGGGTTGTTTCTTCTTTTATCCATAACGAAATGATTGCAATTTGCCAAGCCCTCCGAATTTTCTTCGGGTGGCAAGATTCGACTGCCAGTCTTACGTTGTTATCATGGGCAGTAACAGTTGAGGGTATCTGTTCTGATTTTTGGTCCTGAATAACTTTGAACATTTTCTCTTACAGAATTTATAACAAATGTTACGTTCGCCACCCTGGGATTTAAGTATCTCGCCTGCGGAGCTTTCATCAACGCTGCAACTATGAGTATCCTTTTAAAAATGAAATAAAGTGAAACTTCGATATATCAAGTTTTAAAAAAACAATATCTGCTTGAATCAAAATACTAGCAGCTCCTCTATCGCAAATGCTATGTTGTGACCCATAACCCCTGTAAAAGTACTTTTATTTCTGACTGGAAAGAATAAGAATTCAGGTTCGTTGGCTTGTATGTTTGAAAAGCTAGATTTAGATTTTTTTGACTACAATATGGAAGTAATACTTCAATTGCAGTCATATTTTGCAAACTTTTTTATATTCTATTTCTTTAAAATCCATGCGAAGTCAACCAATAAGCCTAACAGATATTAAAAATCGCCTCTTCTAAGAAAAAGCAGAAACTGTTTAAACTGTTACGTAATTATTAGACAATTTAAACAAAATACCATAAATAAATCAAATCCTCTGTAAAGCAAAGTTAAGGAGGTATTCTAAACTGTCTATTGATTTCAGCAAATTTAATTCTTGTTTGTATTTTTGGAAAATTTTAAGAATATTAAGAATACACGTACATACAATAAAAGAGAGTATAGTAGAATTGTATTGAGAGAAACCTTGGAAGGTGGGCGTGTTTATCCTGAAATAGGTAGGAGTGCAAGTGCAAGTGCATGAGTAAGCATTTGGTGAGGGTTTTCCCCAAAGTTGTATTATTTAGCTGGCGCAGATTGTCAGAGAAACTCTTGAATCGATCTTTATGAAAAGGCCAATGAAAGGTTTGCATAAACAGGACATTTCATTCTAGGGGAATGTTATGTAACTTCCTTTCCTATACATTTCCTCTCCTCCTCTCATTAAGATTCTTTAGATCGGTCTAATCTGACATGATTTCTTTTGACTAGAAACAAGTAGAACATTGGTATTATTGGCTAATGAATATCCAGCTTTTTTCTGTTCACAACAGTTTATTTGAATTCTTTGTTGAAATGCACTGCATGTTCCCAGACATAAAGCTAAAAGGCAATGAATGATAAATCTATCTTAAAAATAAATCATTTATATAAAATATTTTTTAATTAAAAATTAGTTGATAACTGATCCTTTCGAAAATTTTGCTTGTTGATTGATTCAAAAATTATGATTTTTGCATGAACTGTAGAAGATATAATTACAAACAAGTTTAACTATTGCTACATAAGATCTGAAAATATCGTTTATGCTATTTTGAAAAAAGTCTTGTTGAAATTCAAAACATAACTTTTATAATTTTTGATTTTTCGAGAAAATCTTTCATGGATATTTTCTGAAAAGATCCATAGAAGAATAAAATGTCAAGAAAAGGATTCATAAAATGGAAACTTTATTTAATCCAAATATTCATAAAATATTGAAGAATTTGCATCAGGGTTTTCTAGCAAAATGGACTTGATTTTCCATTTCAATTTGGGTATAATTAGTAGATTTTGAGCTTTCGTCGTCTAGATTTCGATAATTTATCTAATAAAACAGTAAAAAGGCCCGACTTTCACAAAAGTAAATATAACGAAAATTTCGTTACACGTTTTCTTATTATGGCTCATAGACCCCAAAAATTATCCACCGTTCGAAAGTTTATTTACATACACACGGCTTATTTGCTTCAAATAGGCAACAATTACATTTTTTTTTATTGAAAAGATTCTTCTCTTTAAGCTTGCTTAATCACCGAATAATAATGAGAACATTCGTTTGAACTTAATATATTTTAATTTACTTAACTTGTAATTTTGTACTATGATATATAAATATAAACTTCCACAAATAACAAAAAATTGATATATCGAAGTTGTGCTCCGCATGTGGTTCCTCGTTGTACTTTACTGATTTCCTAATGAAAACATAGCTATAGTTCTTGGATGTAGCACACAGATTATCGTATATGGTTTTGTTAATGGGATTTATGAAGGAACGGTACGTGTACACATATAGTTTTAGATATAACTCCATTTATTCGACTGGGAAACGCAAAAACTGCTCTCAGGCTTTAAATGGCTCTTAACACTAAACCGATAAAATTTGGAGTATTAATAATAATTATTACATAAAAGTAATATTGCATTGTATTTATGTTTTTTATGTGAATGACGAGGTCTCAGGCCGGTAATTTTAATGTGCAACTATTCGGTTAAGTGTTAAAATGTTGTGGAATACCTTCCTAAACTAGTACTATACTATTACTATTCCTTTCAGACGAACGATGATGCGATCCATGCAAACGGAGTATGTTTCATGCTAATAGCACAAGTTGCTACCACCTTGTCTGCTTCGTTAACGCAATGTAATTTTCGTCGGAGCATAGGAATATTTAAAATCATTGTTTATTGCATTTTTCTAATTTTTGTATTCGGTTCGGAGTTTGAAATAATTCATCCTTATGGTGAACTTCACTATCCTATACAAAAAGGAAGAGAAACGGCCTTTTGGGCATAATTTTACCTATTGTAAATATGGTTCAAAAATACTATAATCAATAAAATCTTTTTAAAAATATATAGAGAAAGCATTCCTTAATTTAGATCGTTCTAATTTTAATTATTAAACTATAAAATTCTATAAAGCTAAACTAAATTTGACTGGATCCTAACTTTGCAGGATATGTTTGTCACAAATTTCGCTTATATCGCTAATCTTTTCGAAATTGTAGCCTCTCTATTGTTGGAAATGGAAGATGAACTGATTTTGAAGATACGTTTTCAGTTATATCTCGAAAAATAGTCTCGAAATTCTTAATTGGTATTATAAGCTAGAAATTACAAAAAGATCAAGATATTCTTTATTATCGTGGTAAAAACGAAAGTTTTTGCAGAATTTGTGCCTTTTCTACTTTTACACAAAGAAATTCTGACTGTGAGGATACTCTTTGTGAGTAAAACATTGGGTTTAAAATACTTTTCAGGGCTTTGGAATCATGTCAATCAAAATTGAATATTTTCCATCGAAACACTTTTATACTTTTCTCAATTTGACTCTTTAGGATTATTTGCTTTAAATTGAATTCAATATGAAGAAAAAAATAAGGTTTTTTAGTATATTTCAATATTTTGGGCAAAATAATGTCCGAATAAGAAAATCTTTAATCAACAAATCAATTTATTTTATACGTTAGAAATATCAGTTTGCTTACTTTTATCTAATTATACCCCTTGCTCTTTGTACTCAGGCAGACGGCATGGTAGGAGTCGGCTAGATTTCTAGCAAATCTTATTGGCGTCTTTACGAGATCTGGCAAGCAATTTTAATTAGGAAACTACTAATATGCAACGTATATCTTATTTCTGAATGAATTATCTAGTGCTTCACAAACACGCGATTCAGTGAATGAGGAAAGGTCGTAATTGTCTATTCGGAGCATGTGCACCTCCATTAGATAAATCCAAGATAGGTGAGGTAAATAGAGAATATCAAAAGAATACCGAAAAATGTGCTAAGAAAACATGATTTCTTCCACTTTGGAATAATAAAAGTTTTAAATTATGAATGCACGAATGCGAGGCTAAATGCATACTAAAATCTGCGAAGATAAAGATGATACTTTATAAAATGAAGTGAAACGCCATACATTGTTCAACATATATTTAATGCAATGTATTACAACGTAATAAGAAAGCACCCTTTTATATGAAGGTTTCACATATGTTGAGTTCCAAAAGCGTGTATAACTTCCAGTTCACTTAGAAGCGAAAATAAAAGGAATAGTAAGTAGCAAATCACCAAAAATGCTCCAATGCTTCGTCGTGCCGAGAATTTGGTGAATAATAAAGCGAAAAGTGTGTAGAAGAGGTTGATCTTCAAAAACAGTGCGCAGTTATCACCAAGGTATCCTCTTACAACCTTAGATGAGGAGGTTCCAGATACTATGCTTCTGTAGGTTTGTGTAATTCCAAAACCCAAAAGACAGTCTATTAGGTTTAAGCTTGTTAAGGAATTTAATATTTCGTGTTTTCTCTCTTTCATTTTAAATTGTATCCATTTTAATTGGCACAAAAAGGATACTAAACATTGGTCCACCATAACAACCAGTAAAACCCATTTTAACGTAGCCCTGTCTGGCGAGTGCTGTATTCGAAATAAGGTCGCCGATGCTGTTGCCCCAAGCTAAAACTGTCGCTCCAAGGAACGATGAGCTCAAATCAAGAACAGCGCCAAAGGTTTCGAGCAGACTGACCACTTCATTGGCAAATACCCAAATAACGAAAATCGATCCAATCACGCTCCAGAGAATGAAAACCTTAAAAAAATATTGACTTATATACGAACAAATAGTAAAATATTTACCAAGTGATATTTTGGACTTCTATCAGTTCTAGAAGTAAAAAATACGATAAACGCTAACGTTAAGCCAGTCAACGAAGATATTAGCCATAAAGGCATGCCAGAGACGATCTCAATAGTAGGATCTATAAAAAATCTTCTTTTCTTAGAATTAATTGCAACAGATATAATTTCTTACCAACTGCGACACTTACTAAAAGGGGTAAGATAATTAGGTGCATACAATTTAGCAGTTTAGACCAGCCATGCATTCCATCATCCGGATCAATTGATGTAATAACAATTCGAAGGCTAAATGTTATAGGCGCCTAAAAAAGAAATTATTTTATATACCATTTTTAGTTAGCACTGTTAGTTTCCTTCAAGGTGATGACTAATCCAAACGATGTATTTACTACAAATATTAATGTTTACTAGGTTACTAATTTGAGTTGCTTTTAGGGTTTCATACTTTAAAAAAAAACGAAACCCTTATAAGGTCAATCACGTGTCCGTCTGTTCGTTCGTTTATCACAGTTCCTTTTCTTAGAAATCGTTGGAACTTGAAATTTGGCGTGATAATAAAATATATTAACCTGCCTATAGTTCAACAATTAACACTCAAAAATATTCATATGGAAATTTCAGGGAGGGGCCAAATCAAGTATCTGAACAAAAGTTGTTTTTCTTTTTTAATGTGTCATGGAGGTGTTGTTTAAAATGGCTAATTATAAGCAACTTATAAGAATTTTATTTATAATTTTAAGTAGCATATCTCCAAAGAAGTGCTGCGAAACATGCAAAAAGAAAGTCATTTCAAAATCATTATTAATTGTAAGTATGTATAAATAAAATGGTGTCACGCAGAAAGAAATAATACTTCAGACAATTTTACTATTTCTTCGTCATAATAAATTGAAAAAAAGAAAATACAGGCACCGTATGCAGTAAAATTAAAATTAGTAAATTATCTATAGCAGATTACGGTTCAACTGGGGTTCTAGAACTGTCCACAACCGAGAACTAAAAAACCTATGAGTAATAGGGTGCTTAAAGAATAATATCACTTAGAAATTTCCAGAAAATTAATCATTTTTTTACCATAAAAACTGTTCAAAGAAATTGCCTTTTGGATTTCTAATAAAACATACAAGTTCATTAATATTTTTATTTCAAGTTAATTGTCAAAGATAATGGTTAAAAATAAAATAAAAGTAAAAAATACCATGCGAACGAGCACTTTGTGACTAGTAGAGTATAAGGAAGGAAGTTCACCAAATGTGATGACTGTGCTGGATTGTGTAAGAAGGAGGATTTGTTTAAAATCGAATCGAATTTCTGCCTGTTTTAACATGCGATTACCGATTGGTATTATATTTTCGCGCTTATTTTTATTTGATTGCATTAAAGAACAGGTGTCACCCTCCGGGTAAGGATGGATATCGGTTTGGACCGTCCCCGCCATGCAACGCTTTTGCTTCTAACTCTACTACTAGTCCTAGAGATCCAAAGACATCAAGAAAATCTAAACACCATTTTCTCAAAACCATATTTTTTTGGATCTCCTGCCAAAAATATCTAGAAAGCTATTGATCCGATATTGATGTAATTTGGTGCGATTACTTTTTGAATGTTTGATATACCGATTTTTAAGAGTCATATTATTTTTAATGCCAAAAAAACAATGCTGTTTAAAAAAATATAATAAAATGTGTTTTCAAGTTAATACCTTTACCTTTAACAGCCATGAACAAAGTCTTGCTTTTATTTTAAATCAAGTATTAAAAAACATTCTATTCTTCTTCCATACATGGCGTCTTAAAGAAACTGATACATTGCAAACGTGTTGTTTTTTGATTGTACTCTGAACTGGTCAAAAGACTCGTTCAATTAGTTGCCGCGAGCAAGCGAATCCTCTACGGACCGTTAGAGGTCCCAGACTACATCTTAAAGCAACTAATCGGTATAAAAAACGGAGTTTACAATAATCGCGGACTTGACCAAATTTTATATCGCTGAAATACTGCAAAGCATGGCGAACAGTTTGCTTCGAAAAACATAGAGGTAATTATGAATTTGACTGAAAAGGGTAAACATTTATAGGACAAAACGGTTGTTCGCTGTAGAATAAAGTTGTTAGTGAAAACCAACCACTATTTTGGCAAATTCATTATAACTTTGTTCGGGAATTCTATTGATTATCTCTTAGAATTAGAAATCTCGAACAACAGTTTTCCATATCCCTCTCACTTTATATGTTTTTAAGAGTATCACTATTATAAAACTACTAGGCCTATATTAAAATCCCTTCATCGTTGAAGAGCGTGTTAAGTTTTTGGAACTGTAACCTGCTTGCATGCCGATTTATCTGATTGTCATTTTATCATGTAGAAAAAAAGGAAAAGCCGAAATTCCTGGCAAAAACTAAAGTAAAAAAAATCTTAATAATTGTTTTACCATAAAAGTATATGGCATTTGCTGTGATATACTCGATTTCCTTGCAATATGTTCGACAAGTATTAGATTAATGCAATTAAATTAATAAAAAGTTGCCGAAAAATAAATTAACCAGTGTCGGCTAAGTGGAACAAAATCGTGGCTTATTTGAGGTTTCGAAAAGTTCACTAATAATAATTGTAATTACCTTGATAATTAGCATTATTCGGCTTAAAATTCCGCTCGTCTGCCATTCGGAACTATCTATAGGATTCACTGATTCCAAGAATTGCGAAAAGAGTCGTTCATTAGGAGTGCGTCCTATGAAGAGTTCCCCTGTGTCTGACTCTACGGGCTCAGAGCTTTGAAAACTCGTTTGCCTTGTTTGTTTAGAACTCGAAGCTTCTTCAGGCGCTTCGACGCTAAGACCTCCTGCTTAAAAGAAATATTGCAAGTAAAAATGTTTATCTCATCGCATCAAACTGCGCAATTCAAGGATTCTGTTTCCCTATGTAATCCTTTCTATATAAGGTGACCCATCGAAAATGAAACATTGGAAAAATATTATCTTATTTTCAAGGGATTTTTCGCTCCCAAGAATTCAATTTTTAAACGGGGACGAGATTTCCGCCTAAATGGGATGGAGGATCTAATCGTACCTCGTTTCAATCTAATTAAGTATTCCCCTAAATTTTCTAAATTTGTTTCACTTGTTCTCTAGGGATTTCGCCTTGAAACTAAAGCTTTTTAATTTCGCATAAATAACAATAATTTTGAATCTAAAAAAGAAATTTAATAGGCCCGAGGTTTGTTCCGCTTAAAGTGCTAAGTGTAAAAAAAATGGATAAAATTAATGGAAATCGTGGGGATCTTTGAACCAAAAAACAACTATGGGAATTAAGTTCACAGATGAATTATTAAATTATGTAGTAAATTTGCATTCTGCACTTTTTTTATGAATAAAGTAGTAGAATTTGCTCGTACCGTTATCCGTGTAATATTCATGGATTTATGTGCCATCAATGGCAGTGACTTAAGTAACAGACAATAATCTTAACACAACAAACAATTGGGCAAAAAAACAAGCAGACAAAGAGTGATATCCTATGATTGATCCTATTAATATTAAAAGTATTTTTTTTTTTCTATAAAAAATAGACATAAGTCTAGGATTTACAAAAGGCATAGCTAGAGAAATTTCCTTTAAAAACAGATAGGGGAAGTATTTTTAACCAAAGTTTGGGTTGTAGTATTGAAGATCTTATTTACCCTCATTCCTTTTGGAACGCTTTAACATACGTTTCCCCCCGTTTTACCCATTTAAGCTATTATCTTTATCCATGCCTATTTATGTGGCTACTATATTTTAATCCCAAGAATAATATATCAGTTACTAAAAAGAAATAAGATCAAATAATGCGCAGCGCTTGTTAGAATTGCATTATGTGAATGAAGCGAAAATTTAGATATTGGAAAATTTACCCGCTTTTTGGACTCGACTAGTCAATATTTGATCAATAATTATGTAGCTTATATAAAGGAGGTAGATCAAAGGAAGAATTGCACTCTCGTAGATGCTCATTGTACAGCCTTTGGTAGTTGCTACCCAGTCAATGAACAATATTGAAGTTAGGAAGAAGAGAACATCTCTTAAGAAATCCGGTGGATATATATTAAAGGGTGCACAAAGGATAACGCTTCCTGCTACTAAACTAGTAGTAAATGTAGCACCGCCAAAAAGAGTTGAGAATAACATGATACTCTCCTCTTGAGAAAGCCCAGACAAACTAGTCAACAGGTCTGGAGATCCATTGCCCAAAGCCAAAAGTGTTGCACCAGCCACAGTTTCACTTAGTCCCATTATCTGGGACAGGATAGTTAGCGACGGCACAAAGCTAGAAGGAAAATTTTCTTCACTCAGAGGAATTGTTACTTGCATATCTATCTTTACAATTCATCCGCTGTGCCGCTCATGACCATAAAGTAAAGCACCATCAGAAGAAGCATCAAAAGGATCCCAAGGATTTCATAATCCCGTTCAATGTTACAATACAGGAAGATGATGTAGTTAAACATCTGGACATTTTCGTAACAACTTTCTGTTGCTGACACGTACTCGCATCGTTCCGCAGCCGGAAGTCCTGTGACATGACAGTCATCCTAGGTATTCAGATGGGCTCATTCTTCATTCAATGTAAAACATGATTCACTTGAATACTTTACCGCTTCTATATTTATGACAAAGTGAATATGTTTCGAAGCGATGGGACTTGTTTGATTTGTAGTGTTAAAGTTTTCTATTAAAGCCATATTTACTCTTCCTTTTGATAGCTTGATATGTTTCTAATTCATTTATCTTTCAATGGTTCCTAGATTATTTTGATGGCCATAAATCAGAGTAGCCATCTTTTCTTTTGAAACAGAGAAATGTTTGAAATTTAATGTAAGGGGGCTTTTCTACCTTGTTGGGGCAAAAACATGCATTTATAAAGATTGTTCTTATGTGTTATATATTCTAAACACTTCATATCAAAATTTGAAGAATTGACCGAGTTAAAGCCAAGTTACAGGTAGCCGTGACTACCAAAACTTTTTTCAAGTTGGTAGAAATTTTGAACCATTTCCGGCATGATTTTGGTCTTAAAATTTTCAAAATCGCAGCCTCCGCAAAAGTGAACTAGAATAAAAGAAAAACCTTATTTTGTACAATAAAACATTCTTGCTTTGAATGGCCGTAACATACTCAAAATATTTTGTAATTTCTTTATTCTAGTTCAACAGATGCACAAACCGCTATAGATTATGAAACAATTATTTTTCCAGATCATTTTTGAACCACTGGGTGGTGGACGTCTCCCAGGCATCTCACTCCGCCGCGTGTTCGACCTACGACTAAGCTGAAGTTTAAGTTAGGCAAACGTCCGTAATTCAAGAATCTTCTGGATGTAGAAATGCTGGAGTCAATAGTTCCTTTTGCAGGAATTCTATTTACTCGTATGTTTTAGGAACGTATCTATCGCATAAGCAGAGATTTAGGTGTATTGGAACTAGTTAATTTATGTGCCGTCAGACACGCTTTTGACTTTTTTCAAATTGGTTCATTAGTTCTCTAAAAATCGCGTTTTGAACTTAATTAGAAGTTTCAATTTATGCATAAATAACAATTGTTAAAATTTTCCTTTTCGAACCTTGAAGTAACCCTGTATTAAAATTGTTTAACAAAGTTATCTATATTTACGACCAAATTCAGTGATGCTACTAGACAAAGAAAAAATGTATACATCTATGAAATGATACCTGGGAACGGAATAAAAAGGGAATTTGTTATACCTTGACCAACTGTACTTTTGTAGACGTTGAAATGGTATTGTACCTATAGCAAAGCAAATTAATAATATCGTGGTTTAGTCAGATTATTTAGTCGGTTCTCATTTTCGTTTGCAGCCTACAGATATTTATTATTTTGGACTTTAGAAATTCAAAAACAAAAAAATTATCAAATAATTTATTTATATATTTTCAAAGTAGCAGTCATAATAACTGCGTGTGGTAATCTTTCATAAGCTTCGTCATCCTGACTAGAAACAGCAAACGTGCAGCAATTTACGTTTTTCGCTGGAAAATTATAGAGCGATTATCTACTGAAATGCAATGCTCTGATTCGTGCTGCAGTACTAAACGGCCTCAGTTTATTTCACCGTATATGTAAATTATTTATAAAATAAATATAAAACAAAATATGACTCTTAAAAACAGTAGAAATGATATGAGTTGAGAATAAATGCGTCGTACGTTATGTGTCTGATGAGGTGAATGCGGATTATTTGCTTATTCTCCAGTCATCATCTCCATGAATTCTGAAAGTGAGATTGAAAAACGTACAATAATTTAATATAAACCGAAATAATGATTAAAATATTTAAGTTATCGTATTTCGACGTGGGCATGTTCTATTTTTGGGACCGAATCAGTTTTCATATTTTTTATATTGTTCATTGTATTTTCTCGTATTTCAAAATTTTCCGCTGGCTTCCAAAAAGTTTGGCAAAGCTGAGATAAAAATAGGCGCTCTAAATTCGCTTCCCTCTACCGAGGAGGAAAATAAATTTTTGTTTCACGGTTTTGTTGCAGCTCATTCAAAAACTTTTGGCAATCGACACCGAACTGGCGCGCAAATAGCCCGTTTCTATTCCAGTTGCTTTTCTTTACACGATTTGATATTTTCAGAAATAGCTCCCAAAAGAAAGATGCGCCAAAACACTATCTGGCTTCCATATGCTCCGATAGTAAGCTTATAAATCTGTAATAGTAGTAATTGGAAAGTTAGTTGGATGTACGGGGTCATGAGTACTAGTGTTACTTTATCCCAAGTTTTGTATGCTGTGGAAAAAAAAACGCCCATGTTTTGGCTAACAGAAATTTTCAAAAATAGTACTATTATTTCTGTTTACAACTTGAAAACAGTCTGCGTTTCTAAGTACCTAAAACACTGTGAGTTACCTTGACTTCAAGTGGTAACAATTAAGAATTTAATGGCGCTTAGAATTATGAAAAATTGTTTCAAAGTTTCTGCCAAAAATCTTGCTCATGTGCATTCGACTGGGTAATGTTTCTAAAGAAAATTCCAAGTCAATTAGGAAAATATTTTCGAAGGAGGTGCCAATGAACGACGACAGTTTAGCCAAATGTCTCTTTTACACAAATTTGAAACAATTTTCAACTGAAATTTTAAGTATCTTTACTATCAATGGTCCCGATTTTACATTGTTCCTCTTAAAGACTAGCTATTTAAAATTTCCGCAATTGTTGTAGTAATATTAATGCATATTATATAAAAATTGCGGCAAATTATTTACTTCTGAAAGATTATTGTTCTTTATATATAGCGGAAAGTTTATAATAGTAAGCATCTAGTTAAATAATAAGTGTACAGGAATTACAAAGTTATAAGATCTTGTAGTATTCGCGAAAAGTATCAAAATATTTAGAAGGTTAAAAAATAGCTAATAGCTGGTAAAAAGTTCAAAATGACCATTTCTACTCTTATAATACTTAAAAATGTCTACGCTCCGTGAGTTAGTAATATAATTTAACATGCCCACGTGGAAAATAAAAAACCAAATATTTTTCTTACCATCAAAATCAACTGTTCCTGATCCATCAGAGTCGATTTCTTCGATCATGATATCTAATTCTTCATTTGTAAGTTGGTCATCTAGTTCCCTAAGGATTTCTCTAAGGCATGTGGTGGGGATGAAACCGTTTCCTTGTTTATCATAAAGACGGAATGCTTCACGCAATTCTTTTTGCATTGCTTCAGCATCTTCTTCAACGATGAATTTGGCAGCGAGCTGCACGAATTCACCGAACTCTAGTCGACCAGATTCTATTTGGTAATGAAGAGAGGAATAATACACAATTTAATAACATCACCTAGTGTTATAATAGAAATTTTTCCTTTCTTGACGTAATAAATAAAAATAATACTTACTATCTTCATCAACTTCCTCAATCATTTCATCCAGGATTTTCTTGTCGAAGGGTTGACCCATCAACCTGAGGATATCAGCAACCATTTCTGTTGGAATACTGCCGGTCTTTTGATGGTCGAAACTGTTGAAGCATTTTTGAAGAACTATGGAACAAAAATATGAAATTCTTTTTTAAATTCGCCTTACTATAGAACTGAAAAGTGATTAATTGGTGTGTAGATGCAGTTTACGCAATCTTGTCAACTTTTTGGCAATCAATTCGATAGATACAATTAATTATCAACACCAATTTTGTACGTCTATCCTGTGCTTGCTTCTTTTCACAATTTTATTTTGAAGTAGTTCACTTAAAATCGAAATATAAATACTGATTTTGTGAATATTTTTAATGAACAAACTAGAGTATAAGACGAATACAAATCTGTCACTATATAGCGTTTACCTATTTGTTACTATATCATTTTATATTTTAAAGCATTTCACGTAGCTTTCACTGTTAAACAATTAACATTAAACATAAATCGAAATACAAATAACAAATTTACTATTTAAGCTAGTCATTTATTTACTAGTTTGTATATTTTGTCATGGCACTAGTTGATAATAATGGGTAGAGATTTTTGTTTTCATTGTGAATAGGTACATTTATTTTTACAATTGGCTTGATTTGTTAAAAAGTATTTAAATAACGAATTAAATTTCTTCAGTCTTAATTCACTATTACGTTATCTTTAGTCACAAATCCATAGCTCACTACAAAAATTCACCATTAATTAATGCGAGTGTAAAGTACATTTACATTTCATAAATCGGAAATAAATATATCTACATACATTTGGCTAACGTTCAAAATGAATTTAATCTTCTATAGACAATTTATCAGCTTCCTTGAGTTGCAGTTTTAGTAGATGAATAATGCGTAGAAATCAATATAATTTCCATTCACGAGACTATAACTTGACTCCTGGGGGTACTGAACTTTTGTTTCCTATAAAACTAAGTCGATAGCTTTATTTATAGCGAGAAGCGTTCTTAAATTTCAGATAATTAGAGACCATTTCTGATGACAGGCACGCTTTTGGCAACACATATTTATGACTACTGGCACGAAAACCCATGAAGCTCTAAAATTTTAATTGAAAATGAACAAAAGTTCGAACAGGTGTTAAATGTTGAAAGATTTTAACATTTACGTGTGTAATATTAATCATCCATAAAGTGATGGTATCATTTAAATTAAGCATAGCAAATGTGAATGAACCGTTGCCATTCATACTCTGAAATGGTATCACTACTATTAAGATATTTCTTGAAAAAATATCTAATGCACTAATTTTAGTGTCCTTTCTGCAAAAAGCACATTTTTATGTGAATACCAAAAACTTAACTAAACCAAGTCCATCTAAACTGTATTCATTTAACTAAGAACTCTATTTTCACAAAAGAGTCTCTCGTATTCCGAAATCATCTTAGTATGTAATCAAAATATACCAATTTATTTAACGTAGATATAAATTAAAAATGTATAACAGTCATAAAATATAAGTCATTTACGAAATACGTGCATGAACCTCTACGTTGAAAAATTACAATAAATTATGTACACACCAAGTAATTTATAAATTAAAATACTCAAATTTTTCATACTCACCAGCAATTTGTTCTGGGGTAAGATCTTCATCCTGTAAAAATAATTATAATGATTAAGTAAAAATTATGTAAGTCAAATATCAAATGTTAGGATTAATTTTACTTAATAATGTTTAATCAAAAACACTCGACCTATAAAATCGATATTTCAAACGAAATGTCTTTTGAAATATTATTTAATAGGAAAAAATCCATTACAGATTTTAAGATATCCAAGATTTGAAAAAATGAATATTTCTCAAGTATTGGAAGGATTTTTATACTTCAAATGAAAAAGTGTAATATTAACTTATTTAAATAAAAAAATAATTCAGAGCGTAAACGCCGACTGATTCATCTGTTTTTGTTTTTTTTTTAACAATCGATTAATTTTAATCTTGTTTTGTTCCTTCATAAAAGCGTTACCATCTTTGCAATAAATTTTGCATATTTCATAAAAAAATTTAAGTTCATATATTTTGTTCTAAATTCTGACTTTACTTCCATTATTATTAATTAATGATTTATTAAATCGAGCAACATAAGACCCTCTGCAGTTCTCAGGATTTGTGTAAGAATTGATAGAACATTAATTATGATTGGCAAAATATCTGATTACAGAAAATTATTCCCGACATCCTGCCCAAGGTTAAGTTCAAAAAGAAAAATTTTTGATTTGAGGTTCTCCTTGCATTTTGAGTTTTTAGTATTCCTAAAACACAATTTCAATACGTTTTACATAAAACACAATAATTTTTGAATCCAACTTACAATGGATGGATTTCCGCTCATGTTGAAGTTGTTGTTTTATTTATCCACGAAATAGAAGTAAATTAGCACACTCGGGCTTAACCGCACTCTACGATCACGTAGTCCAAGGAATATCGAACGAGTTGGTTCAGCGATCGCTTCTCAACTAACCCGGAGGACTTGAAAGCTCTTTGGAAGTTATTCCTGTAATATTGCTGCGATCCCATTCCACTCATCTTTTTCTTTTTTGCACTTTGAAAAAGAAAATCGACCAATACACACTCACTTCCATTTTAATCTTCGGAAAAGTAGTAAAAACGTGAAAATCTGGCTCGAATATAGTCGATTGCGGACCATTGCTAGAAAGCGATCGCAACTGGTCGTTGTGACTCTCAACACGGTGATCGGAGCCGCTTCTCCAATTCTGAAGATGCGGATCTTCATGTTTTCTTAGGTTTCCTCTTGGCTTCCAACGAACCGGGCGGGATCCATTCAAGATCAAGATATCCAGCCGCGACGTCTGACTAGGTGTGATGATCCAGAAATACACATGCGATTTAGATTGAGTGCAGCTAAGGTTTTTCTCCCTGCTTGCGTAAATCTTTCGTTTTCATAAAGCAACTAGGGGCTAGTAAGACATTCTGCTTTATGGCTTCGGAGCGATTATAATTTTACATTCGTTTGTCTTGTTATTACATATGAGAATAGTAGCGGTTGAATTTATAAATAGCTTATTTTTTTCGGATCTCTAGCATATTAAACTCAGATCTATAGTTAAATTCGTAAAAACCATAGTTATTACTAGGCGAGTCACCAAATATCAGAAGTTCAGCATATGATGAAAAGAAATAAGTTCAATGAGAGGATAAATGCAATACAAACATTTTTAAAACATTCGAACAAATTTCTAAGATAAGACTCAAGATGACTAAGTAAAAATGGTACTAAGAAGCAGTTCCACTTTTATTTAAATTGAGCAATCTTGAAGTAGTCTTAATGTCGTTCGAAAACGACAAACAAGGAAATTTCCTTTTGTTCAAAATTTCAAAATAGCTCAATATTTAATTACTTGTAAATCCGTGTTTTGGTTTGTAGAGATTTTAATAAATTTAAAAGTGAAAAAATAAAACTAGAGAAATTTTAAAAGCCAGTGCAGTTTATATTAAATTTTTCTGCGATGTGTTGTCCCATTAAATTCTTTCAGTCAGGTGAACCGCCTGATGATACATACCAATTTGTACTACTGCGGAAGCGTGTTTTTTCCTTTTTATTAGATGCTAATTATCTAGCCACACGAAGTTTTTATTAGCCTTGGCTCACTGCGACCTCTGCGAATAGTTTTGAAATGCAAATTCTATTAATTCATCAACGTGGATAGATAAGATACCAAAAATTAGTTAAACGAAAGCAATTACTTTAAAGAAATTCATTCTCGTCGAGATCATTCGCCTCCTTGAAGTAATGCATAAAATCACTCTGAACTAGAATTCTAGAGATAGAAAATTTTGTAGAATAAATTGAATGCCAAGACATTTGTAGTCTGTCTGCAGTCGTCAGTCGTTTCCCTAATTTTTAACCGTCGCATCATTTTCAATTATTTGCTAAAACAATGTGGGTCATTTGAAAAATATTTCATCAATGTCGACACTGACCACCCATCAAAGGAAGAGGAAAAACGCTTTATATTATTTTATTTTTTTAATTGCGTTGAATCGTTTTGTTTACGAAACAATTTTCCCATTTGTTTCCACAATGTAAGCCGCAAGATATATGGGAAAATTCTGTAAACAGAAAGTGATAGTATTCTAGCAGATTTCATCCCAAACATTTTATTTGACGACTTTTGTTAGCTTCTAGATTTGTGCTCGATAAAAGAATATCTCTTGGCTCTATAAATATTTTTTACGCAAGCAGGCAGTTTAATGATTCAAAGTGTTAATGACTCTTTTTCTGAAAACCGTATGTGCCATGATTTGTATTGTACATGACCATGACCTTAAAATCAAACCTCAAATGAAATATCCTTAAGAATTATCACTCAAGGAAAGATCGCACTTTTGCGTTGGTCGATCGAAATTTAATTTGATAAATAATGCTGCGATCGCATAAACAGATATGGAGACCACATTTATATTTAGCTAAGTAGATAAAACAACAGGAAAATCTATTTTCATTTAAAAATTTCTATGAATCCAGAAACATTGTGAAATATAAGACCGGGAGGAGGTCAAGAAAACGTTGGATGTGGGCGGGGAGCTTAACAACACTAGGCATAATACGGGCTCGCATATTTTTTATAATCCTTCCGTTGATTCTCTCTTTTATTCAAATAAATCTCGGATTTTCTTTTATATTTAAAAATGCTGCTTTATTTCAGGCAGACCGAAGAGGCAAACAACTGTATGAATATTTTTATGGAAGATTTCGAAGCAAATATTTTGCTATTCAGAATTGAAATTTTAATGACCTATAATTCTTTGAAAATATGGACATAAAAAATATGATGTACTTTGGATCTCAGATAATGAAAGAAAATGTTTAAATCTTGACCTATTTTTTTCGAATTTTTTTCCAGTGACAACAAATGTTGAAAGTTTTGCAGGAGGAAAAGAAAAGCAAGGCAGTAAATTAAACCTTAGTTTTTAAGCACAGAAATTGCGAACAAGTTAAAATCTTTCAAGAAAAGTAAGACGTTCAAAAACTGAGACTTTAAAATTTATGAAATAATTTTAACATTTTAAAAATATTTAGTCTGTATTTCATTATATAAAAAATAATAATGATAAAATGGAAGTTGGCGCGTAATCTGAGTGCTGTCTTATCAATATTAGGGAAAGTATTACAAACATTTATAGAGAATAAAGAAACCGGGGACCTGGTCCGATTTTGTAAAAGTTTATATGGGACCGCATGTGGAACACCTCCTTCGAAGCAAAACAAGTAGAACAAACAAAACCGATCGAAATATTCGCTAGTGTCTACCCTGTATTCTTGCTTGTAGAAATATCTAATTCGCGTATACTTTATAATTTAATCTACCACTTGTTTTAATTCTCATGTATATTCCCTGGAAAACATTTTACTTAGACCATGCGGCACTTGTCCAAATATAAATTATAGTTTTCTTTAAAATGGAAAAATCATCTAAAGACTAGATTGCCTCGTAAGACTTTTCCTATTTATTCCTACTTGATATATGTTTTCTATCTATTTTAATCATCTCAAATCAACTATTAAATTAGGCAAATTTAATTTGAATATTTGAAATTGTCTAGATGTTAAAACTAAGATATTTATTGACAAATTTACGCGTTACCCGTAGACATATGGCGTAAAAAAATAATAATATTAATTATTTTATGTTAAAAACACTTCCTATTTTAAGTATGTATTAGCCCTTTAAGCCCTTTATTTGTACACGTTGGGTTTTTTTTTCCACTCTTCGTATTTTAAATCGAAACTTAAAGAAACTCCCTTCTTAATACAACAGCCACACGTTTCAGAAATTTTAATGGCAACGCGCCAAATTGTATAATACTTACAGCATGTAGAGTGAAAGCAGGGATAGCGTAATCAGCCAAGGTGTTCTTATCTAATAAATTTGGTAATATCTTCTACTCGTTTAAATTTGGCTTATTTAGCTTGAGTTTTACTCCACATGTTCTACACCCAATATCATCTTCTAAAATTTTTTTAATATAATTTATCGAATTGCAATATAAAATGAAGGGTCGTTTTTTCCATGTTTCTTGCTTTAACAGTCGTGATTATTGTTATTGTTCTATTTTTACAATTATAAAGTCAAATATTTTAGTTTCCAGGAAAACTTAAGTGAATGAGTGCACACCGTTTGATTAAATTACCGCCACTACAAACTGGCGTTTTGATAAAAACACTTTTATACTAAAGACATTTTTAACTTTAAATTTTTTATCGTTCTTAATATAACTTAAATAAATTCAAAATCACTTTTACAATATTTCGTATTCTTGTGATTAAACGAACGCAACAAAATATTCGTTGTGTTAAAAACCATTTTTTAATGTAAATAAATTTCTCTGAAATTAGAACAGGAATAAATCGTGAAATTTTTAAGTTATTATAAAATCCATATTTATGTAAAATAAGTTGGTTTAGTGATGTGCGTAAATTTCATAAATTCATTGTTTTTCAACATTTGCTCGACTTAGAAAAAAACGGGTGTTCACATTTTTATTTATTATTTTTATTATTTTTCTGTGGAATATTGTTGGTCTGAAAAAATAAAACTTAAGAAAAATAAAACTCACAATTTTTTGATAGAACCTATTATTTAGAAATAATTCATACCTTATATAAATAGAGTGCGCCTATGATTTAATTAGTATCTTTAGGAAAAGATTTGATTCAAAGAATTTCTTTTATATAATACAACAGTCAGTTGAATTAAATGACAAAATGCGATTTAAATTCTTAGCACATAACTATATAACATGATTTTGGTACCTAATATAATCACAGATTGTTTCCTATTAGGTGTTTCAAAAAATATATTTGAGTACGACCGTGAAGGAACGTAACAAATTAAAATTAGCTAAAAATAGTTGCTTTCAATATTTCAGAAATCTTATTACTAGTGAAAATATTATTCTGATAATCTAATATATATGTAGTAATACTTAAAATTAATGTGTTTAATTATTTCCCATTAAATTCTATATAAGAAGGAAAAGAAAGGTCGACAACAAAAATTGCACAGATTGTAGATGAACTTAAGGCATCGACGATAACATGAAAAAAAAACAAACATTTATGTAATATACATTTACATAAAACTTTTCTGGACGCAATTCTCACTGTCTAAAAGTTGAACTATTTTAGGTTTTTTAAAACTTTATAGAAGGTTTTCTCCAATTACTAATGAAAATTTTGTCTTTTTCGGAGAAAATCAAATCTAAATTAGAAAATTCCCAATACTTACGATAGATTTAAAGCAATTGGTCATACTTTTATGTCGTAACAGTATTGAAAACCATTGCCAATTATATAAATATATCTAGTAATATTAATAAAACATCCGGACAGATATTATTTTCAAATCACATCATTAATCGCTCTCATCACAGTTTTTAATTGTCTACAAAATCTCTCCATAGAAATTAAATTTAGCACAAAATTATAAAATAAGCAAATTGGAAGGCAATGCCAAAAATACTTTGGATCTATATCACAGGTTGTACGTACAGAGATAAAATTCTTATCTACAAAGTCCTACACAGATTTCAATAATAAACCTAAGTAGAGCCTAAATGTATTAAACGTTGAACAGAGAATAAAATTCTTCGATTTTAATTTCATTTTATCAGGGCTTCAGTTTAATGGGATTCAACAAAATGAAGTCTATGTCTATAGGTATTTATTTAAATCATAATACATTTTAAAAATATATGAAAAAAAATGAAGAGAAGACGAAAAGTTACAAGCAGTAAGGGAGATGTGGAGAGAGGTTGGTAAGGAAATAGATCTACTATAAAAATCACTTTGATCTACATAAATAAATAGAGGTTCAATTGAAGTGAAAATTGGATCTATAAATTTTCTAAAAGCTTAATTAAACGATGACATGACCTCTTTCTTCCAAATTATTTAGGTCAAATCAGTCTAAATATTAGATTTACTAAAGGGTTGTGGTTTATCGCTATGAGGCGTTAAATAAGTTATTGATACTAACATACAGCTGATTTAATCTGTAGTTATTTGAAATTCAATTTAATTTTCCAAAAATTTATTTGTGAATGCTAAAAGTCGCAGTCTAATTAGGAGAAGTGTTAAGATAGCTGTTTAAAATCGTTGACCTACACCTCCACTACATTAAACAAGTACGTAGTTTAGGATCCAATTTATTTTTTCATAATCATAGCATTATTTCGCAAAATAGTTCATGAATTTTTGATGGTATCCCACTCAACCCAAGCATCAGATTATGATGACAACGTATATCTCAAGTACTTTTTTGTCTTAATATATAATTTATATTTGTATATTTATCTTTTAGTATCTTTCTCTCTTGACAAAGGATTTGGAGTCATCAATGTACTCTGCGGCGCTTGTATGATGTAACTAGAAACTAAAATATTCACGTTCAAGACAACCAAATAGAACTATTGTTGAGTGTTACAATACAATTCAAAATTATTATATATTTTATATAATTGCTTTTATCTCTGTACATTCTAAAGTACAGCTTGGCATTGCCTTTTAGAATTTTTAGATGCTATATAAAAGCAAATACTTGTATCGCAACACACTAGTTGATATATTTAAAATCTAAAATTGTCTTCTAAAAGCATGGTTTTGCTAAATAAATAATTTCAAGCTTCAAAACTCATTAACGACTCGCAAAGAAGGTAAATATTGATTTCCTAAGCGTAAAAGCTGCTTCACTTCTTTCATTATTTTGCCTCACTTTGTTGGAACTTGGAATTGATATTGTAAATAAATTTTAATGTTTAAGTAAGCAAAGCATCGTAGAGAAATGTATATACCAATTTCTCCATAAAATTGATTCTAGACACTTGGTTAGATACCTTGAAGCAAGGAGAAGTCTTTGGGAGAATTGAGAATTTTTATTCCTAATAATAGAATTTCAATGGCAAGGAACTTTGGAGCAAATTTATATAATCCTAGCAAGTATAAACAGAAAATATCAACTTCGTTTAGTGTTACAGAAATAAAATCAATTATTAGCAAAGTAAATCAAAAATAAATTACCTGAAAAGGAATTTAATGTAATTAAAAACAAAACCCAAACATAACTAAAAAGGCACTGTATTATGATTATATTGTTTTAACACAATTTGTATCATATTTATATTTTCGTGTCTTATTGCACCAAGTTTCTTTTTTTAAATATAAGCAAATTGATCTATCTCCGGATAACACAGGCGCAATTCATTACTTTATTTCTTTCTTAAATATTTTTACAGAAATATAATTTTTTTCCAACAAGTATATATTGATCATTTAAGTGTGCTCAACAGTTTATAGAAAATTAAAATTATGCAAATATTTCACAATCTAAGCAGGCAATATATTATCTACTACATTATTTAGTAAATATAACAAACATAATTTTTTTACTTACAATATAAGCACATTTCTAACTTCATTTCTAACAAGATTTAAAACTTAATGAATAACAAAATATTGGACTTTAGAGGTAAGTACAACGAAAATAATAAGGAATTTGGGAAAGAATTACTTCCGTGCATAGTACAAAAGCAACAATAACAATAATTTACCAATGTTAGTGACACGGTTAACTTGTTCATTCTAATCTATTGCTTTATAGCTACATACTGCCTCTAAGCGAAGTACTAATTTTCAAAGGAAAATCTTTAGGGGTTTATGCAATAAAATTCAATTTTAATTGTCGCTTAATTAATTTCGTAAGGTGTGTGAGAACGCTGATATGTTTTCAAATACTGCAAATATCTTATTAAAACTAGTTTTGTGCTAAATAGTACATTAAGCAACAAATCATTAAAAGTCAAGGTATAATACTGGATTTCGTGCTTTTGATATTTTCGGATGTACATTTTAATAATGCAAGTGATAGTCCCACTTTTAAACTTTCACCCTTAAATGTGTCGATACGTATTTTTATATTCAAATTAAGTATAGAAGAGTAAATAAAAAACTTAAAGCTAATAAAAAAAATTGTATGTTTTCATGGCTATTGCATTTTTATGTAAACATATTTAAATTCAACAATGACTAACAAAAAATTTATTAGCCATTTTAATATTTAAACATTTTAAATATTTTTTTATAGTTCCAGGCTTTGATATCATATGAAGAGGTGTATATTGAAATGTTAATTTAAGTAATACCCAAAACAACCATTTTCATTGCTAGAAATAATTTCTTTTACGGCAGCGCTGTTAATTGACGATTTTTACGGGACGTTGTCGAAAAATCCCATTCCATTTTAAAATTGAACATAAAAATGACGAAGGTCAAGGAGATTTGTAAGATACTTGTATTTTTCTACTGATACTGTAAAATTATATTTGAAAAGGAATTAGAAAAGTATAGTGGAATGAAAAGTATGCCCCTTTAACATTGAAAAGAATTACTTACTTTTTCTCAATTTGAGCCTATTTTTTAAAATTATGGATTTGCATTTACCCAACTTCCCGTGGATACACTCTTAATTTTGATTTATATATTTACTACTACTATAACTTAATATTGACCATACTACACGTATTTTAATAAAATTTGTAAAATTAGGTCGAAAAGGATTGAATAGTTATTAGAAATTCGAATTGGTTAAATATAAGTTTCTTTAATACTTTTCAGTTACTTGGAACTGCATTATACAAATATTTCAAAAAATTCTGGAGGCAAATGATTTTTGAAAAAATATTTTGTTTTTTCATTTTGTGTCAGTAAAAATAACACATATCTCCAACTGAAATTGTTATCAGAAAGATATTGGCGACTTTTGGGACATTAATTTTTAGCACCAAATGACACATCCGAATTAAAAATACTTTAAATTGAATTGTACACAATAAAGTAACATGTTGTGCGCTTTAAATCTTCTCTTAAACATCTGAATGATTCTTGAAGATTTAATCCACATAAAGTAATAAAATGAATTGCTAAAACTCGTCTATTACTTTAAGTGTACTACTTCCATGAATCTAGAGTTCTGCAATATAATTAGGCCTATACTATAAAACCCTACAAGAACAATCAAAACTGCTAGCAGCATTTGGAAAAATCTAAAAGGTGTGTCTACGCACCTATAAATACTTACTAATAATAATTGTGCCCTAAATAGTAAGCGTTCTCCAAAAATCAAACTCATCTTCAGCATTTTCTAGTTAGTCACAAACTACAAAAGTCGAACTTAAAGCAATTGTCCGGAAAATTACAGTGGACTTAAACACGCATATTGTGTTTTTTAATCATAAGTACAGCCGCATTCCAATTCCACCAACGTGCCGAAGAACTCAATAACGTGTTCTATTTTAATAATGGATTTTAAAAACCCTTTATATTTCCTAAATTTATAACGGAACAATAAATCAGAATTTCTTGTTTTAATAAAACACTAAATCGCAACAATATCAACTAACTGCAATTAACATTATACTCGTAATTGGTCCGTAGAGGATAGAGATTTTTGTTCGTTCTTTAATTAGAATTAATTTGATAAAACTGCAAAAGACATTGCGTGTGGGGTTTTAGTTTTTTGTTAGATTCTCAGTGTTGACCTATACCACAGGTGCACAAACAAATTCTCACATCCAAAGCCTAACTATTTACACTTAAAATATATTCACATTCAACACTAGAAGTTAGTAGCTGCAGCAGCTCTGTGAGTTCCTATCGCTTGACAAAAAGATTCTAAATATACAACCACCAACAGACAACAATCCAAGTCGCTCTGAAGTAATCACGCAGGTATTCCGGCTTGCTCGTAGAAATCAGGTTCATTATCAGCATCAATGGGTTCGTTGCCGTCCAACTGCAAAAAGAAACATTTCGTATATGAAATTAAAGTAATACTATAGAATACTTACAGCATTCATCTCCTTTCCTGTATAGAACGCAGTTAGCTTCATTCGTAAAGGCACCATAATGATAAGAAAGAAGGGAAATGCGAGAGAGATTTTCGAAGATTTAACCACCCACAGGATGGTCAAGCAGAAGACCTGGATGGCCGTAAACAAGTGCATTTTCCATGTTGGGACTCGCTTTACGTACGGGGTTGGTGGGTGATGTTTCACCGGCATGAAGTACAATCGTAGTCTGAAAGGAGGGATGTACCGATTTTTATTTAATTTTTTTGTTTTACTATTTACTAGCTTATTTTAGGAAATAAAAAATACAGAACAGAATAAGTGTTATATAAAACAAAATGCCTAAAATAACTCGATTCACATAACAGATTTCTAAAAATTTTAGTAAACATATAAGAATCATTCTTTATTTTATTAAATGCTAATAAATGTATAATAAAGATTTTATACAAAATGACTTAAAAGTCAGTCGCTCATTTAAAACGTAAATAACTTTTATTCCGATAAAATTCTTGCAATTTTTATAAATTATTAAATGAAATGGGTAAAAATGGGGTAATCGAATTGTACCTACAAAATGTTAAACAAAAACAGTAATTACTAATTACAATCTATCAATTTGTACTTTAACAATTTTTAGTAATTCTGTTTCCAGGTGACTCATTAAGATCATATACCCTAATTTACTTTCAAGTCGTCGCTGAAAATGCAATCAAATGCATTTGCGGAAGAGATACAAACGTATAGAAATGCAGATAAATAACACAAAATTATAAAAATGGGTGGTTAAATACGAAAATATTGGCATCAGTACACCTGAAATCCAGTACAATATGAGTGTATAAATGCATAGAGTTCAGCTCAGTGCTTAATAGTGATTAAAATATGTAATAAGAGAATTTGTAATTAGATGGGAAGTAAGTCGAAGTTTTCGCAGAAATAACCCTTTGTGCGTATGCTATAACGATCTTTCAAAAAAAAACATCTTTTGCTACCTTTTTAAGAACTTCATTGTCAAATTATCAAGATAACCGTACTTATCATTTCATAATTAAGTAATTTCATGTGGTACATATAAGCCCTTGCACGAATATTTAAAAGATTCATTAGAATTTTATTAATAGCAATACAGCAATAATAAAAGTGATATTTATCATGATTCGCTTTGATTCGATCTGCAAAATTTAACCGAAACCGGATAAGAAATCATTCAGAATAGAATCGAACTGAATATTAACTGAAAAGTTTTATTGAAATCTTACCTATCAAAGAATTGGACACCACTTATTGAAGCCACTCCCATATACAGGAACACTCCAAATAACACAGCCATTGGTATCAGTCTTAACAACGGAGCCATAGTTACTGACAATCCAACTAACAACGACACAAAAAATCCAGACAAACGTTGTTCCTTAACTTCTATGATTCGAGGTGATTCTCCAGGAGCATGGGTCCTGAACAGATTTAAAATGGATTTTGTTTAATTGGCCATATTACCGATGGAACAAGTGCATCTTACCTAGACATTACTGTCACCGCAGACACATGAGCTACCGATCGTACAGTGGCAGCGCAATGCCACGGCGTTCCAAATATTCCACACAGGGCGTTCATAAAGCAAAGCAAGACAATATCAAAATGCAGTCCAGAACCCTTCTTCAGACCCCTTTCGGGTTTGTCGACTATCAATTCCGATATGTGCGTTTCCATAAAAATTAAAATGTAAACGAGAAGTGCAGGGATACCAGCCAGGAAAGGCAGCCAAGTGGGAATTGGCCCAAATGGAATCAACCAAGTCCTGTGCTTAGGATCACTAGGGGAAACTCCGTTCGGCACTCTTAACTTCTCCGTATACACCTGAGGAATCAAACAAGCAATTGCAACAAAAATTGCTATCGCAATAGGAACTCCAAAGTCGCCGAGGGCCCTCCTAGCATTTCGTCCAAGGAAGTGCGAATTGCGGAATAATTTCAAGTAGTAGGCGACCGTGAAAGTACCCAAGGTAAGTATAGTGCAAAACAGAGCAGTATTGGGTTGGTTCAATAACCCTAGATCGTCACAGGGGGTCAACAATTTGTTCACTTCGGTATCAGTTTCATTATCCATTAAACTCAATTCGTTTTTCCCATAAGCAGAACAATTTATGTATGTTTCATTGCCAATATCCTGTTCTACTATTTCGTACTTGTACTCTGGCAGCAAAGGGTGTCTACCGTACACATAAACTAGCTTCATAAATGTTTCGAAAATGTATATAAGGGTAATAAGAGCCGAAAATATTTCCTGGGTAAATCGAGTTAACAATCGGACATAGACACTCCCTTCGAAGGCAGACACAACCAGAGCTATGATGATCAACCACATCCCAACGTACACCCTCACGGTGAGGAAACTTAAATCGTTCTCTTTACAAAACTTATATAGGGCCTCGTCGAACAGCAGTAAAGGACCAGTGGTTCCAATGATTACTAAGGGCTGTCCCGAGAGACCATGGAATACTAGACCAACTGCAGCTGTCGATAGTAGAGTTTCAGAAATACCAATTAGATTCTGAGTTTTATCCGATACAAGGCCTCCGAATGTTATAGCGGTCGACAGTGCAGCAAAGTACATAAATATCGTTGCAGCTAAGGTTTCTGAGTTTAGGCCATCCAAAATATCGCTCTTGTACATGGGCCATCGCCTCTTCAAGTCATTTCGCACACCACCCCATAAGCGATGGGTTTTCTCAAGCGGACTTGGGGGTTTCTTCTCGCTACCTTCGGTAGTTGTTATTAACTTTGCACCTTCGTCCACTAAGCGCTTGTCGGTCTTCTCTTTTTCCTAGTGAGACATTCTAGTGATTTATTCATCTTATAAAATAGCATTCATGTACCTTTACCTGCAGAGCTTTTTTTTTACGAGATCGAATCCAATCCTTTTTGGCCTTCAATTCTTCAAAAGGCAAAAGATCGTGTCGGTCCCAATTTCCGGGTGGTAGTACGATAGAATCGTCCAAAAACTCATTAATGGCCGACAAGAGTTCCTTTCGGTCATCAGCTTTATAAGCAATTTCATGAAAGTGTTCATTGGACATTAGAGTAGCAATAGATCGACCAACTTCATGGTAGTCCAAATCAACCAATTTCGGTCCCAAAAGGATGAACAGAAACCGAACTGGAATAGGCACCTCCGTGATACTTGCCATAGGAATTCCCTCCGCTAAACGTACGAAAGCGATCGTTGGTTGTTCAAGAAAATCTACTGCACCTACCTAAAATATAATAAAAAAAAAATATAACATATAAATATGCTGTTATTTTTTATTACTTGCAATTTTTATATATTTACCAAAACAGTAGTGGCTTCAGCACCAATTGGAATCCTGCGTAGAATTGTATCATTTTGTAATTTCTTAAGGTCTTCCTGAGAAGAGGAATACGACTCCTCTTTAAGATCGATTCGAACGTCTCCTTTCTTATTATTGCCATTTATTTCGTTTCCAGGAATTATTTTGATTTTTTTATCATCAGCTAAATTCTAAGGAGTGAGTAAAAGATTAATAAGAAATAAAACTATTTTTTATAGCTTAATTTCAGCCTTCCTAAAGGAAATTTTCATAGAGTTGTGATTTACAAATACTCTTTTTTTCTTTTTTATATTGTTAAAACCAAAGATAAGAAGATCTAATATTTTTGTCATTAAAAACGCCTGTAATGTTTCATGTTTCGAATGAAATGATAAAATTTCAAAATAAATATATAAGAATTATGAATGTCCAATCCATGAAAATTGCAGATATTTACTCATTTAAACATTTTAAAAAATTTTTCTTTGAGGCACAATGAGGGACACTAATTAAGAAATGGCTATATAATTAAGTATTTGGGATTTCGTTACTTCATTTCTCCTTTTGCTTGGAAATGTTTCACGATTCGTTACTTTTTTATTTTATTATTTTATTGTACTAAAATTTTCTCAGTTTAATTTGAAAATTATCAATAATTTTCACAATTGTTTATTTCTATCCATCATTCTTGGAGTAAACATTTCAGTCAAACAGACATTCATCTAATGAATAAAAGCTGTAAATAAATATTTAAATAAATAAGTGAAATAATTTCAACACTTTAAATAACAATAACAATGTCTGTCCAGAAAGAGTATTAATGTAAAATAAAAAGTTAAATATTTAGAAGTGTGTGATTTTGATAATTAATTTATTTTTACACTATGCATAATTTTTTATAAAGCACAACCTTTTTATTTGAATGGGGTGTCAAAATAAAATCTAAACATAAAAAATTAAATAAGAATCATTTTATAAAACTACTAGTAACAACAGTCTGATAATTATTGTTTTTAAAATTACATTTAAAAAGTCGTCTAATCAAAACAAACTGAAAAACAAAGCAAATGGAATTTTGCTAGTGCTAACGCATGTTTGAGTTTATCAATATAAGAAATAAAATGTTAACCATAGTGAACATAGAAACGCTAGCTCAAGTCAGTTAGTCAAGTTAATTATTTTTAACTATAGGCGCATAATCTCTGTATCTATGGAACAAAACTCCAAAACAAAAATGTTCAGCATTCAAATTTTCTAATATATTTAAGGACAAAGGCTAAAGATGGCTGATAAAAATCGGTAAGCATAATAAAAACATGATTACATAACACAACAAGGCGATAAACAAAAGAAAAAATGCATGATTACGTGGAATCAAAATTAATTTGTTCAGCAGTTACTAGAAATTTAAATCAAACTACAATATAGGAAACTACTAATTTCGCTAACGGCCAAGTACCCCCGGACAAGGGTACAAACTGCCTTGCAAAGAAACATTTCGAAATAATTTACGCTTATGTAGGACAACGTGGAGTGCCTTCTCGAGCCCTGAAGAAGAATTGCATGGGGTACATGTGGTTGACCTATAGATGCACTGTGGGCCGAGCAGACAGACGCTCTGGGTGCCTTCTCATTTCGCAGATCCTCTCCCATAAACATGTACTATGGATATACGGTGGAAATATACAAAAGATTTTGTCACCAGTTGGGTACCAGAGCGAATTAACCGATATTCTTAGTGTTTTTATATAAAATGAGGGGGAAAAACAACACAGAGTTTCGTTTTAAGAAAACTATGCAAAAAGTGTGAAAGTGATAAATAAAACGAAAAATAGACGTACACAAATGACATGAAATGAAATTTAACCCTAAGTACTCAGACCTAACGAAAAGACCCTTAGATATTCTGGCTGGAAAACCACCTTTCATGTAATTAACATACTTAATATAACCAAAATTCGGAATTTTTTAAACAATAACACGTTCAAAAGCTAAAGCTAAAGCTATTAAATCAATCAATAGGGATTTTAGTAATGTACTTTTAGACTTAGCTTGACATAAATAAGGTGAAATTAATAAAAATTCAGATAAACAACTATTGATTGAAGACACATTTTTCGCGGGTGAAATTGCCGATATTTAATAGTTATAAGTACTTTTAAAAATCTTACAAAATCGTTAAAGATTTTATCGAAAAAATTAACATACAAAATTCCAGTATAAAAAGAGTGTAATGTGATTTTCGGATTCAGTTTTCTTTAACTAGCAAAGAGAATTCCACGACTTCTCGAGGTAACTTAATTACATGTTTTCACTAATGCAAAGTAGTTCAAAATTTAGCACACATTTTCATAATGCAATTAAAGTCAGGATTGGTTTCTGGTGCTCTAAAAACATTATCGATGACAAAGAGATTAAACTTAGAAAGCAAATTAAAGATTAAAATTTAGAAAACTAATAAAAAATTCATAAATAATTGGAAATTGTATACCGTCTATTCAAGGTTAATAAATTTATTATACTGGTTACAAAAAATCATTTAATTACGGAAAAAATTACGACTTAGCTCCAGACAAATATGTTCAAAGACAATATTTATATTTTACCTTATGCCCTTAAATATTTCCAGATTATGGCTAAATGGAAAAATCAGATGTTAACAGGATACACGATCTTTTAGTTCCCCCTTTGGTCTTTTAGGCCTTGGTCTGAGTACCTTGGGTAAGATATTGAAGTTAATTATGAAAGTAAAATAAAAATAAAAAACTTTTTTCGTTTGTAAACGAACTGATGCATTATATTGTAAAGCGCACGTTATTTTTAGGCGGAAACTTCACAAAACTATAATAGTATAGAGCGTTTCAACACGCATTTTTGTTAGGTTCTTTAAGCTTCATTTAATAAGTATAAAATAAAATATAAAATTTTATTAAAAGTCATTGCCAAATTAAACTTTTTTCAGTTTCAATATTCACCCCACTCCTAGTACTGTTAAAGCATTGAAATCATCACTTCGATAACAATACGCACCTAAAAAACATCCTGCAGCACATGAAACAAAACATAAATAAAATTCTGATGATGATAAGTAGCAGAAGGCACACACATAGGTATTTTTAAAAAGTATATCAACATAAAGGAATTAAAGGAAGCTGATTGACCCATATGAAATGTTAGATGGATTTAGGGAATAGGTCTTACCTGAAGACTTGTGTAACTGTTGTACTTCTTCTTCCCAAAGGGAAAGCCACCGTGGGAGTGATCATTAACGTGCCTGTGTCTAAGCAAAAGTGCACGCATGACTGTGGGCTTATCATCTGAGTTTATCAATTCCTCCACAACCATCTACAGAATTAGTTACCATTATTTGAGTTGCACTTTTAAATGTTTGCCTCGTGAACAAACCTGTTCGACAATCCGGTACGCTACCGCAGGTAAATCCTTTTCTTCCAAATCCAGAAGTACAACGCCAGTTTCGAGACATCGACGCAGATTGAGGAGTGAATGGAAGGACAAGGAGGCAACATGTGGCCTTCCCCACCTGTCTGAGCCCTCTTCGATATGTTCTTCATACTTGATCCAACGAGCGGTCTCCTTCCATTCGCGCTCTTCACCTGTTCCGATGAGTTCATCAAGTTGTACGAAAACCTAAAAACATTGTGTTAGAAGATTTGTTGGTTCCTTTCAAGAAGTCACTTACTTCATGGGGGCTATGATCGAAGTTCTTTTTAAGATGCAACGGAATCGACAGATTTACTGGCGGCAGTTGCTTAAACTTCCCAGAAGGATGTCTAATTTTATGTCGTCGAAGACCTTTGGGATCATCTGATCGGTGAGATGTTAATTCATTAAGATCTGCCTCCTAAAATCATAATTCTTATAGAAATTTGAATTTTTAGAATAGTTAACAATAACCCAGCCACCTTTCCCGTCTAGGCATTAAAAATTAAAAATAAAATAAAATCAATTAGGTACAGCATAAACAGAAAATACAACCTACCTCCAAAGCTGAATCCTCTGGCTGGATTGAGATTCGCCGGTCATCGATGGCTGTTTCACTGATCTTTCTATTTTCAAGATTATCTTGATGCGAATACTTCCGGTGTTTATAATATTGATGACGGCTGATAAGGTTTATAAAATAAAAATAAAATGTGTACAATAAAATGGAATTTGATTCGTAGTGAAAATGTAGCTTTTAAGTCTTTATACCAGTTCTAACACACATAGAACCCCAAATTAAGAGATTATTGATCAATATTTGCTGCCCAATTTTTTAAAACGAAGCAGTTAAATGCGCATGTGACTGGCTCGCCGTTCCATTTAAACAAAATGTTTGGTGATTTGCTGTTGTTGCGCATTTATTAATTAATACATTATAAATTGTTGTAATATATTTCCACATTAACAACTTTACTACTTAAAAGACAATATGCTGGCACTAAATAACATAAGTTATACTTAATATACCGACAGGTATATTGGTAACGATTCCTTGAAAATTTTGGTATATCAATAAGCTATTCAATACTATCAGTGTTATTTATAAAAAAAATCAATTTTCAACCCAAAAGAGTTCGAAAACAATGCTGAACATACCTCGTCACCTACATTAACTGGTACATATAACACAACATAATATAAAATAAAAACTACTGTTTTGAAATGCGTAGAAAAGGCCTTTCAAACTACATCCCACTTGGTCGAAAAAAGAGGTTTTATAATTTTAAACTTTTGTTACCTTTAAAACATTTAAAAAATTCTGTTTGTAATTTTGACTCCTCAATGCGAGCAAGCAAGCTATGTCAAGCATTATGATAGCATTAGTAAATTTGATCGATAATCGATTACGACAGACAAATAAAAGGACAGACATTTTCATTATTATTGTACCTTTTTGATATAAACCCTAACATTTGAATAATCACCCTTTTCGATTTTTATTCTCTCTTCAATCGAAAACTAATTATTTCGATATCCCGTCAGCCTTATATATCCTTGAAATTACTATAGCTCTTATTAGTAACAATAATTAACTGATGGAAAACGTGTAATTATGACACTATTGAGGTGTAGGCGGTTTGTGTTTTCTCTTTGTGTTATTTTATCATATCAAATTCATTGAATCTATTTTGATTCTATTTCCGTGCGACTGTTTCGCGCATTAAAACTATTATATAACTTTTTACTTAATATCCCTCAAAATAATTTTGTTTATTTCTGCCAAACAAATTCGAAACGATAGTTATAAATCATTTATAGAATTTTATTACCTGAATAATTAAACTTAAGGTCATGTTTGAAGGACGAACGAAGGTTTATATAACCACTTTTTTTATTATTAATAGTTGATCTTGACCTTAATCTTGTTTTTATTTTGTTTTTTTGTAATTATTTTAAGCTTTTCAGTGTAATAAAAAGAATTACTTTAAGCTATTAGATTCTTTACTACATTATCTATATGATCCTTGCTCTATTCTCAACTATAGTATACTATAAGTTTAAACTTTATAACTAATTATATTTTTCTAATTTTAATTTTTTTAAAGTTATTGTTATTATTGCCTAGGAGCCAAAAATAATTACTTTACATATTTTTGCCTTTTCGTGGACGTACATAAAACTGAAACAAACCTAGCTATCTCCGTTTTTGAATCATTAAAATTGAGTAGTCTAAAATATATAAATAAAAAATATTCTCATATATGGCAGTATTCCCGCCTGGATTGAAACGGATTACTAGATGTCTTATCAGTATCGTTTTAGCAAATTAGCAATAATGACCACTGCTCAAAGAATACTACATTTTTTCTCATCAATACGATGAAATCTCTAATTCAACAAGGAAATTGGTAAATTTCTTTAAAAGAACTTAGTAGAGTGACCTTTATCATCTGTGTATGTATTTCAATTAACCAATGGTTATGGTATTGGAGAAGTTATTTAACTATACATAAATTGATTAAGAAATACAAACCAAAATTCTTTTGCAAAAGTGCCCAACTCCTAAATGAATAAATCCAACAAGGAATACCTCATGTTCATACCGTCATAAAATTCGACGATTAAAAAGTGAATAAACGAGTATTACGAGAATCACGATAAGTTCGTACCTGTTGGTACGATGTAGTGATAGTTCAAAGGAATTTATCTAATTACCGAATTGAAAACGACAATTTCACAACTGGTACAGACTGGTTCTTAAATTCTTAATTACACAAGTTCCAGCAAAAGCATCCATACTCTTACCTTTTACGCCGTGGCCTTTCTTCGAACCGATTATTGAGCTCAAGGTCCCATTCGCGATTGTCGAACTGAGCCGCTTGTTCTTTTGGCTTCTTGGGGACAAACTGCACGTGCTTTTCATCCGCTGACGAATCCTTAAATAGAAAAGACACTGTTAAGAAAGAGACACGCGAAGTTGGAATCAATCAATCACTTACTGTATGCTCACCGAATTCAGCGCGCTCCGATACCAGGGGACTTTCCTCGGGAAAACTGTCGTAGACCTTTCCTCCGCTGCTATCACTTTCGACCTTCAACTTGGAACTGTAGTGGGAATCGATGTCAGAGTTGACATTTTTGCGCTGTTCTGAAAATCTTCGTTAGGAATTTTTAAGTTCTTAAAATAGCACATCAGTCAAAATTACGTCCGAGAGGTCCGTCATCCTTGCGCCTTGGGTTTTTTGTGGGGGTCTTTTTCAAACCAGCTTGATGATCTAGTGAAGATAGAGTGGCTACGTCGAATTTCTCCTTCTTGAGTACTGGATCAGCGAAGACCTTCTCCATTTCCGCGTCCAAGAGCACTTCGTCAGGGTCCTCATTTCCTCTAGCCTTGAATGGAAAACCAAGTGCATACAATTAATTGCTAAACTTGCTTACGGCAGTCATGTGACTATCAACTTATAGTCTAGGCAATCACGTGGCTGACTATATCGGGAGTATATCAAAGTGACAAATCAAATCGTCGATCGCCAACAGTACCGATCGTTCCTATCGCACAGATCACAAAACTACTTTAATAACTTTTCAATTGAAAACTATCAACGTCAATTACGCGCATTCGTATTGGTCATCATCATCAGCCGACCATCGCGTTCAGGTTGTTTGTTTTTATTCGGCTCAGCAAAAAAGCCATAAATTCCAGACTCTTTTTATTTTTTCCACTTGTTACCTCTGGTTCGGTTCAATTTCGTTTAACTTTTCACGCAATGACGGTTTTTGAAGGAATTTTCCTTGTAACACAATCACTTCGAATTGAACACTTGCAATTACTTCTCAGAACGGCGGCGGCACATGCTCACGATTGTTTCGTTACTTAGCATAAACATCCCTTTCGAATGCTTCCAAGAATTGTTTTCTAAGCCCAATGGTAAGCCTCATTATTTATTCATGCCATTAAAATGTGAGCCTTATATCGTTCTCGAATTAAGTGTTAAACATCTACATTATCGTAAACAGATGAAAGTGTTCAAAGCACTCGTTCCTCCCAGTGGTTGCCCAAGATTTCATAAGATTTTTAATCTTCAGTATAAAACACGTGCTATAAATTTAGATATGTTCATTAATTAAACTTCAGTGAAAAACCCTATTGCTCGATTTTACACTTTGTTTTAATATATCCTTTAAATAAAGGTAAAACTAAAGTTTTGTAGTTTATAAGATTTTAGTATAACAATTATAAAAATTCAGTATTAAACTAAATCGACCTTGATTAAGTAAACCCTTCATAAATGGGCCATTCAGAGCTACCATAAGTAAATCTATGAAGACTAGTAAATACCTGCTATTAATAGGTATTTACAAAAAGGGATATGTATGCAAGGGTATATTCACGAAAAAATTCACATTTATGATATTTGATTTATCTAAGAAGAATTACCTCTAAAACTAAATGTAAGCATAAGTCATATAATCATAATACAAAATACATAATTTTGAAAATACAACTTTGAAGTATAGAGACAAATTTCAAAATATCGAAAATATGCTGCATATATTAAAGAAAAACTTACAGTCAAATAGTTGGAAATATTTTAGCTTTTCTTTTGCCTTAAGCAATATCAATCAATTATATCAAAAACTACTCCACAGGAATATTAAATCAAACTCTATATAAATGCACTTTACATTTCTGTGATAATGTGAAAACGATTGATGAGATTTTTAACCAAACAAAACTAACTTAACTTAATTTTTTGTTTATGCTAGAAAAACGTATTTTTTTATAAAAATTGTGACTTTTTAAGAGTAATTTTGTCAACGTTTGCAACGGTTGTTTTTCAGCTACTATGAATAAAGTTTTTCTTTTTTTGAAATTGAAAAATTCCACATTTCACACCAACATACTACTCCTATGACGGTGGAGCTACAAACTATTTCGTTACTCCAAAAATCCCCAGGCTAAGTACAATTGGGCGCAGTTTCCCTAGCGAATGTATTGTATCATTTTCTCCCTTGTATGTCGAATGTCTTATTAGGGCTATCCTTTTTCGAGGAGCAGTCTCCTCTCAGCAGCTATTTATCTATAATTTTAACTCAATACACACTTAATATGAAGTTGGTTCCATAGCCGTACAAGTATTAGAAGCCATGATATTCCAAAACTAGCTCATAAAAATTAAACTATTCTATTTGGAGCATTATCTCTCCACAAAATCTTTAAATGTTTCGAATTTTGGCCAAATTCTCATTTAAAATTAAAATTGCACAACTAATTGAGGGGCAGTATTTCATTTAATTTAAAATTAGTCATTAATTAATTAATTAATTAATTTAATTAATTAAATTAATTTAGGCCTCTTCACGCATTTAACAAAAATAAAACTAAAGTTCAAAGTGAAAATTAAATCACGTTAATTTTGTGAAAACTTCAAACAAGCTTAGGAAAATGTCTTAAGTGTCGAATTCAAGAATCTGATAGTGTTCAGTATAAATAAAGTTAGTGAAGATGATCTTATTAGGGCTCGCCGAAAGCTTAAACAAAAATTAGATTAAATAATCGGATACCTTACTTCTTAGTAAACTTTTATTAGAACAGCATTCTGTTTTTAGAAAAACGTTCAAATATTGTTTTGGAGATTTTTAGGATTATGTAATTTTAATGAGGCCCAAGTGTACTTTTTTTCTGCTTAGTTTGATAAAAATTTTATAATTTTAGTAATATAATATGATGTTAAGATTAATAATGTGATTAAATAATAATGGTAATAAATTAAATAGCTCCTAGAGTTCCTAATCGTTAGTTAAGCAAACCAAAAGTTTTGTATTGTAAATTATCATAATTACAGACTGATCTTATTCATTTCACGACAGGACAAAAGTCGCACTATTAAAAATTTGAACTCATAAAGATTCAAACCTTATAGAGCCTTATTCAACTTTACGTTTATTGTCTTCGATAGAAGATTTTAATGAACTAAGTTCCTACTTCACACAATTATCCCTTTACGCACGCATGTGATAACAATGAAAAAATAATATTACCATTTTTAATATTTATATACAACGTCCCTTTCTAGATTTTAAAGTTTTCTGAGTATTCATACATTCGAGTCAAAGGCCGTGGGATCATTTGGTTGATTCCACATGCACACATGCATACTTCAAAGGACAGGTATCCGCACTTTGCCATTCTCCATATATTTTTTACGTCTTTTATTCATATTACGATTTTTCAAAAAGAGGAAAAATATTCTAAAATTTCATGTTCTTTTATAATAAATACCATTTTTGATTAACCGATTATTTCTTTCCTATATAAAAATAAAATTTAGAATTGTCAATAACAAATTCGACTAACATAATATAATATAAAAAAAATAACTTTTCTTATTATAAGGTTTTAAGGTGATTTCTCTTTATATAAATATAAAGAAAATAAAATTACTTATATTTGAATAACTTTATGAAGATAACAATTGTAATTATTTTTACCTTTTCGACTGTTGCAGAGTAGGGTCGGTATTGCAAATTTAAAATAATTTTTAAAAATTCATGAAATTTTACTAATTCTAAAAGGCTCGTTTTTGAAATTATTTGTTAATTATTCTTTAATTTGTAGAATAATCAATTTTTTTCAATATTCTGTAATAATAAAATATTTTCTTTTTTACCAACATAATTGCTTCGCTGTAACCCTTGGCCTTCTATTAAAAATATTAATATTTTAGGAACGTTTCTATTTCCATACAATTGGTTTATAGGCTCTTTAACAGAATTCTGTAGAATGCTTATATTTTTATTTCAAGATCTCTTATATTAAATTGTAATGGTAAATTGAAAATTAACATTTATATATTTAATTCTTCCACTTAAACTTTTCCTCAATTGCAAGAAACGTAATATTGAGTGTACGTCCGTAAAAAAATTACAAGAACGACTCTATCAACATTGGAAGAATGCCAAACTTTTATTTATTCACTCAGTAAATAACTTTATATACTCTTCGGTCACTTTTCGGCACTTTATGCCGAGACAAATTTTTGGCTGTCGTTCAAGTTCAATACGATTTTCGAATGCCAGGGTCATCTCAGTCGGACACTTTCTCATCGTATATATTAATTATGCATTTTCATATTTATTATGGATCCCGGCATCCACGAGAAGGGCATTTTGTAAATCATGCAAAAGCGGGCGTTCCAATTTGCGAATGTATTCTTAAATTATGCCTTGGAGAAAAATCTCACTGTAAAACGAAAATTTGCAACATTTTTATGATCTTGGGAAAAAGGGGTCAGAAAATAAATCTGTTTAAGAATCGCTTATTCTTTAAGGAGTATCTTCTATAAAACTGGATTATTTTACGGGAAAAGTCATTAAAATTGTTCTATTCCCGGGAAGTTGTTTACCACAAGGAAATTTGGGGGTTGAGAATTTTCCCGGGCACTCGGCTAACGAAGCAATTATTTTGTCCAGGTAACAAACTACCAAAAGTTTGTCACGAAGGAGCAACTCCATGAAACTTTTCGATGATATTAATTTCGTCCCAATTAACCTTTTCGATTAAATCTTTTACTAATACTATTCGAACACGTCAAAGTACAAAACAAGCCTACCTGTCAGGTATTCTATTTAAAGGCTATCACGAGTATTCAGTGGGAGACGTTCGCCTTAAATTCTCCCACGGAGACAATGTGAATTTTAATTTTCCGAGTTCTTTTGAAAGCCGCGTTAGAGCGAAGCCAGGTGAGCAAACAGATCCTAAATGCAAAACTTAATCACCCAAAATCTCACGAGCACAAAATGTGGAATATAATCACTGCCACGGGTACTTCACTGTTTCACCTGGGCTAATGAAACATTCACGCGAAATTTACCTTTAAATCCGTGCACTCGTTCAGAGTAAGGATTCACCTTCTTAGTGCATCTCGAGGAGAGGAGAGGACCGAGAAAAATAGGCTGAACAACGCGACAGAGCTTATCTGTTTTGTCGTGGGCTTCTAGATTGCGACTTAAAGACGACGTCTCCGGGTGGTTGACGACGAAGACGGTATCTGGGACTGTCTTGTGAGCCGTACCCGCACTGATTTCGACTATATGCAGTTTGGTGAACGGTTATATAACGTCTACGAAGGAGCACGCACACTCTAAGAGCCTTCTTCCCACGGGGAAATAAAGTGCTCCTGCTACTCGGCTCCTGGTAGCTCCGGTCAAGGTCGATCGGGGATAGCGCCAGCCAGTGCAAGGCAAATCGCAAGACTGTTCTATAGCTCTACGTGAAGCTTCATGAGTGCAAGCAACACTCCTCGACGAGACGAAATAGACCAATAAATACGCCTAGACCGACGACAGCAGGTGAAGGCGTGCTATCCACACCCGCACGACACGACAGGTAATTATAACTTCACATAGATTAATAATTAAGGGACGTTTAGCTGTGCTTACGCTTACGCCGTCGCTGACCCAAGGTCATTCCGACATAACTTGGCCCCGCAAGTCGGCGACGACTGTCTCAATGACAGAACCTCAATTAGCTTCCTTCGAAAAGGAATTGTTTCTCAGCAGTTCAGTTCGGGGACAACTTTCGCGAATTGGTCATTTTCGCACCTTTTGCAGGTGTCGATCTGTCTGGAACCTCAGTTCCCTATTGTCAGAAATCACCGGATACGCAACACACGACTCTCTTTTTTCCCACTGATACTGACCTTGGCCAAGACTATTGATTTTGAGCTCCTGCTCCGACTCCGACTCCCCGTATTTTATACCCGAGACTGGGATTCTGAGACATGGCCCGGCGCACCAGGATGTGCAACTGGTGTTTTCGATAGCCATATTCTGTCGAGAGCTTTCCTAAGGACTATCGACGAGCTTTCCTGATGCACACTTGTAACTACTTTTAGATTCTTATCACTCACCTTCGTGTTGAATCCCAGGAAGGAGAGCTTCCTCGTCCGGTTGTCGTTATTCCTGTTCCCGCTCATTATCAGCCGACTTCCTCTATAGGCGCTCCACTCACTGCTCACAAGATCCTGGAAAAGTTAAATTAGAAAAACGAATGAATGAATTGGAAATTGTGTAAGATTATTTTTATTGCAGGATTCCATTACAAGTAATGATTAGGAAATTTACGCAGATTACTGTGCGCACTATTAAATGGGAAATACTTTTCCTCTTAATGAAGGATTCAGATGAGGGAGATAAAGGTATCAGACCCCTCCAAAGCGATTTTTAAAATAAACCAAGTAAGCCTCGTATAACACAGTGCTCCTATAACATGGTTTCGAATGTAAAAAACTTATAATTTTTTAATATATAATTAAACATATATTAGTATATATTTTTACCCTCCTATATCTATGACATGGTTGATTATATTAATCCTTGTAGTCAAATCTCCGTAGTACACTTATACCGGACGCAGTTAAAAGTTATATATAGTAATAGTAATATATAGTAATATAAGTAAGCAAACACTTTTGAAAGGTATCTGGAGGCATATATTGTAACTTATAACAGTAGCATATCGCAGGTTGTATTGTAACTGGGTCAATAAAAGAATTTGCTAAACTAAACTTCGAAGTATTTATTTAAAAGTCAAGCAGCAGACTGGAATCGGATTGATTGACCCCGTTTGCTCAATGTTAATTATTCTTACATTTTAGGTTGACCTGTTCTAATGGTGGACGTTTCTCAAATAGTTCTGGTATGATAAACTAACAAAAAAAAAAGGACTACACGAAATCGAACCCTTGATTTTGCCCAAGCGCAATCCAAAATTCCCTTATTTCTATATTCTTGCGTTTCGCTATTATAAATAAACTAGGCCAAGTCACCGTGCATAAAATGAATTTTTATATAAAATCAAATATTTATAAGGAATTGTTTGTTCAATTCGAATGCTTTTGTATTTATCATCTAGCTTGCTTAAAATGTACATTTATTTTAATTAAAAAACACCATATTTCGTTACATTTGTTCCATAAATATTTCGGAATACTAATGAGAATTGTCATATATTATGGCAATAGTTTGACCCCTTCACTATACACAGCTATAAGATATCTTGTAGAGAGTGCGTGCCGGCTACGAAATATCTCGTGGTTTGTGCTATGAGATTAGGAACTAGTATTTTCCAAAAAACAAATATGCATCCGCATGAACTAAATATAGTAACAGAAGAAGATAGCAATTTTAAGAAAATATATTGTTTGGAACATACTTACTTATAGAAAAGTTGGTGTAATTGCTAAAAATCTAAGGATGTGAAAAATGGCGTGAGAACTTAAAAGTCAATAAATTGTTTTGCTTGCTTCTTCATTCATCCTGAAAACGTGTATGTAGTACATTTCGAAGATCAACACAGATAGGAATATTAGAAGAGATTTCGCAGTCCACATTCTGTACACATTTTTATATATTACTGTCGACTACCAGATATCTCGCAGTGTTTCTCCTTCTACTTCCACTACACTATAAACACATTACTCCCTCTAAAAGAATTTTGATACTTGGGGCAAGATTTCATTAGTTACTAGGCAGTAAATAGGTCAATAGATTATTCTGTTGAATTTTCCCTCTAAAGTCACGAGTGTTCGAATTTCAAATTGCTTTTGGTATACCATATTTTCATATCAAGCTAAGTTACAGAAATTGCGATCAATAATAACAAAATAATTTGAAAAAATGACCCCTATGCGACTTTTGGCAGAATATCAATATTTTATTCAACTTTTCTATCATTAATAGAATATCGTAAGTGAGTTTCTGGCTCAAAAAATTTAGTGTATAGGCGAATTCGTTTGAAAGCGCCGCAGGGTCTTTGTATGTGATTTATGATTGCGGTGGATTTATTGAAGTCTTTCACGGTGTTGATCCAGAACCCTCCTCCATTCCCGGTGTGGACATCAATCGTACATCCAGAGTCCCCAGCAACCCCAATGATTACATTTCTCCCACCCCTTTGCACCTCGCTTACCATGAAAGATTTTAATAAAGTATTGGTTTTCTGTCGAAGGTCACAACGAGATAATTTGTCCGAATTTTTTCATCATTATTAACCGCAACTTCTAAAATTTGGTTTAATATAAAAATATTTGAGGAATTTTTGTTTTTATTACAGATTCCAAATGAATCCTCAAATTTAATCACCCTTTATAAAAATATTCGCTTTTCATAAATTTTTTAATAAGCTAGCTACGAAGTCATTTTACGTGATTTTATATTAATTTTAGTTCAAACGACAACGGCAATTAAATGTAAAATTAGATTAAATGATTTATTTCATTTTCTTAGATGAACTTCTTAGAACTTCTCGTATTGAATTTGGCCATTCAAATTTGCAATACCTTTCACTGACTTAATAGGAAAACTTTTTTAAAACTTTTATTTGCTTTTTCTAGTTTGTTAAAAATCCAAATTACTGCACATTTTTATTTTCCGAACAAATCTGTCCAAATCGCCAATTGCTTCTCTGAAGTCAAAATCCCTTTGGACCAGTGGTATCCATTCATAGATACATTTCGAAGAAGTTATGAAATTACGTTTCCATGCTGATCCAATTTAAAATTTCACTGTTCTTGTAGTCATAAAGCAACAAGACTGGAGCTTATACCCTTTGGATAATTTACTTAAGGAGCAGATTTTGTACGACGTTTCGAGGCGAAAGTTCCCCTTTTATGAGTAAAGAGGATCTGAGGGATTTCAGAATTTAGGCACGTTTCATTACACTTATCCGAGCTATGAAGAGAGCCTTAGATTGTTTGCTTTGTATATCGTTCTTCCAAATATTTGGAGTACAGGTAAGTCAGTGCTTGGTACAAACATGTAGCCCGATCAGATTAGCATCCATAGACTTTATTAAATATTTTTTACCATTTCCTGAGACTTGTCGTAAATATACGATTTATTAAAAAATGCACAAAAGCAGTGAAAGTTGTTTTTTCAGTAAGGGTCTCGTACGCGTTTGTAAACAATCAAAGCACGTTTATTCCGATAAAACACTCAAACGCAATTTCTTATTTTCTGATAGCTGTCGGCCGGCTAATTTCCTAATAATCAATAAATACTTTATTATCAAAGGGGCGGTTCAATCACACACGACTAAAGATACTATAAAAGCGATATTAGAAAAATCTAGAAAAATATTCGTAACAAGCGAATTTTTGTTTACGAGTACTCACACGGTCACGTATCACAAAATCCAGAACACCATACAAAAATAGTTAAAAGCTATGAAACAGTTTATTGTTACTGATGCTAGCACTCCCAGTTTGGATTTTATGGAATTGCTTTTTTCACTTGCACTACTTTGAACCAAATATAAATAATTCTATTTATAGCAATATTAAGTGAAATATTTGCCTCAAGCTCAAGGGTTCCGCAGATGTGATGTGTGATGCATATACCTTTTCTAATCAGTCCAGGTACTTAAGATACTCCCGGTGCCCTGGTCAAGGCGAGAAAACATATGGTGCGGCCGAGTACACTAAAAGCGCTGAAAATCGCGAAATCGTTCAATTTTAATTACAATCACTAATTGGTGACTCATTCCATTGATGAGAACGAGATTGCCTAATTTTTTCACTGCGTAGAATTTTGCAAACGTTACGACTTCTAATTGTTATAATTATCTAAGTGGAGTGCGTGTGACCGATTGATGAAAGTGCAAGGTTGCCACTGGATCTAATGATACTTAGTTGCTGCGCGTCATTCATTCACGGCACGCTGGAAATTTGCTTACGACAAAACTGATCACGATTGTTTACATTTTGAATTGATGATACAAAAACAAATTCAACACCTTGGAACAAAAGAATCGTTTATGTAAATAAATTTCCGCGAGTTAACGTCATTTTCAGTCCAACTTTTTTTTCCAATATCCTGCTTTTTAAAACACTTGACATTTCGGTTAATTTCAAAAACGAGAAATAATAAATACCAAATTCCGAAACAAAAATCAACCAAATTCGTGCTAGACACACATTAATTCTAAATTACAATTAAAGACAAGACACATGGGATTTTATATTTTTTTATTTACAAGCAAAGCATGGAAACTTAACTTTTTAAATGGCTTTTTGGAAGTCGTAAAGTTATGAAGCACTAACTAAGTGTTATTATCTCGATTTTTGAAACGTAAAGTTAGAAAATTATGGGGATGGGACACTTTGCAAACGACTCTGGAAGCTCATATATCAGAATGATGTAATTAAAATATATTATACGACTTGTTTGCAGGTTGCATTTTTAAAGACTTATTCAACTCGATGAAAATGGTCGATTTCTGCTTTCCATCTAATGGTATAATGGACCCCACTTATTTTATTTTATATTTTCTTTTAGTTTAGCAAATAACAAACAGACGAATAGTTGCAGCCTACAATTTAAGTTAACCTATGAAATGTCTAATTGTAAAGATTCCGTAGACGTCCAATAATTATTCTTTGATAAAGGAGAAAAACAGAGGAACAATATTGAATTTGTAAAAGAATGTTAATAACGTAAATATAAAAGCAACGAAAAAATCCCTTGCAAACAAAAATAGTTGCTTAGGTGTTTCAGCTCAAAATTCGTTATATTTTTTATTAATTTTCTTGCCTCTTATCTTTCGGCTAAGTGACTCAAATCAAAATAAAGAGATAATGTATGAAAAAGTTGAAAATTATTAATTGTTATCGTTGTATTTGATGTTCCTACGAAGTAACACCACCAACGTCGGCGTATACCGAATCCTAAAACTTTGTAGACAAGTGCTATACTCAAGTAATATAAAACCTATGAAAATCAAACGTTCTGAGGAGCCTTTGCCAGTTCATTGACCATAATTTGCTAGCGTTCTATGTCAATTTTCAGTGTTCTTATTTATTTCATTCTACCTGTGTTCGCCCACCCAGGAACTTTCTCTACCTATAGCTTGAAATGTAAATTATTTACGCGAAGAACAAAAAACACCCTAACCAATTACTCCAGAAAAAAATCTTAAGTGCTCGCAGAACAACCTACGATATAGAAAAACAAAGTTATCTAAGAACTTAATGTCGTGCTATTGCTTAAGAAGCCAAAGTCACTGTTAAGGAGTCTGAGGCGGTAATTAATTCCATTGTACTTGATGAATGCAAACAATGTCTTGGTCCTCAAGTTGGTTAATTCAAGCCAAGTGGTAGCATGTGACTTAGATCTAATCGTTTGTAGGCATTGACAAAAAAGCGATTAATTTAAAAGTGGGAATTTTTTCTTTTGAAGAGTGTGACTGCGAAGGCAGTAAATTGTTAGGATATATTTTTTTATTTAAATTAAGCTCTTTGGGATCTGCGACATCGCCTGTCAATGCGTTATAAATGAATGAATGGAAGTGGTTATTTCCTCAGCCATAATTCACAAATTTGGATCTATATATCAATAAGCTTTAAAAACCATAAACCGGCTCTCATCCAGTCATACAAAATTTAATGACTTTTTATTCAAACTAAGCTCCTCTTATTTCTACACAAGCCTTAAAATCTATAAAAAGAACGGAGACAGTGAATTTTTCGCGGCAGAAATGATATAAATGGACCTAAATTTATCACCAAATGCCATTCATTCACAAGTGAAAGCTTTTATGGCCGTCTGCACACTCGATACTCGATATGCCTCGCCATCTAATTAATTCAATCCACTTTAGTGTGGCGATGAATAATTAAAAAGCGGCAAACACGTGAATTTTGATAGCAATCAAGTAGAGTGTACTCAAGAATTACAAACGTGTGATCGGCGGTCTAAGTCGAATATGCCTTAGACTTATAAAATCATGTGGTTCATAAGCGTCTGCACTAAAGTTATTTTTATAAGCAAACCTATCTAATGCAAAAATATACATGATTATGTTCTTTACCTCTTCTTTAAAATTTAAAACTCTGTACAGAGAATTTACATTTTTGGGAGCTCTCTATAAAATACATACACGAATATCTTTCTATATTTTTCTAGAAAACTTTCCATTAGAAGAATGCAAAAAGAAGTTTAAATTTCTTTTATGGTATATTCATATATATTTATATATTATTTATACATAACTTGGAAAAGACCATTATATTACTTACTGTTGCCAACAGTTAAAAAAATTTTCATGAGTTGGATTCTCATACAGAGTGTTCCGTACGTATACACATTGTCGGAAAATAAATAACACACATGTTTGAAATATTTCTAATTAAATCTGCTGATGTTTCATTCTTTCATATTTCATACTTCAAAAAAATATCATATCTATCATCTAGTTCAATTCAACGCCTAGAGGCTTTTATAATAATTTATGCTTTATGTCTTTATTCTTACTCTTATTAACAGTTGCATTCTTTTATCAGAATTGTAAAGGGTAGCTATTACTGATGTTTCTAACTTTCTAAATTTACACTTCCCCAATTCTTAGATAAGAAAAACGAAATGTTCCTTGAAACTGCATAATTAGAAATCAATTTCGAAGATGACAAATGACTATCGAACAAAATGGACGGTGCCATGGACACAGTCAAGGTGAATTATGACTTCCTAGCCGGGGCGACCACTTCGTCATTTGGTCGATTGACGATTATCAAAAGGCGAATTTCACGGTTTGATGGAACAAACAACACGCCGCCCGTGCCACCTTCGTCTTCGACGCACCGACGGACGAAGGAAAATGAAAAATTTATTGGCTCCGGTTGATTGAACGAATAAATTGTATTTGGGAATATTTTCACCGGCGCATTGCAAGGACTTGCTCAGCAATCAGGAGTTTCCTTAATATTCCAGAATTGACGCATTCGCTGACGTGTCTTCCAATAATAAGAAGATATCATAAATAAAACCGTCTGCAATTCGAATTTCCATAGGCCTTATTGAAATTTTTAATTCAAACTAAAACTAAGCGAGTTCGTTCTGTTATTAGAGATTAATTCTATTTCTGGTCTTAGACACTTTGAATAAATTAAGCAGTAGTCGCTCAGAGAAGAATGCTGAAGAATATTTCTTATTTAGATGCAAATTCACGCTTTCTGCAATAAGTCGCTTTTTATGCATGCAAACAAAGTTCAACGTACGCACAGATTCGGGTCCAAACAGTGTACCGCTCTGGGTGTCGAGTTCGCCGTCTGATTTGCAGCAGCCTAGAGGGAAGTGATAACAAAATCATCTGTTTAAGTTTAAATCTCTCATTGTTCTCATTTCAAAAGCACATGTTTAATCTCCCCACTACCTGTGAAATATTGCGAAGTAGCTATAAAGAAACGTGCAGACTTCAATACAAGTCAACAGTTCAAATTATATTCAAATTTAAAACCTAAATATTTTGTTATAACCATCGCGTCTAAACAAACGTTTAATAAACTAAACTACTAAATTTTTCAAAATAATATCAAAGATAGTTTTTTTATCACTTCGAATAACAAATTATTTCACCACGTGAGAACTAGAAAACTTATAGCCTTTAAATTTTTGAAAAATATTGATTTCTAATATTTCGTAAAATCGGTGCAGCTATTTATAACGAAAATGGGTTTTTTTTCGAAAAATCGAGTTTCAAATTAGTTTTTCTTTAAAGCTCAAAACATTTTTCGATCCAAACTAATTTGAGTTATTGACTACGATTAGAGTTATTTGAAATAATTAAAATAAATGACCCGAGTAAATAAATATAAATAGTATTGCAGTCACAATTACTTTGGGTAATAAAAAATAACTTGAGATCATGGTTATGATCGTTTAGTTTAATTCATAAACAAAAATTAAAAAAGGGGCATCGTGTACGAAACAAGAAAAAAATTCCAATTTTTAAGTAAATTTATAACCTTACATTTATATATGCATATAAAGTTATGAAACGAAATATTTACTCAATATAAACCTATAAATTTAATCCACATCTCTGTTCTTCAAAGTAGAAAACTCATTTTAATGTAATTATATGTAAACATTTTTTAAAGGTCACCTTATAGCATTCACAATCTCTTCCCTTGAAAATAACAACCTTAACGATTTATATCTTTTTTTGCTGACGGATTTGTAGTTCAGGCAAAATTTAAAAAAAAGTAATAGAATTAAAAATTTCCGGACCTTATAAGCGTACTTCGTAGGAAACAAGTTTTACCAAAATATGAGCAAATACTGTGCAAAATGACTAAGATTAAAAATGGAAATACTTTTCCTATGATACCTTATGACCCTACTCAAATTGCAATATAAACAACAAATACATCAGTACTAAAAAGTTAACACGCATCATCAAATTTGTATGTAAAAAGAGTTTTTTGTTAAAAACATTTATGCTTACATCATAAACTTCAATTGGGGTCTAATATTAATTCATCTAAAAAGGGAAGCAGACATGCAGCAAACAAAATTTGCAAAATTCATCTGGATGTTAATAGTGCTAAAAATATGAATTATTTAAGACATTTTATGGAATTTTCTCCTTATTAACACATATCAAAGTTTATTTGGTTCTTCTACAAAATCTACTAGTTTAAATAAATTGTAAATAGGTAACGATTTCGCAAAATGTAAATTACAGAAATTTGACGATCTAATCAAATTATGGGTTTTGTTTATTAAGTCATTTTGGAAAATTTCGCAGTTGACAAACATGGAAAAAGTTTCCAAAAATTCCAAATTGATTTTTATTTTTAGAATAACATGATCTGAGTTTTTGAGTAAGACTATTTTAATCCGAATAACTATTTTTAGACGTATTTGTTCTTTTATATAAGGGGATATTTTTTGAAACTGTATCAAATCAAATTATATTTGAGCCATTAACAGGAATCATTGTGCGGCCTTCTTAACGTAATTATTTATGTACTTAATAAATTTTAAATTGATAAGATATAAATTACAGAAAATTTATAGTGAACTAAATTGTTAAGGCTTTTTTATATACAGGACCATTTTTCATTTTTAATTATTTCTGTTTAAGAGCTATTTTGTATAAATTAAATCAATTTTATGATCTCAGTAAAATATATCCATATAATAATTTTATCAAAGCCACGGTTTAAGGTCTATAATAAAACTTAAATACTCTTGCAATAATGTTTCAATCAATTTTTTCCACTTATTACTCTTTTTCTAGAAGAAAATTGCGTTATTGTAAATCGCTGCTGTTGATAATTTTAATACAATTTTCTTATGGAGAAAACTGTGACTATGAAGTGTTACAGTCGCGTGTTAATTTTAGATATATCCAAGAATGTATGGTCGAATTATTGAAAGTAAATAAATAATACTAATGTTCGAATTTTATTTTATAAATTGCGATACAGATATACAAAATTCGATGTACTCTGCCTTCTGTAGAATCCGCAAATACCGTCACCGGTTCGAAATTTTCTACATATATAAACCCATACACAAATTAGAAGCCGTATTTATTAAAAAATCGAAACGAAATTTTATATTCGTATTATGGGTTCATACCTTGATTAAATTAGACCACCTGCGAAAAAAGACGACGGATCAAAATTATGAAAATGTCTGAAAAATGTCTGCTCTTTAGACTATCTAACTCTGTAATTTTTATCCAGAATAATTTTTCCGTATTGGAAAGAGGTCTTTGTCCATTTTTCAACAAGACATTATAATTTTTTCACTTTAAATGCATCTGAAAAAATGTTTATCCATATATTTAGTTGTTTATAAATATTTTTAAGTATGTGAAAGTAGTATTTTCCCCCATAAAAACGTACATATTTTTCACAAAGTATCTCAAGCCAACATTTGCCCTCAAGAAGCCTGGTAAAGCTGCCCTTACCTATTTTTACCTTAGATTCAGAACAAAACACCTCGGTGTTTTCTAATTAATGCCTAATGAATTTTCAATTTAAAAATTACGAAACTCTTACAACATGCAGCTTAAGATTAATTTAAATATCAATTTATTATTGTGTTCGTACTTTAAAGCCCACCGTGAATTTGGTTATTAAAATTTTCGACCTCAATGTTTAATTAATTTTACACGTTCACCTCAATTAACCAACAGTAAGCAATGTCATATAATGAGCTAATTCTTAAAGTTGAGAAGAAATTGAGTATAGATCTAGTGGTTTAATCGCGTGAGGGACACCTTCAACTATGCCAACAGCAAAAACGATTTAATCAAATTGATCGAAGTCACCAAGAGTGTTCTAGATAAACTTACGAAATCCAAAAACAATTAAAATTACTTTGACGACTGATTGACTGTCCTCATAAGAGAGTTTTCCCTGTGCGATCTGTTTGTCTGGCCGTGCTCGGAGTATTGATGGCACCTGAATTATGACAACCACACATGACTACTTTCAGTTCGCTATAGGTTGGCTTTCAAATAGGAGTGGTATAGTGACGAAACATGTAAAAATGAAAAATAACTTTAAAAATAAAGATACATTCACAGAGACCATCAATCAGTTGCCTCCAGTAAAGGAGAACCACTTCGCCCCAATAGAACATTCATGTTATAAAAAAAAAAAGGTGAAATCGAGTAGTCGTCAAAGTCCTGTGAACGTTTCTCAAGGCTCCCATTATATAAAACCTTTGACGTCGATAGTTAGATTTTCGAAAGAGGCCTCAAAATTTTTTGATTCGAAAAGATACATGTCGTATGCCTTGAGGGCAAAATTTACGCTGTATCACTACTATTAGCCGAGGTGGTACAACCTATTATTTTCTTGAACTTGAATTGGAACCGCAGTATTAAGAACCGAGGTAATTGCTGTATTAGCATAAAAAATGGATTGTTTATTACTCCTACATCTTTTAAAGGGTAGATTTTAAACCATTAAGTCTACCCTGAACAATTGAAATGATAAATGCGAGAAAATAATGGAATTCTGTTCTCAGATTGAACAAAGCTACTATAAGATTTCGTCGAATTACTATTGCGAAAACCGGTGGCAGATGCAGCCTCTCGATAGATTTGTACCAGGTCAACGAGGTGAAAATACATACCGAAGAAATTTTAACAAAAGCAAATCCACGTAAGTCTCTTTTAGCCTTTCCGGGCACTATAAGTACGAATATTTTCTTAACAGCACAACACGCTGAATGACTGTGGTCCCGCAAAGATAAACGACGAAATTACACAGCTCATAAAAAACTCCAAGAAGGCAGTCAAGATAAGCTATTAAACCACACTTTTCAGAACTTCATTCGTTTCTTCACTCCTTGTTCATTGTAGCACAAAAGTAGCAACAGAGAACATAAGTCAATGGTATTCCAAGAAACGCGGATGGGATCTAAGACACGATCGCTTCCGAACGGCTCAACTATCTGGAGAACACTGAACGCAAGAATTGCAGCCTGAGCGAAATGAAACCGAGCCGAATCCGAGCCTCGTTACTAAAACCAAGCCCCAGAGAATCTAGCCAAACCGAAAATGAATGAATGGAAATGGAGATCACCGGTGAGCCAGATCGGCGACGGGACCCCATATGCTTTCGCGGACGCGAGGCGCTAGCAACGCATGCCGCGGAGCATAAAGGGCGATTCCGGCTTTCAGCTGGTCGTCTAGTCGAGTGCACAACCAGGTGCAAACCATAAAGTGATCGATAGGGGTACCATATTGCGGTCCTGTTTTTTAATCTCTACATTTTGTTCTTTTCTAATTTCTTGTATTTTTTCATTCATAAAAGGGAGTAAAACCAGACGGAATCTTTGATGTAAAAAACTTGGAAAATCTTAACGATTTTATAATTACCAATTGAACGATCAATTTTTTACTATACTAAATAGCCATAATTAAAGACAATATGCTTAAATGGAGGTGAATTACAAATTCTCCGCCTATTTAGATATCTCTTCATCAATACAACGCCCCAGAGAACAAGTTGGTTTTAGATAATTATAGAACTCTTTTTTTCACATTTATCGTCTTAATATCAAATGAAAAAGATTGGACTATGGTCAATACTAAACAATTTATGAAAATGACCTTGGCCTTACAATAATAATCAAAAATCGAGAAAATAATCGGTATGAAATTTGGTGCGCCCCCAATTTAGCAGCAGAATGATATAGCAATTTTGAAATATCATAAAACCTGCCATAATAGAACGTTGATTCAAAATAACAAACTAAAAAATCCGACGGGTTATATATACAAAATAAAATTTTACTGATTACCACTACTTTTGTCCACAGCGGTAATTCTTGTATTTATAAACAGAGCGTAGTTAAAAGTAGTAATTGAGGAATTAATTTCTACTGAAAATTTGTCTTTCCATCAAAGTTGCCCTGTAAAAATTATGTTAATTATTTAGGACTTGTTAATGCTTGCAAACAAATAATGTAAAGAATTGTATACAAGAGCCATTTTTGATTTGATATTTTCTACGATGAAAAAGTACGATAAAATAATTACATGCGAAAAATCCGAAGCCTATATTTTTGTTTATTAACTATTTGAAGAGTAAATTTTAATATGTATCAAATTGAAAAGAAACCTAATTTAGGTGCTAACTAAATTTGTACAAACTAATCATTTCATACAGGGATTAAAAAGCGTTTTTCTTCGAAAATTCGATGGTAGAAGCCTTCTTCTAAGCAATAAAAAATATTTACATCTTTGAAAAGTGCGAACTGTTAATTATTCTAATTATTTCATTATTCCTAGGTTTTTTTTCAGATAATACCTAACAAATAATTATATATAATGCAAAAAAACCTAAACGAACAAATTCTCAACGTCTGGATTCCGAAAAAAATTTGATGAGTTCCTCCAAAAGATGCTACTAACTGAAAATAACCTTGATACACACCAGTGATGTCATCTCCCTGACTGCCCGAATTTTCCAATCCAGCTTTGTATTTGATTTCAGTCAAATTCCGAAACAAAACTCAATGAATTATGTTACTAAGAATTTTGTTCAGCCAAAGAAAAAAAAAACAACAACGGCATCTGTAGTTGCAAAAATAAACAAAATTATTTGTGTTTTTTTTCACTATTTATTAAAATGATATGTAAATTCTATACATAGTTCATCAAATAAACGAAATCTAATTACTACTGGCATCTATTGGGATGATGATAATAAAACTCAGTATATTTGTTCAACTCATTTATTTTAAAACTAAAGTTACAAATTGTAAAGCCGAAAGCAACCTTGTTACGGTCACACCTCAACTAAGATGAAATCAGACTTATACTGTGTGAATTTAGCACTACATGTCTTTCCTTTGCCATCATCCTATACACTCCTAAATCGTGTAAACTACCGGCACGTACAGCAAGAAAGGGCATACCATCGCCAGTATGTTATTCAAGGCAAGTTTTAATAAATCACAGAAAGTTTTGAGGTCACTTCATGTGAAACCATTTGAGTAAGATTAGTTTTTGTTGTTCTTGTTAAAAAATAATCACACCACTTTAAGGGAACTGGCTGTAAAGTTCCTAGTAAGAAAATTGGTGATGCAACGCCCTTTTCAAAACTGCCATGTGTCCCTCATTCTGGATCGTCTACTGATATAATTCCAAGAGATTTCAGTGTGAGATTATGTTTCTATTTCCTTGATTGTTTAGAAGTGCGAAGGCAATAGTTCTAAGAACAAAATCCTATTAGAGTCAGATATGAGAAACGAAACGAGTAAGTGAGAGTTTATTGTAAACACCCATAACCGTTAATGACTATAAATAAAAATGATTTCCATCCTACTGTGTTTCCTATGTTCGTGCCCTTCGTTTCTCCTGTCCTATATATTTTGAGCAACAGACGCTTTAATGGTGGATTGCCGCAGCGTAACAAAATTGTTCCTTGCTTCTTTCATAGTCCTACTGATCATATATTAATTAAAAAATTAAATAAGTATTGTATTGCACCTTTTAAGAATTGTTAGCATACGGCATTCCTTTTGATTAGCTCGTGTCGAACAGTGCAAAGAATTTAAAAAGAGTTAAATATGTTGGACTCATCCCTCAACAAGGGTGTCGATATACTAAATATAAAAAAAATGCACAAAAACGCAATACGCACTGGGCAAACGTTTATCTCGGAAAATAAATATGAATACGTATAAATGATTAAAGATTACATCTTTAGGGTGTGCAGCAGCATATCTTACTTTTCACTTAAATCGTTTTTATGAGTATTATAAAAGATTTTTTACGCTTTGTATTGAATTAATGCGCCGCGTGGCCTGCCCATGCCCCCACAGAGTTAGCAAGTAATTTCCTAGATAATAACAATTTTTAACAGATTATAGTGGTGGCAGCGCCCAAAGAGTTGCAGTTTTGTCAGCCGATGTTGACAAGAACGAGAAATCTGTTGGATGCCATCGACCAGATATAACTTTATCTGCATGCTGTGCCACTACAACAGAGGGTAGTGGTAGTGTTAGATCTCCTTGCAAGTCTGTAAGAACCAACTTGTTATCGTAGCCAGCTGTTAGTAAGTAGTATGCAGATGGTGAGAAACGAATCGATCTAAGGAATAAAATTAAATTAGTACACTTAAGAAAATCTATGTGAATCACTTAGCTACCTTATGTCGGCTGAATGAGGTTTAAAGCACTGTATGGGTCGATTTCCGCGAATGTCGTATAGTACACATGAGCTATCTTCATGACCAGAAACGAGCAATCTTCCAGATGGGTCCACACAAACAGCAGCTACTGGTGATCCTTGCCTTGAGCCAGGTGTAGTAGCAGGTGTTATCGTGTTAACACAGCCTCTGGTTCTCAGATCCCAAAATCTTATTGTTTTGTCCTTGAAAACATATACATATTAAAAATTTTTGATAATATAAATAGATCTATGAAACAGTTTCTTGAACAACTTTAACCTATTTCAAGCAAAGAGATTTTATATACATTCTGAAAAACGGGTTTAGTAGTTTTTATGACGGGATCCTTCTGTGTTATACGAATCCGAGAAAAAGTTATAGAATACTTATTTGCCTTTATATACACCGTTGTGATTTAGGTGAAACTCTTCTATTAGAAATTATTTGAAAGTTTTGAGTACTTTACTACAATTTCGTCTGTTTTACTGGTTTTCACATCACGCAATAACTACTGAACGCATTTGTAAGCTTTTTGAGATAGAGCATATTACTGGAATATTAAAGCAAATTTAAATATGATTCTACAAAAACCCATTTTGCACACCCCATGGATTTGCGCTTTATTATTAACAGCAAAAATAGCGCGCTAGCTTCGAGTTTTGACGATAGTAATTCTAACTCGAGTAATTTCACAAGTAATCAATTTTTAATATAGATTTTTTGGAATTATTAGATAATACATTTTTAATTTTTTTAAATGTGTGTTATGATCTAAATTTGCCTTTGAAAAATGATATGCGCCTCCGTCCGTTGATATGTACGTGTGTACATACATTTGGTAATTCGTCTTTCTATCGATTGGTTAACTCTCAGAATAGAAGCCTATTGATTTTCATAATGTTTTGTATAATAATTTCATTTTTGTAAACAATTTTCTAAAATTTCCTTTCTTCGTGCTTGGCGATCGTTCTTGGCCCCCGTTTTGTGCGGATCCTCTTGCCTCTTCTCTTTGCTCCCTGCTAATGGTTGTACATGTTTGGACTTACCAACGGTTTTTATTTATACAATGGTTTATCCACTGTAATCACTTTAATAACATTTCAGTAGTCTTTTCTTATGTGATTAAAGCAGAATGTAGTCAATAGCTAATAATTTCAATCAATAATAACAACATTTTCAGGAAATTAACTTCGCAATTTGTGAATTTTCATGAAAGGACTATTGCCGTGGTGTCTTTCAGTTTAGTTTACGAAGGAATACCTTCACTTGTCCCTTCGGTTTTTTTTTGTGATGGCTTAGTCTACAAAATTGAGTTCATCTATTACTGATATAATTTCGTAGGATTTCTAGAATGTACTTCGTATTTGTCAACATTTTCTCCGAAACGATTCATTTTATTCTTTTTGCTTTTCTTCAAATGTCCCTTCTTGTAAGTTTTTCTTCCAAATAACACCTCGTCTTACGAAAAGGATATGGCGAAGGCCTAGCCTGTCACAATGAAGCTTTGTACTATACACACGAGTATTAACAGCAAAACGTGCATACATTTAATGAAAGTTAAAGTAATTAGAATTAAATTATGAGACGTAGCAGTGGATAGCATATAAAATAAAAACAGGAAGCACTAGAATTGCTCGAGGTATGAACAGATGGTAAATTACATAGAAAACGAAAGGTGTTTACACGGTTTGGTGCCGTCGATTAAAGGTTGATAAAAAAATTTTCTTCTTGAAAACTTGTTTCTTGACTATAATAAGAATGATATCTCTATTACATGAAATTCAAGCTTTCTTTACTTCTTTAATTTGTGTGCTATACGTAGAGAAGTCTGAATATTTTGCTTGGTATTTTATATACACTCCACTTTCTTGAGTTTTGTAAGTTTTTATTTCTTTCCATAACTCATGCAGTGGAAGGAGACCTTACAAATTATTTAGGAATTTTCTCAAGATTTTTTAACTTTGGTATAATTCAATTTTCATCGCAAGCTTTTACAATGCAAAGATAGGAAAATAAATCAACCTACTTGTTCTCCAGTTATTACTATAAACAATTTAAAGAAGCTAAAGTAATTGTCTTTTAATTTTTTTACTAAATAAAAACGAAGGCTTCAGGTTTACAAATACTTTCATATCATCAATTACGCAAAAGAGGGAATTTGTATAAGGACAAATATAAACGACTTCAATTTCAATTTTAAACATTTAAAGCAATTCGTAATTTGCAGAATAAATCGATTTAAGCTATCCAGGTATAAAAAATATATTCAGTAATGAAAATGTAAGAAATCTAAGTAATATACATATTATTAAGACAAGTGTTACCACTTGTCACTGCGTTATAACTACCCCTAACTGACAACTAGCAAATGCGAAATATCTCGTCACTCGTTAACGGCGCCTAACAACATCATATCAATTACGAGAGATTATGTGTTAAGATATCGAGAATTTAATATAAGAATTAAATTTTTAGTGGATTTTAATTAATTCTGCTTCAAAGCTTTTTTTTGGAATAATTGAACTCACCTGTGATCCAGACACGAACATCGCACCTCCCCAATTGTAGAGCGACAATATATGGCCACCGTGCCCACTAAGTGCTTGGAAGGGGGTGGCCGTACCGCAATCAGTCACATAAATCTTGCAATCTCCAGCACCACCGCTTATAAGTAAACTAGCCTTGTTCGTGGTGTCCTCCAAAAAGCACAAATCGCGGATGGTACCATCGTGCATCGTAAGCTCTATTTCTCTGCCCTCGAGCTGCTTCTTTATATCATCGTATCTCATCAACTTTATTGTTTTATCATTGGACCCAGTGGCAACAAGTTCTCCGTCCGGAGCCCAGCCCATGCAATAAATTGAGCCCTTGTGATGCTTTGTACGTTTAAACAGCACCGTCGGCTGATATGTGGTGTGCTCTTCTCTGAAATGAAAAGCGCAATTTATTGCTGATTAATTGATTCCTTATTTATTAAGATGTTGACTCACCGTACTTCTGAAAGCGAGGGGTATTCGCATATACGGAATGTCTTAGAGTTTGAACCAACAGCATATATCCGCCCACTGGGATGAAATTCTGCACATCGTACCGCTTGGACATCTTCAAGTGTGGTAACAGCAACAAAATGTGGTCTGCTATTTTCGTTCTGCAGAGACAACACGACAATAAATAACAAGTATAATAAGTAATTAACAATTTAAGCTTAAAAAGAAGCTGGTCGCATTATTGTGCTGGGGTTATTTCTTTTCCGAGGTTATTTCTGATTTTAGACCTCTTGCAAAGCACAATTATTCCGTTTTCGGTTATGCATACAGTGCTTGTTTACCCAAGTGGATTCAGAATTAATTTATTAACACTGGGCAAATAGCTTAACCAGGAAAATAAAATATTAAGCATTAAATACGAATATACCAACCCCATTTTAGCCAACTTCAATATTCTGCGTGTTGAACTAAAATAAAAAGGAAAACAGTAAGTGACTGGATATGGCATTGTGACTTCCCGAATCAATCGAATGTTATTGACCTGAATAGCTAAGTAATTGATCGACAAAAAATAGACAAGAAAGGCGAGCACAACAATTGACTTTCTTCGGGCTTTTTATCTTGGCCAGGCTATTTTGCATGATAAAAATAAAAGAGGTAGTCAAGACGGCTGCTGTTTACTAGCAATTGCCCCGGAGACACTCCTATCGATCGTGCGGAGCATTACTTTCATTTTCACATGAACTGTTTTCTCCCTCTTTTTTCATGAAAATAACCCACTTCGTGATGAATTGATGTAATTAAAATGAACAGCCACCACTAATAGCAAAAAAGGCGTAAATGGCTAGCTGATGCCTGTGTAAAAGTCAAATAATAAATTGAATGAATTGCCGCGTTATATTTTCATTTTACAAAAGTAGTTTCAAGTTCTCATAAATGTTTTTAGATTGAATTTGATTTAAAAACCAAAAAATTTGGATTGGTATTAAATCTGAGTGCTTAGATATGACTGCACTTTCTACGAAAACAAATTCTAAGAGTTCATAAAGATGGAAGGTAAACATGTTTAAGATAAATCTCTTTATGCCATTAGCTGTTATACAAAAAATTCAATTTCAACGGATTTTAAAAGAAAACAAATGTTTAAGTACAGAAACGGTGATTGTTTCTCACACATGGAAAAATTTCAGAACACTTAAAAAATTTGGGGTATGTAATTCCGCAACCACTTTAATCACAAACTCCTTTCGAAACGTTCTGAAATAAAAGCAAAATAAATGGTTTACTGATCATGATCCAGAAAAGAATACAAAATTTTATTTAAAGTCGTAACACATTCACCTCCACAATAGGCAAATTATTATCACAAATTTTAAACTAATAGTAACCGAAACTTAAGGTTTTTCGTTTAGTTGAATCAAATTTTATTTCAAACCAGTTCAAAAAAAAATGTAGAATTCAATGCAGGATTTAGAGAACATTCTTTAACACTAGAACTACGAAATGAGACAAACTGACTCACTTTCAATGTAAAATTCCATTTTAAAAAAATATCCAGTAAATGTAGTGTTAAAAGAGGAGGATCGGAACGATTTTGTAAAACTTTTAAACGTTTCATATTGTATAAATGAATTGTACAAAGTGTCCCATAAGTAGAGAATCATTTTAATGAAATAGATCATCGTGGCCTATCGGAAAAGCTAAACTTCATTCCCCTGTTATTAGGATTTTAGAAGCTATTATTTTTACGAAATCCGTCTACTAACTTAACTATATTAAAAAATTAATATTAAATTGAAAGCTTCATATTTACGTTCATCATGTATCACAAACACAAGATGAAAGTGTTTTGTAATTATTTCTTTTAGATCCTCATTAAAATACAATTAAGCATTCGCGTGCAGGTGTAAACAAATTCGATTACATGTGTTTTGTCCATCACTTGTTTGACTTCCTCTATCCTCTATCTGGGTATTTATTTTTCTTGCTTATATAAGTTTAAAATTCATATATTTTTTAATATAGCTTTTAAATAAAACTAAAAAAATATCAGAGCAAGTAACTTTGACCTATTCAAATGACGATAAATTTTTTAAAAAATAATAGTTTTATTTAAAACACAAACCAAGTTTCAATGACCTACTTAATTTTTAATGATAATCAAAAATTCTTATAAAATCAATTTAAATTTCTTTCATATTTTCATTTCATTCGAAAATTTTTCCCAATAAATTTCACTTAATTATCAATTTTAAGCCAATGAAATTCATCAACTTTATTTTCTTTAATTTATTGTAATAGTACTCGTATTATGTTTTAATAGACTTTTTTAATTTTTAGATAATTCTACCCGTCGTGTGTTTAAACTTTTCCATAGGTGTAAAAATATTTAAATAGTTAAATAAAAGCTTAAAAGTCTTTTAATAAAAATATGAATACATGAAATACTTGCAAATCGGAACCAATGAAGTATTTTTTAAATAAATTTTATCAGTTTCGAAAACAAAAATCGGACGCCTTGATGGGAGGATTATTTGATTTAAATTTAGTTTTTAAAAGTTTTTTTATTCGAAGAAAGAGAGAACATTTTTGTTTCCAAATGTATGACCTACGAGAAAATTAAACGAAAACTTTAAAACGCACATCCTATTGAAAAGAAGTAATTTTAATAGTATTCCATATTCCTCATATTAAAAAACAACGATTTGGAGATGCTGAGCAAACCACGCATCTGTTTGGAAAATAGCCTTCATAGTTTCTTCGAAGAGTTTGTTGAAACTACTTTAGACACACTCATGGAGGTCAACTACAGAGCAGTCAATTTTAATTGACTTTAGCAAGATATTGCAGCTGCGCCTCGATTAGGGACAAACCGATCAAGACGCCAGAGCGCACTTCAATGTGCCCCTGTTAATACAAATTACGTCTTCGCAGATCAGTTCAGTTTAAATTCCCCATGATGTTTTGTCTTACAAACCAAAATCCGAAAGTAACAAGTAATTTTACGCTAATTGCACATGAAAAGGAATTAAAATAAGAGAGGTCGGTTCGTTAACAACACTACTAGTATAGTGGTGTTATATATACGCAAATTCTGGGATTAGACTAGCAAAGGCCATAACATGCTAATTTTCATGCAAGCAAATGTTACAATTTTATCAGGACATCCGGCGGCGTTAATTGTGTTACGAGGTTACGAATTAATTCTTGCTCTACCACTCACAAAAATCAAAATGCAAAGAGAAACCCCATCAGCGACAATATCAAAACAGGTATATATCGGAAGTGAACGCTGCAGCTCTTACTCTTAAGGCAAAAAATAGACTCCAAAGAATGTAACACTGCGATTTCGAGGAAAAGAAAATTTGGAACAATTTACCAAGTAAAAAAAACTAATTAACCTCGGAAAAGAGTTATGTAAGAAATATAATTATAATCACTGCCCGGGCAAAGTTTGAAGTAGTGCTGTTCTACACTAGTAATTTCTATTTAAACGATTATATAAATTAGACCTGATAGGGGCTTCCGAATTGGTTGCCAACAGTTAATAAATTATCCACCGAGTGTCGTTTCTGGTTAAGGTTGCACATAGAACCCCTTTTACCCTGATTGTAAGAGTTCACGCAATTTGACTTGCACCTTCTGCTTTTATAGTTGAAGCTGACATCGCTACCGATTTCTTCCATGGATTTAGACAAGGAACTCTTGCATCTACACATGGGGCTACCGAAAATTGAATTATTTCTACTGAAGCAAAAAACAGGTTAATTGTAGACACAATTTTTCTAAAAAACTAAACATAATGTGAGCATATATACCTTCCACTATTGCTGAAATTACGACAATATGCTAGTCTGGATTGTGTACTTCGGGGCAAATTATAGTAATCACGGAAGTTCCCATTTTGTGATCCACGCGTTTCACTACAAGAAGGAATCTAGATGGAATGCGCAATGAATGAATTCGAAGGTTTTGAACACTATAAAATTGTACACTTCTCCAACCTTTTTAAAATTATAATTCAGCGAAATCTCCTTGATATTATTATTAACGAGATTTTTGGGTGAAAGTTTATAGTTATAATCGAATTTGGACCAGTTCTCGTTAGGTGAAATAGCCTGTGGAAAACGGGCATACTCCTCCGAATTGTATTTATCTTTCGGCGCGGACCATAGCCTTTTGTCGTTCTTTATCATTGCACTCACAGAAATGCGCACATATTACTTGAAATGAATAACTCAAAAATTTAGCACTATCCCAAACGGCTTCCACTCGAGAAAAACAAACTTAAATAGCTCTGCATGTTGACACCTGCATGAGGTACCGTACAAAGAAAACGCTAAAATCTCAGGTAACGAAAATCTCTGGGTCGACGTAGTGAAGTGGGACGAATGAAAAGAAAAGAAATTCGCACCGCACTAGCAGCAGAAGAGCATCAGTTTAAACAGGTTTTGTGGAGAAGCTCGTCTTAGATGGCCCTCTTACTTCTACAAGTAACTGAACTTACTCATTGCGTTGCCAGTTCATAAAGAAGACGTTACTGCTATTTTCTAGCTAGTGCACAACCTGTTGAGGTTGCTTCGCGATCTTAGACTCTATTTGATATGCAGCTTCTGTTCACAGCAACGGTAGACGTCGACTCCATAGAAAGTCGGATGTTTGAGACAGGGAAGATAATAATGGCTAACTTTTACTGAACTATGTTAGTTTTGTTAGGGCCGTCAAGTAGATCACTTGAGTGATGATCATTTCTCATTAGTGATCATGACGAATTGTTAATTTTGTTTTGCGTTATGACCTAACATGGAGAGGTGTTAATAGTGGAAAAAATTTATTTTTCGACCTTGGAGGATCGCCCACTGCTCGTGTTGTGATCTTCATATTACGTGAAGATCAGCAATTTATTGCGCAGATAAATATGCTGTTTAAATCCGATCACCTAATGGATTAAATTAAATGATCGAGTTATTTCGTGAGGGGTTGATTAATCAAAGCCGGCAGTGTTAGCCTTTTTATTTAAAAATATCTTCTTCACCTTTGAATCACCGTCATCGAGGGAGAGCTCTGAGAAAGCATGATCGGTGAGATCAATAGAGCCTCTTCTCAAATCTAAAGAATCCATAGACATTCGTCTGAGCTTATAGTCATCAACGGAGTCCTCAGACCTGCGACGTGCCTTAAGAGACGTCATACTATCGCTCTCCAAGATTCGTACGTGCCGATTAAGATTGTCTTTCGTCAGCCTGCTTTTATCGTACTTTACATCATCTATCGAACCTTTTCTTAGTATCGAATGTTTCTCTGCAGGCTTTGGAGAACCCGCATTTAATCTCTCGGATACATAATCGCGTGGAGCAGATTCACCCCGCCTGAATCCGGCCATGCTGCCTTTCAGGTTCTTCGTACCTAAACTGTCGCGCCTGACCAAATTTAAATTGCCAAAACTGTCAGCACGTAGATACAGGTTACTACCAAAACTCTGTCTCTTATTCATATTGACAGCTTTCGGCCTTTGTCCATTTAGAGCACTCATGCTGGATCTCCTTACCAAGTTAACTTTGTTATTTCGTGCGTCAACACTTGACGCCACTTCTTCGCTTCTATTTATGGTATCGGAACGGAGCAATGAAGGAAAGGCCGACGGGTGTTCAATACTTCGAAACATACTCGCATTCCAAGAATTTCTCTTTCTGCAAAATTTGCGACAATTGTAAATATAACAGCCTCGTTCTATAACAAGGCGATTTTATGCAAAGTAAGTAAACCAACAAAATAAAACCTGTTTCTATCCGCTCTGGTTAGTTCCCCGTAGCCCTCTGTAAAAGACTGTCTGCGACCTAACAGATCACTGTTCTTACTCAGATTAAACTTTTTGGTTGAATCAAAACTTTCCCTTTTATTCCTGTAACTCACTTTGTAGTCACTTGAAATACTTTCCACACTGTTCAACCTCTTGCGATGTACTCCACACTTGAGGTCTGAGTTTAAATCGGTAACCACTCTAACTACACTATCTGGCTTATCCCCGAATATCGCATTAATACGTCTTAACTGATCACTTTGCTTCATCATTCTCGTTTATATTTAATATGCGCATCAATAACAATTCATTATAATATAAAAGAAGATCGATTTAATTTCTTAAAGATTCCGCAGCAGAACAGAGATCCGATCTTCAGTCGCGATCAGTAATCCGCCAGAAGGTGAGCCGCGCTCGCAAGAAAATTAAGCTCAACTGAACGGAAAACGGTCGATCGGGTGTCTCTTGGCCTGCTGGGAATACGTCTTGTTACTTTTTATGGACAACACGTCTATGTGCCTGAATCACACTTCAAGGCTAGCTTCCCCGGGGTAATGGTAGTGATGTAATACCGGCATTTTTAGTGCTTTTTGATTTTTCCAACTTAAATAAATTACACAAAGGTGGATTCACTTACCTCTTCAGTTCTGAACTTTGAGGACTCGATTGGGATCTCGTTGGGAATCTCCTGATTAACCTTTCCCTTTGTCGAGTTTTTAACACTGTAAAAAGATCAAAAGCAAAACATGCAATTCTACTGTAAATAAACAATCAACTTCTGAATTATTTTTTATAGATTTTTATAACGCCAGCAAGACGGCACAGTGAACTTCATGCACCACATAGGAAGCCGATAAAGATCGTAATGCAAATCACCTGGAATTTCTGCTAGCTTTGGCGGTAGGTGTTAGAATTCAAATTGCGATAAAAGTAATGTCAACTTACTGGTGGGTCGCTCAATTATTTATTTCCTACCGCATAATTGCCGTAATTAATTCAATTTAAAAGAATTTTAATCAACTTTTCTGCTCCATAGTGGATTGTTGATTGTTATTTTGCATTTGGGAACGTGTTTACAAAAAAAATTTTACATATTCTAAACAAATCCCATCAATCGAACGAAAACACTTAATCATATTAGAAATGGCACGTTGAGAAAAGAACGTAGTTAAATGTGTTAATATGCTGAATGTATCTTACTGATGATTGACACAGATATTTATTTTTCGAAAAGCATAATTGGAAATGTCTAAACACAAAATATGTCATAAGTCGGGATTTTATATTGAAAGTGGATCGCTGTTATTTCTGGTCTTATCTTATTTACCATTAAAAAGTAAGCAAAATGTAGGATTTCTGTAAAATGATATCGCAAGAAAAATCTAAATAAAATGACAATATTTGTCTAAACCTATTTAAATAGTAAACATATTTGAAGTAAATTTAGTAAGAAAGGGAAACAGCAAACTAAAAATTCTTAAGCCCAAGTTATATTTTTAAATGTAAACGCTTTTTGTTCCTAGTCTGCACCGTACAAAGTTAAGTATCATTTATTAATCCCTGAATTATGTGTAAGTTACTCGTATCCTGGCATTAACCGTTTTAAACTATTTGTGAACTAAAAAAATATTTAAAATAGTAAATCATTTTTTTGTGATTAATTTTTACCCACCAAAGAAAACGTGCCACACGCCCCAACAATCAGCGTATACAGAGTAATCATACAAAAAAATAGAATTGTATGTGTACTTATTCGATACCGATATTATTAACCGCCGAGCGCGATGACGTAATATACACGTTTTAAAATTCCTATGCGAAAATTGAAAATTACGTATCTTATTTGCTTTTGAAATAAATTTTATTAATACTTCATTAGTATTTATTTTTGAGTGGGATTCTCAGTGAATATTAAATTTTTTGTTAAAAGTTTTAAAATCGTGTACCGATTGAAGATTCTTTTGCTTTCTGAAATTTTGGTAATATTAGAGTTGAAGAAACTCTTGAGTTCAAAATTTTGTAATTTTGTTTTTATTTTAAAATATTTTTATTAGATATAATCACTTAAACTTTTAATAGATCTTGGGATTAATCGGCAATTCTTAACATTTCCAGTATCCGAGCTTTTACAGTAACATCTTTGCTATAACTTTATAAAGAAATTCTTAAATATGGACTGCATTTAATAACTAATTATTTTTTACCTGTTTCATTTCTTGAATTTAATTCAAAAGATTGATCACAAACTGCAGATTAATTTGCAGGGAAAGCACAATTTTTTACATTTTTAGGAAAATCAAGAAATATTCTAGATAAACAATAATCATATTTTCCTAATCGATTTTTTAACGTACATAACTAAAATCTAGAAACTCCCTTCAACAATCTATTAAAGGCTGGGAAATCTATTTAAAGTAAATGAGAATATAATTTGTATAAATTAAAATTGCTCTTTGCACCTTTTAAGAGATAAACAAATTTAGATAGATTGGAAAAATGAATTACTCAACAATATTTTTATTCAATAGTGTCCTAGTATCTGGAAAAATAATCGGTTACTGCTTTCGAAGGCATAGTTTCGAAGAGTGTTTCAAAACTCTTTTTTTATAAATTGTTCATACCACATGGTATTAGCTGCCTACTAAAACTTTATTTTCTTCAGTTTTAGAAATTTTGAAACGAAATATGGAGATTAAGGATTTTTGTTAACCCCTATTCACAAACTATTAAAAATACATGATTCCTTCTCTTGCACAACGTGATTGCTATTCATTTTTAAAATTGTATTTATTGTGTTTTAAAATTTCAGTTTTTTCTATTTTGCTGCGTTTTAAAAATCGATGATATTCTAATCATTAAACAAATAAATAATATGATGTTCCGTGTTTAAAGAAATAAGTTTTTGAATATTTCTGTATAAAAAATTTAACTGTCAGTACTGTGTAAAAAAAAACATAATTTTTCCTTCTGAGAGAGTGTTGAGTCATGGTTTTATCATATTTCTTTTCCAATTTTATCGCGCCAGGAATACCATCTAAGATTTTTTTTTTCCTTTGGGGCTTATTTACAAAGAATGTAATTTAATACTACGCCTACAGTTTTCGATGCATTCACCGAGTTTATCTTTAATTTTAAGTTCATATATTAAATCTGTAAATAAAATTCCTTTACTGATTGAATCAATTTACCTAACCGAGATTTTTTCTTTTTAGAAAACAAAGCTACAAAAAAGGTTTTCAACCTTTGCTTATTGATTTTTAATAAATTATTCTTCAAGCAACTTTTAGTTTTACAATAAACCAGTCAGCAATTGCAGACCTGTTAATAATCCCCCGCATTTCTGGCGAACGACGGAAATTACATTTTCTAGCCGTACTATAGGCGACAATGCTCTGAATTTGTATAAGCGTTAAGTAGTGTGTTTACTCTTATTAGTGTTATAATCCTTGACAAGTCTCCATCGGGTTATTCAGTTATTCATTAATAACTTATTTCCTTTTTTAGCGTCCTTATTGACTACTTATAACATTTCATCACGTGGCACTTTTACCCAGCCCACCCTGTTCAATAGCACTCCTTACGTTTTGGATGAAACGCGCGAAAAATATCAACGGAACTTTATAAGTTTATTAAAATATAATCATTAATGTTTGGCGTATCCTGAATATTCGATATACGACTTTTATATACATGTCTAAAACCATAATGTAAAATAAGGCAAGGAAGGAAAACTCACCTTTCAATATCCGGATCTTTGGACATCTTCTGCTTATGGAACTTCTCAAACAGTTCGCCGCGCATACGAGAAGCAAATGCTGGGTCAGCTTCAGGGACTCTGAAAAATGAAACATTACTACGCCTTCGCAAATGCCATAAATTTGCCTTACGGATTGGTGTTAATTGTATTATACTGCTGAGAAATAACTACATTAATATTGTTCTTGATCACTGGTGGCGGAGGTTGTTGTTGCTGTTGTTGTTGTTGTTGTTGTTGCTGTTGTTGTTGTTGCTGCTGTTGCTGTTGATGCTGTTCTGTTACTTGCTGTTGCAATTGAGGTATCAAGCAATTCTTCTCACTTAATGAATCACGACGAGAACTCTTTGCAGTGGACGTCGCTGTCCCAGGACTATCCCTTCCAGAGGACCTTTCAGTCTGTTTCTCGCTTATACTCAGCTCACCCATTCGTTGAGAAGCACATTCTTGTATCGACGGAAGACTCTGTTATTAAAAATCATTTCAAACGTAGGACAATAAAGTTAAATGTTTATATACTTCGAATTCAGAATAGTTATTGTTCGCTGCTGTGCTTGAGTCATGGGAAAATAGCCGATCCACACTAGATGCCATGATACTTCTCGTGGTCGGCTTAATCCCGGTGAGATGGAAGCTGGCGAAGCTCGATCTCGACATTGCCGCTTTGTCGAAATTCTCTGATAATTTGTTTGCACCTGTTTAGGACGCATAAATCAAAGATTTTAGGAACTAAATAATAAACATACTTAGCCCAAATGGTAGCCCTTCCAGATTTGGGATCAGCGATCGCGTCATGATATCCGCAGCACTTCTAGGTCTGGTAAAAGGCATAACTGAATGCGGAAATGTTTTCGGCTGGAATATAAAATTTTAAATCGCTGAAGTAGAATTAAAAGGTTCAAATTACTTTAATAGGGGTGATGAGCATGTGTTCAGTCCAAGAGGTTTCCAGCGAGGGTCTTTCCAGCCTTTCAACATCAACATTAAGGGTTTTTTGTTCGAAAGGTACGGAGAATGTCTCAGTCGGAATGCTCTGCAGCCAACTCAGTAAAGAAAGGTCTGAATCACTGAAACCTAAAGCATAAAGATTTCATAGTAATTTCAGGCATGAGTGGGCACAGTTAGTGGTCGGTACCAATCGAGCCATCCAGTAGTTTTGAGAAAGTCATGTCATCACTGAGTACTTCCGAAGAGCCGGTGGCTTTAGCTTGACAGTAGCTGACACATGATTCATAGAGCACACCCTTGATGACCAGCTGGATCAGCCGGTCGTTGCGCGCCGAAGAAGCACCATCAAGCTTCGATTCTTGTGGTAAGAATTTCTCCACTAGAGGAAAAATCTGTGAAAGAAAAAACCACTCACTTGTCTTTTTCTATAATCACGGCATTTGTGTTAAGAACCTCCCGGAAGCATTGAACCCTCGCTTTGCTCGGGTTCCAGTCCCTAAACTGCAGGTGGTCGGCCAATCTTGGGAACGTGAGTAATAGGCAAAGATTTGAGTATTCCTCTTTAGCCGGGGCCAGCTTTTCCAGCTGTTCCAAAATCTGTACGACCTCCTCGACAGCGCCTTCCATAGAATTTATACCCTGGCCAGGAGCGGTCACAGAACCTCCGGCTTCCGATTTAATGCATAACAACTCAATGTATTTGTGCCTGAGAATTGTGTAGCAGAACTTTTTCATGTCGAAGGCCTGCAAAGCCTCTAGTGGCTGAATGAATTCGATAACATCGTCCCATTGCCCGTCAAGAATAAGTTGCCGCAAAAATAGGACATCGTCCGAAAATTGTCCGTTGATTACACCAGTCTCTCGCTCCAACGATAGTTGGCTGATGTGTAGCTCGCGGTTATAAAGGAATTCGAGGGTCAGGCGTACTACATCTTCCTCGCGCAGCGCTAGGCGTGCAGTTGGCATTTTCCTCGAAAGAAAACTGAGAAATTTGCGAATTTCCTAACAAGACCTCGTTTCACAGCACACTTTTCGCAACTCCGGGTGTTATGACGCCGATTTTGTGGGAGATTACAATACAACTATTCAAACTGAGGGCTGTTAGCTTCCAGCTAAACCCGAGTCGCACCAATTAAATCGTTTTCATAGCACAAACAAGACGAATAAACAAATCTCCGCCGAGAAAACTTCAAATGTCAGTGGCGAACTTGTTTGCCAAGCTTCATGCCAACCTCACTAATCTTCAGAAATTGCCCAATAACCCAGGCAGTTTATGCGCGGACACCTCCAACTTCATAATCAAATTCGAAAGAAGAAGATCGAAAATTGCGCCCCCCTAGAAATGTCCCAAACATTTCCTATTGCTATCTCGTTTTAGCAAGGGGCTTGCCTGTGAAATAGACCGCGACGGGTGTAAGAAATGTCCACGCTTATCAGTGTGTGCTCACTGACCGCTCTCACAGAACGCGAGTCACGATTGTGTTCGAGCTGCAAAATTTCCCGTGGATTTTTTTGGACGTCAATTTTCTTCAACATTTTGTCTCCGATGGTTGATTTTGTTTCCATAAATTCTTGACGTGTGTTTGAGAATGTGCGGTAATTTGTCACAAATGTTGTTTATTGCATAGCACTAAAGTTTTGGAAAAAATTTAGAAGGCTGCATTAACTGAACAATTGAATCACCACCATCTGTGTTGACGCATAAAAGTGTATGGTTCCGCTGAACACTTAAAATTTTTTCGCCTACCTCCCTTGTTTCCGTGCGAGAGATTTGCGAGGAAAAATGACCACAGCAGAGAACTCTATCCGATTCAGCGACCACACTCTAGATAAGGCAACAAAGGCGAAGGTTACGCTCGAGAACTACTACAGCAACCTGATTACCCAGTATGGGGAGCGAAAGCAGCGACTGGCGAAGCTCGAGGCCCAGCTGAAGGATGACACTCTGTCTGAGTCCCAGAAGCAAGAGAAGCGACTCCAGCATGCACAGAAGGAGACAGAGTTCCTTCGCCTGAAGCGTTCGCGCCTTGGCGTCGAGGACTTTGAGGCTCTAAAGGTAAATAGTGGATATGTGGGTACTTTTAGGAAAATCATTAAGTTTTATCACTCTGAAGGTAATTGGGCGCGGAGCATTCGGAGAGGTTCGGCTAGTGCAAAAGAAGGACACTGGACACGTTTATGCAATGAAGGTCCTCCGGAAGGCGGATATGCTGGAAAAAGAACAGGTCGCACATGTGCGAGCAGAACGTGACGTTTTAGTGGAAGCAGATCACCAATGGGTGGTGAAGATGTACTATAGTTTTCAGGTGCGTGCTGACATAATGCGGAATTGTACAATAAAACTAACTACTATTTTCTAGGACCCTATCAATTTATATTTAATAATGGAATTTTTACCTGGTGGCGACATGATGACCCTGCTCATGAAAAAGGACACACTCTCGGAGGAGTGCACTCAGTTTTACATCGCAGAAACTGCATTAGCTATAGATTCTATTCACAAACTAGGCTTTATTCATAGGGATATAAAACCCGATAATTTACTACTAGACGCTCGGGGACACCTTAAGGTGAAAGCTTTTCCCATAGAATTTTCTCGTAAATGTCTTAAAATATCTTAACATTTACAGCTCTCTGATTTCGGGCTGTGTACCGGATTGAAGAAATCCCATCGGACAGATTTTTATAGAGACTTATCTCAAGCAAAAGCTTCAGATTTTATAGGCACTTGTGCTAGGTAAGTAAATATAAATTTGCAATTAGACTAGTACTTGTGTTTTTCTTTTTTATCTCGGGGGGGAATGTAAAAAGTAAAGCTCGTATAGTTGTTAAATAGGAGGGAAGAGATTGGCAAACTTTGGGTTATACCCTATTTTTCAGAGACAAATAAACCTTTAGAGTGAGATAAAGAAAGTATTTCCGGAATTTTGAAAGGCGTAATCTTGTATTGACTTGTGAAAATTGAATTGCTCACTTTGGTCGGCTTATTGTTTGCAGATATAAAAAATTGAAATGTACACCGCTCTTCCATTTCATCACACTGTACAAACGTGGCCTTTATTTTTCCCTTCGGGACATTAAATACCAAATTTGTTGGAACAAAAATCGAAACAAAGAAATATGTACTTAAAATGCATGTACAATTCTGTCTTAAATATACCTATGTTTTAGGAATTTTTTAATTTATATAAAATGAACAACTTCAATGTTTTCGCTACATGTTTATTGAGTTTGATTATTATTATGATACATAGTTTGAAAAATAACGAACATGAATTAAATGGTTCAGTAATAGCGACAACTACGACTGCACGATAAAAATTGGATTATTTCAAAGAAAAGTAGTTCTGATATAGTCAATACATAATTTGGATATCTAAAATTTCTAATTCCTCGTGGCATTCTACCCTTTAATCAAAAATTTAAACTTTCTGTTTTATTATTTAACTTCAGTAACAAGCCTTATCCAACAACAAAATATATGTGATCATTTTTAAGTATTGAAATTAATTATCAGTTTTTCGTGCATTTAGGCGAATTTTAATATCAGATATACTCTGCATGAAGACTCGAAGTCTGATTTATTTAAAATAATATTTCCAATTTATGTTAATTATATAAAAATGATTATTTTTATTTAGTAAAGAATTGACTTTTTCTATCAAGTCAGTCTTTAGATTATCCTGAAAACCGTTAATGCATTTCACTACATAATTTCTTGTAATCTCAAAACCACAGCTATATAAATCCTCAGAGACAAAGTTATTTTTTTTATTTTGTGAAGGACAATGTAGAAATAATTTAAAGAATATCTTACATCATATTATAATACAAAAATTTCTATTTTTCTTTTATTTTGCTTAAATTTTAAAATAAAGAAGTATTTTCATATTTCAATTCGTTATTCCGATATTTATGAATTTAACAGTTAGCTATTTGTTTCTCATATTTTCTTAATAACTCATATTATAATACCATTGCATTTATCCACATTTTAACATAATGATTTCCATTTAGCCCCATGGACTCCAAAAGGCGCGCAGAAAGCTGGAAAAGAAATAGGCGTGCTCTAGCGTACAGTACGGTTGGAACTCCAGACTACATTGCGCCTGAAGTATTCTTACAAACCGGCTACGGACCCGCATGTGATTGGTGGTCGCTCGGAGTTATAATGTATGAAATGCTGATGGGTTATCCGCCATTCTGTTCGGATAACCCACAAGATACATATCGAAAAGTAATGAACTGGAGAGAAACATTGGTGTTCCCACCGGAAACCCCCATATCGGAAGAAGCGAAAGATACCATTATTAAATTCTGTTGCGAAGCTGATAGACGATTAGGATCTCAGAGAGGTATAGAGGACCTTAAAACTATATCATTTTTCCGAGGAGTCGATTGGGAACATATTAGAGAACGACCCGCAGCTATACCTGTAGAAGTACGATCGATTGACGATACATCTAATTTTGACGACTTCCCTGATGTTTCTCTGGAAATACGTAAGTACACAAAAGTTTTCTTTTCTTATAATTCGTGCTTGCATACGAAAATAATTTCATTTTATACTTCAGCTTCAGCCCCAATGCCTCAAGATGGAGAAATTCTAAAGGATTGGGTTTTCATTAACTACACGTTCAAAAGATTCGAGGGACTGACTCAGAGAAATACTCCTGTGAAGAAGTAATCCTATATTTTGCTTTGTGTGGTATATGAAGTAAAAAGCTACTAATTTATATCGTCCAAGTAAATATTGCAATATGTTAATAAAATCTAGAATAAATATTGAATGTAAACTATCCGAGGTTTACTGCGTTCTTTAGTAGATCATCTCTGCCACATCTTTCTTTTCAGAAACGCTTACTGAGTTACTTTCGCCCTTTTGTATATTTCCGAAAAGCTTGTCCTGTCCTTTTAATCAGCTTTTATATTTAGTACAAATAAAGTTGTTTTTATTTATTGTCACTTGGTGTGTTTTAATAATAATTGATATGTGGTGGCTGGGAATGCATGGGAAATTAGAAATGAGGGCTGGACTTTATTTAATTTCACGTACTATGTTGGGGAAAGTGCATTTTGCAGGAACAACAAAAATTAGCATACCTAGGGTAATGGTATCATTTTCATAAAATTCTAGCCTTTCTGGTCGGTTGGTTGGTAAACTACGCAAAATTGTTTTTTCGAATTTTGCATATAACATTCGGCGTAGAAATGAAATATCACGTTGGTGGAAGGAGAACAAATTACACCTTGAAAATAAATTAAAAAACCTAGTTTTATGATATTTTTGCTCATAGCAACCTAATTTTGAAAGGAATGTTGGTTTGCATAAATAGAGAACTACATTTTCTAATGAAAATTGCGTAAAAATATCCAAAATGAAATTATTTATATCAGAAAATGCTACCTTCTCGACTGTTTTACCGAAAATACTCTGCATGAATCTCTGTCATTAAAATCCGTAAAGTAATATTTATAATCTTTGTCATTGAAGAGAATAAAATTTTAACTTGGTTTCAAAAGTTTCTTAATTTTTACTATGAGAAAGGTTTAAATTACGTGAGTCGCTAAAAAGATGTACACAATCAATTAATAAAAATTTATGTGCAATAATTTTTGATTATTATAATTATTTGATCAAACAATAAGGGTTTACAAGTAAAACTTGTATAGATCGAAACTTTTGTTGGGCCATTGGGTCCGTTGTATTATGAAATTAAATTTATCATGATAAATCTCATCTTCCTGTAGTAAACCTACACAGAAATAATATCAGATTAAAATTTATTCAAAAATCTTACGAAATATTAATTTTTCATTTTCCAAATAGCGGTTTTAAAAACAAAAACCAATAGTTTTGTTGACAAATTAACATAAAACGTGATTTTACTAAATCAAAAGTGTCGTGTAATTTTGAACAAAACATATACAGCGAAATTGTTTCCTTAGTCAACCAGAATTAAAAATTCAGAGCAAAAAATCATAGATGCTTTTCGAGCAATAAAACTAAGGTTAATGTACCTTAGAATCAAATACATAATTTTTACTTCCTTCATTTGCTGTTTGGCGGAAATATTCTTATTAATCACTGTAATAATCACGCTAAATGAAATTAACTACTACGTCCTTATACAATAAGAACGTACTTTATGTAACTTTCTATGAAGCTTCTTCTTGATTGGTTATTTCGGTAAATAAGTGTAGTATCAGAAAATCTAGAAGTATAAAAACTTTCCTAGAATTCTTTTCTGAAATCAACTTTTATGTGTTTCTTTCGTATAATTCTCATTTTCCATCTATTTTTTTAAGGCGAATTAAGCATTTCCCTTGTCCCTTTTTATTTAGATCAAGAATTATTGTACACAGGTATATTTCAAAATGCACCTACATATGAGCCTTTCAAAGGTCAATTCAACGGAACAAAAATTGGGGGACAGAGGCGTTTTTCAACACAATTATTTGTAAAGATTTGTATGTGATTACTTAAACAAAACACTTTATAAAAATGCTTCATATAGCAAAAGCGAAACAATGAATAAATCCCTAGACAATTAAATTTATTTATTTATTCATATCAAGTCAAAAACAATTTCGTAAATTAGGAGCTCTGTTTGTGTTATTGCTCCTCAGTTCCTCTAGGAAATTTGTGCCATGCTCTAGCGAATTTTGAATTTTTTTGAAAGAAAAAATGTGATAAATGCAATTTTTCAAAAGAAACTACAATAACAAGCACGATCCCCATTTAGGCTCCATGTCAGAAACGTAAAACTATTAACTAATTGCTTCAGCTTTGAAGACTTCGAGATAAAATTGATTAAATGTATAATTATATTTATATATTGAGCCAAAATCCTTTTAAGCCACTTAAGTCTAAGAAAAAATAGAGTAAGATGCCTGCCTCGCCTTTGGTACAAAACCGAGTTATAGTATTTTTGACTTAAAATATTAAATCAGTTAAATTCTGCACTGATTTAATAAATATTTTTTTAGCACTTTGGGTCAACGACCCAGGAATACGTAGTAGAAAATGTAGAGTACGTTAAACTTTGATATTTTTCTAACAAAAAATTATAGATTAGAACTTTACGGCGTAATCCACTTAACTCTGACAAATTCCACACCGCAATGGGAAGTAACTCGTTACCCAAAATTAGTCCTGCAAAAAGAATTTAAGATATGCTAATCAGGGGAAATTGATTAGAATAGAAAAAAAAACACAAGAATACAAAAACAGTAAAATATTTATTAAAGCGTCTAGAGCGGTCCGAATCACTCGTCAAGAGGTCAACCAACTTTTTTCTTATAATATACACTTATCAGCAATGATCAACTAGAACAGAAATATGTCGTACACTAATAAATTAAGAGGCGATGATAACCCACGGGACTGTGAACAGAGCCCTGCGGCTATGGCTGCCGAACTCTGCACAGCATCTGCTACTGGAGGCAGCTAGCCGTTCGCAGTTTGTAGATTAAATGACCACACACTCGTACGGAAAATGCGCGAGCTGTGTATTGGGTCCGGGGCAGACTGAAATAAACGGAAAGTTATCATTATTAATAAGAAATTAAAAGAAATATGCCGAGTTTTACGTCTTTGACATCGGGTACCCCAATATCCAGTTCCCTCACAGCGGCACTTGTAGCCAGGAAGTTGAGTAATCTGAATGCACGAGCCCCCGTTCATGCATGGGTTCTTGCTGCAGATATCGCTTGCGGTGCCCTCAAAAAGAAGTGATAAATTTAATCTCTGCTCCATGTAGAATGAAAATATCTTACCTTTAGTGCATCCCCGCATTCCCTTTTCGTTGCGTACCTAAACTCCGACTTGCATCCAAAGGCACAGGTACACGCTCCATTGTCTATCCGGCATCCGTACTGCGTCTGGTCGAGTTCACAGCACCTAGACAGTCCTATCGAGCGGTTTTAACCAGAATTAAAAGATGTTGTTTATCCAAAGGACACGATTTACCGAAAAGCGATATGATCACTAGTGAAAGACAAAATCTCCGAGATGTAGTCATCGTTCTTTCTTAGAGTCTAACACGGAAAAGGCACACTTGGCTGTCTCCACCACTTCGACCACTGCAGCAAACTGCTACGACTGCTGCACGCACATTAATTTGCTTTCTTGACCCACAGCTCCGGTTCAGTCGTTGAAATTTTCTGTTCAGGAAATGATAAGAAAAAACAAATAGTTCGCGATAAGCGAGTAAGAACGCCCGCCGCCGTCTTCCGGGCCCACTAGCATCAATAATTTTCATTCCCACCAGGAATAGTGAGTTCCTGCTTTCCACTAGTCGCACTGTCACAGGCCCTAGAAGGCTTGCTTAGCTCTTTACTTACTATAGACTCCAACTCCGAATTTAGCCCCGGAGAAACCTTGTTTCTAAGAATAGAGCTAGTGCAGTACTTCCGGTGTCTTCATCTACATACAAGGAAAACTAGCGCGATTTACTACAGCCCTTTTATTTGCTAATAAATTCAACAGTGCACGACTTGTAAATTGCGACAGGAAGACTCAGGAAGACTCTCCATGGCCGTTACATTTCGTGGCTCCGCGTTTGACAACATTTCAAATCCAATTGGAAGTACTGCCACAGAAAAGTGCCCGAATTCGCCGTCGCCTTGCTCAGCCGGCCTAAAGACCCGCGACGCCCTTCTTTCAAATATTTAAACCCAATAAAAGTGTATATGTTAATATTACGAATTATTTAAAATCAAGTTTATATGCTTCGACAATTTTTATCGGCTTCAAAAAATTCATTTGTATGGCTTCTTTTAAAAATTATTTATAAAAACATTTTAGAACAAGAATGATAATCGAATTATTGATAATTAAAATTCCTTGAAAATAACTAACTAACTGGTCACAAATGCAGTTCTTGAATAAAATTACTAAAAATATTGAAGTGAATTTTAATCGTTTATTGATATATGTGTACAATAGAAACTTTTCATGTGAGATTTCATCCAATACGAGTTAGTAACCAAGCCAAAGGCCTAAAGGTCCATTCAAATATTTTGTAAAAATATTTCATGTTCCAAAGAGTAGTTCTATTTATTTCGATGTTTATCTAAAACATTAATGTAATTATTAATATCCCATGAAAAAATATGGATTAGATAAGATTTAGCTAATATATTTATTGGTTGAGGAATTGTGTACACCATTTTAAAAAATATTGTCTTGAAAAAATTCATATTTAAAATTTTAGCCGGCCTTAGGCCTTATTAGTTTAAACAACTTATTCCAGTTGATAATCTATAATTCTGCAATTATTATTTTAATTTTTTAAGGAAATCAATTGTAAAATAAGAACATACTTTTGAATACTTGTTTTAATTCCAAAATAATAGGAAAATGGAAACTGTTCTCCAGAACCATTTTTAAGAGTTAAAACTGTAGACTGTAAATCTTAAATTCGCTTCATTGCTTTTCACTTCTATTTCAATATTAGAAACACCACACCTGTTAAAATAATTAGTTTGACAGAATTTCCTCCAATTAAGAGATAAATTGCGCTATTCGAAAGTTGGTTTTGATCGACGAAGTATACGTAGAATTTAGTTCTCGAAGGGCTTGATCAATGCTTAGTTTTTGTCCACGCAATGTTCTTTTTTGTTTGTATAGCGTTTTGATAGGTTGAATGCAACTAGAGTCGTGTAAGTAATTCTAGAGAAAACGATATTCTCATTTTATTTAGCATCAACTTAATTACATTGGCTTCCGAGGAGCTCGTGTATATTTGAATTAAATTAAAATTAACTAATATTTTAATAATTATACTTTAAAACTTAAGGCAATAATTCTGTATTTTTCGAATTTGTGTAATGTCGAAAAAAATAATGTGGATTTTTTCGGCAGTTAAAGACTAAATTCTAAAACTTCTGATGTAGTTAGGTCTACTAATTCTAATGAATGAATGTTAAATTTTGAGATATTCTTGTTTACATTTCAACTAGATTTAAGATTTTCTCAGCCGGGATGAAGTGAAAGATTTCTGCTCTGTTTCTTAAGGTTTGTCCCTGCAAAAAGGAACAGACCACAAGGTATCCATTATAGAATCTCTCCAGGTAATATAAATCGAAATTTCAAATATGTATTAATTGATAAGTGGTAAATTGGTTGTCACATAAATTAACCTTATGTTAAAAAATTATGAAATACAAAAAAAGCACCATTTTAAATATTCCATTTCAGATTTATTAACAATTTTGACTCCTTCAATAGTAGTGTTAAATGCCTTAAGTCCGAAAATTTTTTAAGGATATCACTTTAATTAATTTCTGTATGCTTTAATAATCATTTTTAAGTAAATAAAGAAGATTAGCAATATTTGCGTAATGGCAAAGCACAAAACATGAGAGAAATATGCTTTTGTAATTTCTAGAATAAACAATGCATATCCAAGAAATTATATTATATTTTTGTTATATTAACTATTTTTTCCACTGTAGAAAGGAATTTTCCTGTTCTCAGTTTGAACGGCTCAAGAATTTTCTATTATAACCCTCTTTTAATTAGAAATGTTCTCATTAACTGGTGACGTCACTGCCAGTCCAAGCAACCTGTAAGAGAAACATCTCAAAAGCTCCGCTTTTGCCGTGTTGTGCGGAAAGGAACTGTCATCGCGGTGAGCTTTTATCAGAGCGTCAGTGCGCTTTGCTTAAGTGAAAGGTATCGGTGAATGTGTTTCCCGGTGTTTTGCGAATTGTTTACAAATCTGAGGAAATATAGCGAGTTCATTTTGAAAGTAATAAGATGAGCAACAGAAAGCATCTGGGAAAAGGTAAATTCACCTGTTAGACCAGAGGGGAGCACTTTTCGGCTAGGGTGGCTCCCTCACGTTATCTTGACCACCGCTCGGGCCCTCAACTGGTTTGCTGCAACGAGAGCTGTGGAATTTAATAATTTGTTTGATAGAGGTCTGCCGGATTTTTCTCGAGGTGTTTAAACCACTTACCTTGACTGCGTTGCATAATTAACGTGGGATTTCTAAGAGTCGACAAGCGTGCTGCGGCCTGGAATATTTCTTCTTCCAGGCGGAACTTTATTTTCGGAGGTGACATAATCCTGGGTAGGGTACATAGGGCTGCTACGGCTCCCTGACTTCTGAAATCCCCTGGTCAAAAACCCCCAATTCATATAAGGTGCCTCAATGTGGGTATCAACTGTGCCACCATATTTCCGAGTGCACATTCATTGTTTTCGGAATGTAACTATAGAGTAGTTTTATAGCATACATCCAAAACATCTTTTAATACAATCGGAGCTGCCTCGCAGGTGTGCGATTTAAAAATTGCACCACTTCACAACTCGAGTAAATCAACCTACATCTGATTTTAGCAAATTTAGCCTTGCTTGATTGGTTCGTCTTGTCATAACAATATCGTTCATGAACTTCTAAGAGCTCCTCTGTGTAATAAAAATTTGCAGAAGTAATAAAAACTAATTTATTTGCATTCTGCCAAGATATACCAGAAAACAACAAGAGTTGATATGATAAATTTTTTTTGCCGACTTAAAACAGTTTTTTTCTAGGCAAGGTGAAAAGTCTGAAATATGGAAAAATATTTAGAGGTTTAAGATAGAATTACTACATAAGTTAGGAAAAAAAGAATTACTATCTGGAATTATTTGATCTTAGAAAGATATTGAAACTAATATTAAGGATTGATAATCTTAAACGTAGATTTTATTTTTTGATATACTTTTGCAGACCCCAGACATTCGGCTAAAAATGTAAATGTTATACTTTTTAAATTGCTTTGAAAGTTATATGATAAATTTGCAGTGCAAACTTGCGTGGGAAGCAGTCATCATCTTTCCCACATTCCTTGTTTAATAACCAGATTCAATGTTTCCCAAATGATGAATAATAATAATATATAAAATTTTGCTTATAGTTTCCACAATATGAAAAAAATCGCATTAGAAAAAATTCAATAAATTTGTCATATCACTCAGCCATCATCTTTCTATTATAAGAACATTATTTTATATTTGATAATTCCACATTCTCATCTTTTAGGTTATAGCTATGGTTTTAATGTAGGAATTGTTTAGAAGCGCGCTAATAAACTTGATCTTTATTTACATAAATAAAATGATTTTTGTTGTAAGTTGGGATCACAAGTGTTCAACTTTTGTCACAATGTGATGCTTTATGTAATTTAAATTTTTTCTAATAACAGTTGATTGAATAATAAGAATTGCATTAAAATTCGAAAGAGAGCCTTACTAACATTTTTAATTTACACTGTTTCTAGGTTAAATGTGAACGAAATAAATGTGTAAAACATGCCTTCTGTTTCGATCGGAGGAAATGTGTGATATTTTTGTTACTACTGTTTCAGTACATGCAGTAGAAATTGATTAATATAAAATGATGTATTTGTATAATTATATAATGTAAATTATATCTGTTCAGTTTAAAATCTCTATATTTTTTATGGTTTCTTAACTAATAATAAAAAAATAAAGATGGTAATCATTCAATTTTTAGAAATTTAATTTTGCAGAAATTATGTACCTTTAAGTATTCTGGTAGTTGTATTTCGAAAGAAAGATTTTTTTGAAATTTTGATCAAAAATTGCGACTCAAAAAAATATATTGTGGAATTTATAACAGTAGAAGCCGAAATTAGTTTAGATTGAAAAATATAAAATTTTTTAACTATGCCATACATTTGTCTGCTCCACGTTTTTTTGAAAGTCTTTGCGAAAGTTTTGTGCGTTTATATAAATACCAGCTAAAGAGGATGCAGCCAAAATTGAAAAACAAATTTAGGACTACTATTCGGTGTTGCTAAGAAAAATGATTTGAACCTTTTGTATTTCTAAGTTCTTTATATCATAGATAAATGATTACATAAAACACTAATTTTACATGCAGAATTATTTCCAATATTTTTATTTATACAGGATCAACTTTACCTGCATTACCTGATGATGGAAAGCTTCGTCTCTATTCCATGCGTTTTTGCCCTTTCGCTCAAAGGGTTCATCTTGTTCTTGATGCAAAAGGCATTCAGTATCACACCATTTTTATAAATTTAAACGATAAGCCAGAATGGCTGATTGAGAAAAGCCCTTTAGGGAAGGTTCCAGCCCTTGAATTAGTTAACGAGCCCGGAAATCCATCAATATTTGAATCTCTTATTGTTTGTGAATATTTAGATGAGAAATATCCCAAAAAGCCTCTCTTCCCAAAAGATCCACTCCAAAAGGCGAGAGATAAAATTTTCATTGAACGCTTTAACGGAGTTATTTCGTCCATGTATAAAGTCTTCATACAAGGACTGGAAGGTGCTCCCGGATCTCTTACTGAAATCGTACAAGGATTAGACTTGTACGAAAAGGAGTTGGATCACCGTAATTCACCGTTCTTTGGCGGGAAATCTCCTGGCATGCTGGACTATATGATATGGCCGTGGTGTGAAAGAGCCGATATGCTTAAGTATTTAGTTGGAGATAAGTACAAAATGGACCAAGAAAGGTTTCCCCGACTGGTTCGTACATTATATCGTAATGTGTACAACGTCTAAAATAAAATTTTCAGATCAAATGGCGATCCTTAATGCAGGATGACCCAGCTGTTAAAAGTAGTTATCTTTCAGGAGAAATCCATGCAAAATTTATCGAAACCAGACGCGCCGGAGAGCCAGACTATGACATGCTTTTGTAAGATACTCCTTCATACAATAAATGCAGAATTTGTTTTGAGGTGTTTATTTTTGTGACTAACTAACTCCTCGTTTTAAGAGATGTCTAACTGAAGTTGCATTTATGGATATTTTCTATTTCAGGAATGGTCCCAAGAAGCCTCGTATTTCCTAAAACTGGGTGCACTCATTATTTCACTAATTTTTAATTCTTGTACTACATTAAAAACATTCGATATATTTGTTATTACATTATGTTCTGTACTTTCTTCACTTAGCCCAAGAAATATGCTCTTATTTTGTTATAAATGTACTTTTATAGAACAGAAAATAAACACCATCTTATATATAAATATCACAACACTGTGGATGATCATTTTATTTTTTTAAATTATTGGATGTAATAAATTTGATTACGCACTTGCGTATTTAGTACTAATCTAAAGTACTGGATCTGCGATGATAATTTGTTACGAACAGTTTGAAATTAACACAGTGTTTGTTTTTGACTCAAACTAAATGGTAAGCGTGAATTAGAATAATGACATACAGGCTCATTGGTTTATGTATCTATATAAACTAATAGACGAAAATTATCAGTCTTAATATTATTATATTATAAAGTGTAGGGCAATCATGTTTTTATACTTTATTATTTATCATATTTAGTTACCGGTACAGTTTCCTTGCTATATATTTTTCTAAACTACAATTGTAATTCCGATATAAGACAACTCATTTTATGATAATGATTAAAATTTACTTCATAAGGTCGAAAAAATAGATTTTGAACTTTTAAAGAAAAACAATTGAAAATAATTTCTATTAGTTCTATATATTTATTAACTAATAGTGAAACAAAGATATTTTAGAAATGAAAATTTTTCTTTTTCTTAAAAATCGTAACTTTCGAGGTCTCAGAATTTTTGTTGCCAAAAGTAATTATGGTTTTATTATTATTTTTATTATAGTACACGATACAATTAATAGTTATCATAAATACTTGAAGAATTTCTGAAATTAGCCAACATATATCTCTAATATGTAACCAGTTGCAGTATCCGCTTGCATTCGATTTATTACTTCCACTGCAAATATTTAAAGTTTTAAAAACACTCAGGGGTTTAGATTTTTATGAATTAAAATATATTTTTAAAATTCATCAAAAGGAAAGAAAGGAATATCGGAGACCCTTATTTTCTTAGAGAAATGCAGTAGATTTACTTGAAATATGGTAGTTATGGTAGAAATCTTAAAATACCTAATACATCATTAAGATGCGGTTATAAATCATTTTTCTGAAAACAAAACGATTAGTATCACTTTCTAAGTCATATGATTTTATCAGTAGAGCTATATACCGAAACGAAAACAGGTAAATCGCTATGCTCTATGTTGAACCGATTTGGACGAACAAGCTGCCGTTAATTTTATTTTAGTTAAGAATGTCACAGGCAAGATGAACATTTTAGAAATTAATGTGACGGACATATCCTAGGTATGATTTCAAATGTATTTTTAATAAACCACGCCTTGAGGTGTCTATTGTATCCTTAAAGTACCTTGGTACCCGACAAAGGACATTTTTCATGAATTGGAAAGATTCAACAAAAAGACCCATTTCAAATAAAAAAAAAGAGCTCAGAAGTCAGCATCGAAGATGTAATGTAGGTAAATAAAAAACTAATTAAAAATAATCACTAACACAATAAGAGGTATTAGAAACTTTGAACATTTCTTCTTGAAATACAATTTTAAAAGGTAGTACTAGGAATATTTTTAAAACTTTTCTATGAATTTCTGTGATTGTTATATACATCAAAATTATTTTTAGGCATAACTTTACTGAAAATTATTTTTAAAACGAGTTAGTTTATGCCGTTTTTGTTTTTCAAAATAATAAATTTAAAATTCCGTGAATGACTTTTAAATGCTGATGCCTTTTATAGGAAAGGTAAATAATTTTTATAAATTATTTGGAGCATTTTTAAATGTTTTTCGTTAATTAATTAGATAGCAAGTATTTTGGGAAAATTAAAGTTGATGTAGTTTACGACAGACGGAAGATATTCTATTTTTTAATAAATTTATCATAAAATCCAAGAGACAATTTTTTGCTGAAATTTTATCAAAAGCTACACATTTATATATTTCTTATTTAGCAGTTAAAAACTGATATAGGTATAATACGAGTAGAACTTTTTAACGCATATGACTTAAAGCGGTTTCTAAAGATTTATAGTTTGCTTAAAGATTTTTTACTTTCATTTACAAATTTTTCTAAAGCCCGTGCCGGTCTACTTACGAATAATATTTTTATGTAATTTTTTGAACATTAAATTTATTATTATTTTCACTGGTTTATATGTTATTTATTAACTAAGGTTTATTCTTGGCTTAAAACGATTTTGATTGCATATAGTACACAATTAAAGAAATATGCGTATTTATAGTTATTACCAAAGAACACTTTATTCGGTAGTACAGGAATAAATCTACCAGATTAGGGTCATTTTTTCTTTTAAATTAATTTAAAACAACTGCAAATTAAGGCAAATTTATATTTAATATACGTGTTCTCAATTGTAATCTCTAATTATACAGTACTATAATTTTAATCAACTAAAATAACTTAAGACTTTTCAATAGTCACTTAGTCTCTAGCCCTTCGCAAAGTCCTATTCTAAATGACTTCACATATCCCAACGGGTCGAGGGGACCAGCCCCAAGTTTAATTATTTAAAAAGAGGACAAATTCAACAAATTTCTTGAAGTATAAAATCAAAGCGAGCATTTTCCTAATAACGCAGTATGTATGTATGTGCTACAGCCTACAGATCAAAATCAATGACCAATGGACTCATATTTTCGACCATACCGACTCTTAAGTGCGTGCCCAAGAATTGTTTGCACATGGAATTCCAATGAATAAAAAAATCTTGCTGCTAAATTAGTTTTTACGTTTGAAAGTTTCTGTAGGTGTTGTGTATATCTCTGACGGTGGTCCAGCTTGATACAGGTGAGCAATGTGCATTCGGGTCTCGCAACAATGGAGTGCCCACAAAGAAAATCGTTACGAAGGCCTCTTTTATTTATTGATCAGCAGCACAATGTTCACCGTTCAATTTGGCAGGGACTGAGAATAAGGAATAAGGAGGCAAGGGTGCACCGTGCGGTCTTCTTAACGTATTAGTTTTTCGCCTTGAAGATGCTTCAGAGAAATTCACCTGATGATTTGATATTTGATACGGGGGTAGGCATGAAGGCTATGGCGACACAAAAGCCTCGGCGGTATCACCTCAACACATGTCGCCAAAGAAATTCATTGAAGGGATGCTGTATCAAGGGTGATATCCGTCCTAAGAAGGTCTGGGGGTGGTGGAGCACCCTTTCTGATGCGGACTCCTTCATCATCCAATCGCTTATTTCTTCCCTGAACTGCGTACACCGCCAAGAGGCGTTAGAACGGCACCCCGAACGAACGAAGGGAAAAAATCGTTTCTGCAGAAAATCAATAATTGCGGACACAAATCTATCGATTTTCGAAAAAGCTGTCTATGTGTCTCCCTAGGCCCTGATAAATCGCACTCCCTCGCCTGCTTGAGATTCAGTCGAGTTCGGTGCCTCCTCAGGAGCAGCAGGACGCGTGTCATCTTAGTGTAAGAAAGAGGTGATCCCTTATCGGAAGCCCAACAGCCGTCTGTTGCTGTTTTGCATAGTACTCTACTTGTGTCGAAAGAACGTATTTTCGGAGCAGCCAGTGCATAGTGTGTCTAGGTCTAATTTTACCGTACTACCTTTATTTGTTTACACCTAGTTGCTACTAGACTGGTGAAGGAAAGGAAAGGGCGGGAAATCGCTCGTCTAAGAATTTGAGGTAAATACCCAAACGCTACTATGTTGAACTTAGCGTGGGCTAAGAACGCTTAGCATATTTTCATAAGTTATTGATTGTATAGTGTTAGTAAAAATTTTGTACTAAACTATCAATCATAGTCTAGTCGATATCAGAAAGTTCTCTGTTCAATGCCCATTAATTTTTTTGGGGACACTGCAGTGTTGAGCAGACCTACCTTGTAAAGGTTGCTTAAATTTTAGTCAATATATATACCAACATTTTCCGTAGTCCCAGGATCAGACAGCCTGAAGAGAAAGGGGCCCAGAAGAGCGTCCCTCAATCTCTTAAGGGCTGGCATAGGACACGAGACAAATTATTCTCTGTTGACTGGATTCCCTGTTCCCTGTTTCCTTCTGTCTCATCCCTGCTATGCCAGTCCTCCGGCCTCGTCCCCGTGTCTAGAAAGCGTATGAGCAGAACATTGGGATGAAGGAAAAGATGCGGATTGCGCGCAAATGTTCGCCCCTGGCATTTGGGACTTTGGGAGCCTGACACTGAACAAGCTACTCTTGGCCACTATCCGGTTGAAATGTTTGTAAATAGCTCGGGCTTCTTCGGGACTCTGGAGCGTCCCAAAATCCAACCGCCCAACATGCAGTAAAAAATTCTGATTTTATTTGCAGAAAAAAGGAAAAATAAAAAAGCCGTCGCGTCCCTGCAACCCAATCTTTTTTTTTATGGAAATCGTGACCATCGATTTATTGATTTAAACTCTTTCCCCTAGCTGTTCTGAAAGTTGATGGGTTCCGCATGGCTAGATCTCTGGCCTAATTGACCCGGGGCCTCTGCACGAAAGTAATCAATAGCAGCTATCTGCTATATACCGAAGGGTGCTTTTCAGTAGTCCGCTCTCCTGGACAAAGATAGTACAAACACATTACAGCGATGACGACTCCGATGAACGTGGAGAACTACCACCTCAAATGGGACTCACATATGTCCTATTTGAATCTCTCCGTCTCCACCCTGTTCAAGTGAGTAAACCTATTGTAATTAACACCTATAATTACATCGAATTAAAATTCTTATAATTTTTTAGAAATGAAAAATTCGCCGATGTTATGCTGTTGACGAGCAATCCCGAAGGCGGCTCAGGAATTCCAGCTCACAGGATCATCCTGGGCTCATGTAGTCACGTAAGTCTCAAATAATTTCCATATTGCGGTGATATCATAAATATAAGCACTCAGAATGACTGCCTACCGCCGTGAACGAGGACATATAGAATAATTTCAAAGACTGCGCACAAAAGTGTTCAACAGGTGCGTGCTGGAGAGATAATTTTGTGTCGTCTGCAGTTCAGTTTTAGTCCTATTTGTTTGATGATGTTTTTATTTTTCTATATTTAGCTTATTGAGGGATTGCTTTAGATTTTTAGGTATTGTTTTTGGAAACAACTACAAGATTGGTTTTAATTGGACACGCGATCTATTCTCTTTCCAATAATGGCGGTGTGGGTAGGTAAAATATTTTACTTACTGTCATGACAAATGCTTTTTAGTTATCAGTCAATATGTGGTTCAATTAAAGTTAATTGGCTTTACATATGTACTCTTTTCAATAGCATTAGTAAAAAACTGTGTTTTTAAAACATATGGTTTAATAATTTCTTCATAATTTTAAGAATCTATTAATTCTGAAGAATAAATAAAAGATAATCTTAAATATTGCATATGATTTTTATATATTTCTTTTATAGGCGTTTATAGTGTATGATTTTTATATATTTCTTTTATAGGCGTTTATAGTGTAATTTTTAAAGGTAGTAGTAAGCAAATGCTATATCCTGATTTAGTTATCTCCACATCAATGTAAAAATTCCTTCGAGTTATGTTTAAGTCATTTTATCATTTAATTCATTGTAAGTCGTCATAAGTCCCATATTGATATTGTTAATAATTTAAAAGAACGTTTAAAACAGGGCTATTAAATCCAAGCTTTAGCGGTGTATACTATCTTAGGCCCCATCAAGGTCGCGTCAAATTTATATTGATTTATCTTAATAATCTTAAAATTAAATTAAATAATTCTATTATTTAGCCATCAATTAAAAAATATCTACTAAATACATGTCCAACAATTTTACGAATTTTAACTTTGACTGAAGGCTACTTTTTAAGCATGATTAACTTGCTTGTGTTTAAATCAAAATGTTTTTGAGTTAAGTTAGTAAAGAGGGATCGAAAGATACGAAGCCAGGATAAAAACTTGTTTTCTAAATTGCAGGAAAAATGTAAATCATTACGCTTTAATTAAATTTTAAATTTTCATCTTATCTTTTGCAGTTCTTTGCTTCAATATTCGAAGTAACTCCATCAACGCCAAACAGCATAATTTACATAGTGCTCCCACCAGAACTAAGCAGACGATCCATACAAATCCTTGTCCAGTACATGTACAGCGGTGAAGCGACCGTTTCCAACGACATCTTAAGTGAAGTTTTAAGGGGAGGAGAAATTCTAAAGATACGGGGTCTTTACAGGAACAGCAGCAGCAATCCCAATCAAAACAGTCATCTAGTAAACGATCACAGAAGCTCACACCAGTATCAATCTGTAACCCGAGGGACAGAAATGGCCTGTTGCGGACGATCTGATCAGGATAAGCAACCAGAACTACGTGGACTAGGAGCTTCGGCGACAGTCCTTCCAAAAGAAAGTCCCGTGATTGTGAGATCACCAAAACCAGCACAACATCCCCCAGTGAATGGTCCATTAAATTTGTCTTCGGGATCACACAATGGTCAGAATATATCGGTGAAGAAGGACGTAGCTATTGATCCAGATGAGAACTGTTTATCATCGATGTGTTATGGAAATGGATCTTTCCACAAAACAACATCCCATCTTCCAGAAAATCTTTGCAAAAGTTTCCCTACTTTCCCAGACCGATTATTACCACCTGAACGAGATAGGGCTCGTCGGCATAGTGAGGATGTATCATTAGCTAGGGACGAATGCGGGTCATTACTACGGAACCTTAGAGACGAAGAGCCTATTCAGAAAATTGATCGGCGACGAACTAGTCTACCTGAGATCATAAGCTCATTTAATAGTGATCGATCTAAGCATGTTTCTGAGCAGGTAAAGTATTACTCTATTAGTTAAAAAATCAGCAACTGCAGGGTGCAAAGTGGGAACCTTAAAATTATGAAAGTTCAGATTAAACAACGCGATACATTTAAAAAATTGAAGATTTTGAAACGGCGGTTTTTAATCAAATCTTTTTAATTCAAATTTACTTTAGGATCGACCTACAGAAGGAGACGTTTCGGAACCTCTGAACTTTTTAACAATTAAACAAGAACCTATTGAATGGCAGTGTGATGCAGACAACGAAAATAATATCTTATCAGGAAAACCACCACCTCCCCTGGACATTGTAAAAACGGAGGTCACTGCAACTACAGATGACGATGGGCATACTGATAAGGAAGAGGAAGAAGAAATGATTTACTCCCCGCTATCCTGCGAACTTTGTGGTGAGACTTTTACGATTCCAAAGGACTGGGTCCGACACATCGAGAACCACATGGACTGCAAAACGTCATATGTTCCCAAGAAGAAAAGAAGGATATCGGTATATTTTCCATTTATAGGATAAAAGTCTTGTAGGGAATTGCTTTTCTTTTTTGTAGACAAATTCATCTGACTTGATTCCATCTCTTAAATGTGACCTCTGTGCAACGTAAGAATTCAGTTCACACCAAGAGTTAGTAGTATGCTATTTTATCTTTTTCCAGGCAATATGTTACTCCGGCAGAATGGGTGCGTCACATCCAAACTGAACATACTGAAAGAGAACTTGCAATGTGTAACAACAAGCATGGGATCAGTGCGTGCAGCAAAAAGTATAGTCTATAATAAGAAAAAAAGTTGTATACATTAAAAAAACATTCGTCGTACAGAAAATCTTCCATACCCTCCAATTCTGGCACATTGGAATATCTGAAGTACTTGGGCAAAACGTGTGATATTTGCAACAAGAAATTTCCATCGTATGCCAGTATGGTGATACACAGTAGAACGCACACAGGTAAATTTTTGGTTGTTATAACTGAAACGATAAAATTTCGTGCAAATTAGGTGAAAAACCATTTCATTGTAGTCCATGCAACAAAGGATTCAACGTCAAATCGAACCTGTTACGACACATGAGGACATTGCACAACCAATTTGGACCCTCAACGAGCGTAAGTGATATCCCAAGGAGCCCAGATGGGCCAGAATGTAAAAGAGGCATTGAATGCGAAATTGAGAAAAACGTGAATGATAAATAAAGTTATTTTTATTTATGAGCTGTTTTTATTTAAGGGGAAGTCTAAGATAAGCTTTTGAAAAAGTAGGATTTTCTTGCGAAGCAATGAACGTACTGTAAATATGTATCACTTCTTTCAATTTAGCTCAAACGCACTAATGAGCAATTGAATATTTTAATTTGAATAAACCATCCAATCATCTTTGAAAGATACTTTATATGATACAATTGGTTTATTAAAAAAGAACAATATTGAATTTTGTAAAAATCGAGGAAATGAAGTTGAAGTTGAAAAAGTGTGCGACCCCTAGTACCCCAGTATGGCAGCTAAGGTTTGAAATAAAATAATTGAAATCAAAATATTACATCCGACATAACTTGAGAATTTCAAATTCAATTTTTTTTAGAAAAAAGTAGAAAAATGGTTTCATAATATTTAAAGGAAAATAAAGCATCATATGAAATTTTCACGCGCTACATTCAAAGAAATTGAATGTAAAAATTGAATTTGAATTTCAAATCTTGAATTTAGACAAGGGTTTAATTTTACTTAAACGCACGGGTGAATTAAAAATCAATTAAATTTAAAAAGGCCACCACAGGAGATTGAAATGCAATTTTTCCAGTGGAAAAACTCCTTTTCTAAAAGGGTTTAGTAAAAGAATCTAGGTTTAAATATGCTGTAAGGAACTACACTTTTTAATATTTTTTGGATCATTGCAGCCCAAGGGATTGGCACTAGATCAAAAGATGTGGTCTTGAGAAAAACTATCAAAATTTTGTTATTCGTAAGTTCTATCTCTATTAATTCTGATTTGATCTTAAGTTTTCAATAATATGTTTTAGAGTCTTTAATAGGATTGTAGTTACATAGTAATAGTTTTGGATTGATGCACAAGAAAATATTATTGAATAAAAGTGTTTATAATTTTCTTTATTCATATATAAGAACAACAAGAAAATTATTTATGAAGTAAAAAACAGATAAGTTTCACAAAATCTTATGACTTTTTAGACTTTCTCTTCGATTTTTAGCTTTTTCAGACTGCTTGCAGATTCACTATCACATTTCCGTTTATCATGTGTAGTGTCTTCACTTTCTGCGGTTAGTTCTGTATCTATATCTTCAGTCTTAGAATCAGCACTATCGCTTTTAGGTTGGCCTTGGACACTTTCAAGTCGTTTAGACTCTTCTTCATTTAATTTCGTTTGATTAGATGCAGAAGTATCTGACTTGAGGATTTCTCGAAGAGCCATTGTCGCATAAGACGATGCTGGAAGCGAAAAATCGAGCAAAAGTGCTTTCATTGTCCCATTGGGATCATCTTCATCAGCTTTAATATTTTTAATGTTCTCATAATCTGACGCGATTAATGTCGATGTAGCTGACGAATAGCGTTTAATCTCCCATTTCACATTACCTGGCTTTATTAACATTTTTCTGTAAGCTCCAGCAAGGGAGTAAGTTTTTACGTTACTTTTCAATTTCTCTGAAGATAGTCCATCTTCATCCAAAATCTGCTCGTACCATTGTTGGACCTCGTTCGCTGGATATGTTATATCGTGACCTGGTAAGGGAAGCACAACATCGAATATTGTGTACTTTGCACTATTGATGTCTTCTTCTGTTAAAGGGTGTACTTTTGCCTGCAAATGGATAAGATTACAACATTAAGTAGCCGAAGAACACTGAGTTTGAGTAGTCAAATTACCTTAAATAAAGAAATTTGTTCCTGAAGCTGTGGATCTCCGTCGCCGTTATGCTCGAAAGATTCTTCTTCAGAAGTCTCAATGAGACTTTCAACTGTTTAAAAAGAAATGCTTTCAAGGCGCGAATTTAGTTATGTACCTGAATTTACCATCAACAACATCCAGCATCGAGGAGGGTTCCTTAATTTCTTCGTCCTTGTAAACCAAATCTCCTGGGATTAATTTCAATCCAAAGTCCTTAATTCGACGGGAAGCTACTTTATTCCAAATAAAACTTTGATATGAGTGGGTGTATAACAGCAGCATGTTTCTGGGTATCTTTATTTCAAAATATTTTTTTAACGAGTCTTAATCAACATTTTTTAAAATTTTCTTACTCTTCGCAAAGAATTGGCGTAGTCATTCTCACCAAATCGAGCAAGTCCATCAAGAAGTTTCTTTTCAATGAATTTATTGTTATGAATTAAAGATGACGCCTCCGCGGAGTTCCGATTTTTCCACCAACGCTCTCGAGCTTCACGCAATGCATAGGAATCATTTTCACGAGGTTTTAATATCAGTTCGCATGCCTGAAAATGTTATGTGAATTAGTTTACTTTCCCTTTGTTAAATTTCGTTACAATAATTTTTTAAATTTTGGTTTGTATATTCATGCTCAACTTTTGATTTCATGATTTTTTCTTATTTAAACAAATATTTCCCAACTGATTTTGTTTGACGAGTAGTATCTAAACTATTAGTTATTTGAAAAAAACCTAATTTACTTCGAAAGGCTGCACTTTTGGCTTTGTTTTATATATTGAAATATATAGTATATATCACTAGAAAATACCTCTTTATAGTCTCCCTTGAGCAGCGCTAATCCAATCCTATAGGTGGGGATTGAAGCACAATTTCCGAACCGCTGTAACCCGAAGTAATTAATGAAGCCATTTTCTTTCAGGTTTTCTAAAGATTCAAAAATCTTTTCGTCCTCTTGTCGAATATGCCGCAAAGCTATACGGAACCTATTCATCCAGACCTTTCAACAAGATCCATTAAAGGCAGTTAAATTTTACCTATTTCCTTTTAGTTCTCCTAATTTAAGAACTTTCTCCTTGAACTCGAAGTTGCCCACTTTCATATAAGAAAACCTTTGCGCTGCTCGAACTATTTGCAAGGGCTCACGCTTTTTAACGCAAAATCGTTGAGAAGTTTTCGCTCGCTTATCCTTTGTGCCGGCATAGTGTACCATAGATACTTGCAGTCTGGTAAGAAATTTAAGTTGTATACAAAAGTAATTATAGACTATCATAGAGATATACCTGAGAAATTGGGCTAAATCAGATGCGGCTTGTACAGAATCCGTGTTTTCCTTGTGCACAACAAAGTAAACGTACTCCCCAGGCCACAACCATTTGGTCCTTTGACTCTCACCTGACGAAATAAAACCAGTCCCAGCTGGTACAAACTAACTGTTATTGTTACCTGCTTTAGATTTCCTACACTGAATGAACTTCCCTTCGCCGATAGTGACTGTTGTTGTGACTAGTTTGCTTCCATATATCTGTTTGAGTGTTTTGTGGACGAGCGTTCTCTTATCCTTGTCCTGAGACGTTACATCAATGTTCACTTCGGTTTTGTCTTTGCTCTTATCCTTAAGGATCTCCTCAATTTTCTTTAATTCTTCCGGGCTTACTATATCTTCAAGCACTTTTTTCGAAGTCTCTAGCTCAAGTTGCTCCAAACCTTAAAGGAGTCTCAGAACTGAATAGAATGAAGTGAATAATTGCAGAATTGATTACCATCATTAATCGGTTGCGGCACATCCAAATCAGTCAGCCTTACCTCATGCCCGTCGAGGTCTATCTCATTGACGTGGAAGTCAGAAAATCGAGCCTTAATGATGCCTTGAAATCCTTCCCCTTGGCTCACGTACTCCGTAATTCCCACCTGGTCCTCCGAGAGGTTGACTTGCACTTGATCATTACTGGAAACGATTTCGAATGAGTGAAGTAAAAGCGGTAAAATTGACTTAATATTTTACTTGAATTGACCCCTATGTGGTCGGCTGGAATGCCCACCGCCATCGGGCTTTTTTTGGAAATAGGGTTTATCCCTTTTCCCACCTAAACCTTTTGAAAATTTGCCCCGTTTACCGTACTTTCCTTTGCCCATGTTTAAGACCGCGATTACGATTATCAATTTTAAATGACAGCAAAACACGTGCGAAGGCTGAACAGCATTGCCAGAAATGTGAAATAGATAAGGATTATCAAAGAGAGAAGTTACATACTGTAACCGTACCGTGTAACCGCTTGACAGTTCCTAAGTGTTGTCAAACTTTTCCTTCGTTGAAATTTTCTGATTTCCGATTTGTTAATTTCACGTTAGTAAAATGGTTTACATACACTTTCCTTCGCATCTCACCGAAGAGGAACTTATGCTGCAAGCTAAATACCAGAAGCTGAAGAAAAAGGTGGGCGAAGTAATAAGCAATCCGTGTATCCAATTTATGTTATTCTTGTACAGAAAAAGGCGCTTCAGCAACTTAAAGCCCCAAAACCAGAACCTGAAAAGCCAATAGCTCTTAAAAGGCCAGCTGATGCTAGAGATGCGAGGGAGGTTGCTAGGAAACTCATCAAAAGTGGCGCAATTCCGGCCATACAGAAGCAGCCGACTAAGCAGGATCAGACTTCTTTCAAGAGACCTAAAGGTAGAATTGGATCGCAATATTTGTTTACAACTTTTGAAAATGTGCTTATTTAGGCCAAGAAAGGAAAAGGGTCCAGCCTGATGCTGGTGTTGCAGCCTATCAACCATTCTCTTCTACACAAAATGACGTGGCCCAAGATACAATCGGAGAAATTACGGAAAAGGAGACCAGGTAAGTTTTAGATTTGTCGTTAGCTGTCACTTAATTGATGTCTTAAGCAAAGCAAGATTTTTTCTGTAATGTTATATGATTCTTCTAGAAAGAGAGCTCTAAGTTACTGCAAATTATGCGTACTGATAATATGTTGCAGTGCTGATTTGTAGAGGAGTCTAAATCGAAGTGTGTACCAACCAAAGCTTAGAATTCTTCCTCTTTTTCTTAATATATCACATCTATCACGTTTTTAAGTACATATAAGTGCGCATAAAGATAGACTTTCTTATCATTAACCCGTTGGTATGGAGTAAGATGAAGATATGCGTGTTTTGCGTACAAACATTTGAGTTGGTTTCAGGTTACTATTTACATCATCATCCATATGTTTTTTAACTGTGTTTGGTCTAAGCCTTACAACTAATGTTGTAATATGAGAATACGCTAGGTCAAGCCATGCTCTATTTGAAAGAACCAATTGGATATATTCCTATAATGCAGAAAGAAACATAATATTTTATTGATTTTGATTTATATTCTCCAGACAATTGCTAATCCTAGCATTCACTGATTACTTGACCCATCACATAACTCATCGGATACATCCAGAGGACTTTGTAATTTGGAATTTGGTACAGAGCTTCTGTCTTAAAATCACATGAAGAAATACATTTGAAATCGGTCAGTTAGTCTTAAAGTACAACGAAATAGTTTTGATCCTAATATATTAAAGTGCACAACTAATATCGAAGACAATATATTTGTCTTTATATAGAAGAGATTTACGTACACTATTTTTCAAAAGAAGATCGTTAGTGGGTTTTCCGTGCTAATACCGTAATACCACGTTATCCTCGGTTTTTTAATCTACGATTTCGGTTATCCCGCGGTTTGAAATTTGGCGAACAAATGTCAACTATTCATCGCTAGTCATTTGTTTATCGTATAACTTCCGTTCCATTCCCGCCTCCTCCGACCCTCTCATGGAAAGGGGATTGTAGTTTAATAGAAAGAAATTATAACTAATTTTTTTCAACATCGTTAGGTGTTTGTGACATAAACAAAGCTTAATTATTAATTTTATCTCTTTTCCTCCTCTCAAATCTAATCGGTTATAATTCTATGTCGCACTACTACTGTTTTACGAGATTATCACCTATTCCCTTATTTTATATGATCCTTATCCGTGCAACATTATAGCAACCTAACACTCGCGGATAACGATTACTGAAAAAAATGGATTCTATTGCAAATAAGAATTCTCTTAGTAAATATCAAAAGTAAAATAAACCAAAAAAAAACATAATCTCGCTAGATATTATCATCATTATTGATAAAATGTTTTGAATAAAAGCGCAAATTAAGAAATTTTGGATGGATATAGACATTTTAATAAATCAATAATTGCTTGCATTTATCAGTATCTACCAATTATTTCAGTCGCATTCATAATTTATATCAACAATTCGCATCAGAAAGAGACCGTGAGGAGAGAGGACTTAATGACAAAAAGGGCGAATCATCTCGTGGAGATAAGCCACGTGCCGGTAATACGATTTTTGTTTCAGGTAACAAAGTCACAGAGGAGTTCTTGAAGAAGCACTTCAGCGACTTTGGAACAATCGTTAATGTTTCTATGGAAATTGAAAAAGGGTATGTTGCTTGCCCACTTTTTATTAAAAGTAATTTTTAAGCAATTTCGTTCCTTAGTCGTGGTTTCGTCACATTCTCAAAGCCAGAATCTGCAGAGAGGTCCATAAATGAAATGCACTCAAAGTCAGTTGCTGGAATTCAGCTACAAGTTCAATTAGCACGCCGGCAGCCTCAGATTGAACCTATCAATGATGCATCATCGTCAGCAGTTTGGTCAACAATTGGTATGAATTTTTGTTGTTTGTTTAATAGCTATTTACTAAGAATTTAATTATTTCAGCCGCTAGCCAATCACAGAAAGGTAGTCATAAGGATACCAGGCGAGAAATGGTTCAGTATGATGACGAATTTTTGAATTTCTAAAGTTTTATGCAAAACATAATAGATTTTCTGTTAAGCAGTAGAAGATAATAAATTAATATAAATACCCAAAACAATCGTAAGAATTTTTGAAATGATGGTAAAAGCATCAATTTTAAAAACATTCATACATATTAATAAATTTCTAATGGTTTGGTTAATACTTTCATTATTTTGTTTTCCATTTCCATTTCCAACAAGAATTCCACACTATTTTTAAACTCAATAAATAATTCTATTACATCAAAAGGGAACGGCAAATGAAAGACAAAAGTAAAATCGTTAAAATCTGTATTCCTTAACAAAAACAAGGTAATTAAATGTTAATTGCTTAAGTAGTTCCACGTAATCTCTTTATACAATACAAAACAATGTCAGGAAGAATATTCATCAAACTGCCGACGTGCCTTGATAAAAAATTAAAATAAAAAAATCTCCAAAAAAATGCAAAGGGCCGTAATCACTTAGGCCTGGGTATGGTAATGGGTTCCACCGACTATTGACCACGCCCATCATTTCCGGGGGGATTAAAGAAGTCCCAGTGGTGGTGGTGGATGTTCTTTCCGGACATCCCGAGCAAAAGGAATCCAAGGGCCATGAGAATGAGAACAGCTATGGCGGTTGTCATATTTCGGTCTGTTCCCTCTTTCTGGGCACTCTGTAGGTAGTTCACAATTTGATTCATTGTACGCACGATCTGATTTCCACAGAGGCGTAAAAGTTGTCCACTAACTTGTGCAACTGTAGGCTCCGGAGATCGAGTGTCTTGTCTGCTGCGTCGACGTTCGCGATAGCTCTCATCTTCGGAGGAGGAGTCACGTCTACGGTGGTGTCTTCGACGTCTATAAACTTGATGACTTGGTTGGTGTTCTTCATCACTTGGATTTCGGAGTTGATAAAAGGAGGGTGGTGGCATGGAATACTGCAAATATTCTGGAGGTATTACGGGTTGTTGAGGAGGAGGAGGACGAGCGGGGGCTTCTTCTTGGGGTAGAACAGGTTTTATGGATTCTTCTATTTCTGTAGTTTGCGTTTGTGCTTGAGAATGATCTTTTTCGGTGCTTCTAACTCTCTCAATGATTTGCTCTATCAATCCTGGGGGAAGTTGCATGTTTGTAACAACCAGGTTTCCTGATTTGCATTCCAAATCATCAGCGCTGATCTGGGTGCCTTGTAGCTGCGATACCATTATTCTGCCCGCTTGAAGAGCGTGCACATTTAAACGTTCAACTTCAAGATCTGCAATGGCTAATCTGCTGGAAGGACTGATTTCAGATGAATGGTGCTCAGGAACAACAGCCAATTCAGGCTCTGTAGACGGTTCTTCTTTGGGAATTATTGCAGATGTGTCTACACTTGGCACAGAGGAACGTTTTCTTGGTGGAGGTTGAGGAGGTGGCTCTTCAATTTCCCATTCAATTCTTCTATCTTCGGGTTCCGACTCAATCCTCTTTTCTTCTCTTGGATCCTCTAGTGTACTTTCTCGCTCCTCCTGTTCTGATTGCGATTGAATTTGAGACTCTTTGGTGTCTACATCTGAAGCTCGTTGTTCACTAGTTAAAGAACGTTGATCGCTCGAGTAATCTACTGTCAGTCTTTCTTCTTCCTCCTGTTTCTGACTACTAATATCAGATTTGGCTATTTGCTCTTCTAACTTTTCTTCCGATTGAAACTCTCGAGCTAATTCCTCGTCAATATCAAAGTCATCAACAGGTTGGACTATAAGGGACGCGGTTAGCATTGTCTCATTGACCCTATTAGGGATGGGTGTAGGAACTCTTTTTTCAATAACAACCGCTGAAGGAGTGGGAGGTCTACTTCTGCTTTGTGTTCTCGATCTCTTTCCGTCTGTGGATCCTTTTGATTTTTCAGAAAAGCTTCTTTGTCCAGCTTCCCTAAACTTTTGTATACTCCTCGTAAGATTTTCTTCTTCTGCTAATTGTCTAGCTCTCTCCAGTTCAGCTTCCTGTTCCTCCTTTAAGATGTCTTCCAAGGTTTTCGATCGTCTGGGCTCTATGATCTTCATATCTTCTGTAATTTCGAACTCTTCACAGACGAAGTCGTCGGGTAGTGGATCCGTTTGTGTAGAAACCTCAACTTCAATACATTTTTCTACAGGCTTATCAATTTCGTAATTTCCATTCTCTTGGATGTCCAAAACAATCTTTTCGCCTCCTGAATCTTTGTCGTACTTATCCCCTCCGCGTTTTTTGTGTTCCCGTGGTGGCCTAGGTGGTGGTGGTAGTGGTCGGTATTTCATCTTATTTATAATGTCACCCGATACAAGATTTCTTGGAGAATCTGGCCGATCAACTTCATCGACCTCTTCGTATTGTGTCCCATCTTGAGAAGGCGCCTTTCTATAATAACACATAAAAATATCTTTTTTAGATGTGTACCATGGATGTTATTTATAACATCAAATCTTAATTTAATAATCAGAATAAAGTACTCATTTTCTTTAAGTTATATGATTATTCTATCACTTAGAAATCTGCTTTAAATTAGAACTTTTATTTTGGAGAATACTGAGATTTTCTATTTTCAAAAATTTTGTTATTTTTAAATTCGAATAAAGTATTTACTGTGGTTCTTCTATACTAGCTGATGACTTTCTTCGTGGGGGCCTTGAAGGTCCGATGGTGCTGTAGTTGCGCTTTGGACGTTCTGGTGTTATTTCTGACCTCAAATGCGGCATTGTTGCAAACTTATCCTCTAGTATGGAAGGGGGGAGCGGGGATCGTTTTCTTCGCACAGGTGGTGGTGGCCTTGGTGGGGGCTCTTTGCGGACAACGGCGTATCTGGAAGATACAAAATCAATTGGCCAAATAAATTCCTATGGGCTTATCTATAATGAAAAGAAACGAACCCGTCGTTCTCCTTCATTTCTACAAAGAATCGATCTTCTTCTTGCTGGATATCCAACACAAGAGAGTCAGCTCCTCTGGAGGTCCGGTCATCATCTGTAACACGTGATCGTGACCTTGATCTTGTCGGCGGTGTTGGTGTTGCGAAATTTTCAGCTTGTGCAAGCGGTATTATGTATTCGTGTTCTGTACGGTATACAACCAGCTGCGAAAGAGTCAATGAAGGGAGTATGAAAAATAGAGAAAGAAACCTTACCTGTTCCACTTGATTGTCCTCAGGCAAGAATGTATTCGAAATAGGCCTTTCTTCAAAACCGTTGACGAAGGAATCCTTTTCAATGGACTCCCTTAGTTGTTTTTTACGCCGCTTTGGTGCTTTTGGAGGTGTTTCAGTCTTAAGTTCCTCGAAATCTTCAGACGGATGGAACGTCCTTGTAATTTCTGGGATATCTAGGTTATTATTCTCCTCTTTGTAGAACATGCGCTCATCGTCGTCGAAGTACGGCAGTTCATTATCAGGGACTTCTTGACTATCTTGTGAGTATTGCTTCTTGGATCTTCTAAGTGGACGATTCGGAGCAAAGTTCTTAAAATAATCGCTGCTACCTGTTCGAGGTAAGGAAATGTTATCGTCGTAGTTTTCTTTTTGTTCCACGTCGAATTCTTGCGAAACTTCTTGGGAATCAATGTTTGGGTTGTATTTCAGTTTAGAGCGCCTCGGCTTGGGAGGAGGAATATCATATCCGTAGTTGATTTGACCCGTGCTGTCCATGCTTTCAGGGTACACTCCTTGGGAGTCGCCTAATTGAGCAAGGGCATTGAGTGGGGTGTCGAATCCTTCCCGAATCGCGGAACTAATGTACTGCCTAATTTCGATGTTATCCTGAGATATACCTCGTTTTCTTAAGAAGAATTGATCATCATCAATCTCCTCGAGGACGCCTTTTTGACGCTGTCCTGAACTTCCAGTGGATTGAGTTTCTTGATTTGTATTAGTTAAGGATCCGGTAAGTCCATCTTCAGATGGATAATTTTCGGGTTCCATATCCGCTCCTCTTAGCATTTTGTTTCTTAAAATTTCCTTCTCTGTCCATCCTACGTCCTTGCTTTCCTCTGACACTAGATCAGAATCCTGGTGAATTATAGGCCGGCGTTTCTTGAATTCGCCTTCGCGACTTTTTGCGATTTCGTGGATCGCTCGGTTTTCTTCGTCATATTCCGCAAATTGTTTTTGCTCGACAGTTTCTAAGCCTGCAATCTCTCCCTCATCTTGAGTACTTTGGTCTAGGTCTTCCTTCATCCTCCTCTCAACCGATGAATCCCTTTCAACACGTTCTAAACTTTCAACCTCACTTCCATATCTTCGATACTTGCCACTTTCACTATCTCCATAACTAACATCAGAGAACTTGTCGATCCACCTTGAGCCCACGGGACCCTTATCCCGATCCCCTCTTGGGATTGTCGAGGATTCAAGTGACGGAGGTGTTTCCGAACTAGGCACGTCATCAGCGTGTGCGATTACTTGAGTGGCAATCTTTTCCTTTTTCTTTCGTAAAGCACGTGGATACGTGCCGAAGTTAAATTCGAACTTCTTTTTAACTGGAGTGGCTCCTGACTCTGGGGTAGTTCCAGAAGTCGTCTCGAGTGATGCATTCTTTTCCTTCAGGGATCTACTTCTTTTTAATTTAAGGGAAGAGAATTTCTCCGGAATTTTAAATTTGGACATGTCGGGTTTACTGAATTTAGTAAACTCAGGACGTTTAAATTCGATCTTCTTAAATTCGGGTGTTTTAAATTTGGGCATCTCGGGCGATTTGAACTTTGGTAATTCGGGTCGTTTCATTTCTGGCAATTTCATTTTAGAAAATTCCGGAGCTTTAAATCGCTTTCTTTCCTTCGCCTTAGGACTACCTGATGCTGGCTTTTTCATACCGCGCAATTTAGTTTTTATTTTACCAGCTTGAGAACGCAGGTTCGCCTGAACCTTACGACCTTTGTCTTGAGCACTAGCCATGAAGCTCTTCTTTCGACTTTCTGGCTTAAGAGGGAGTTCTTCTAAGGCACTTGAATCAACTTGACTAGTGTGAATCTCATAATCAGTTCGAGATTCAGTTCTTGGAGTTGTTGTCGCTGAGCTGAAGTAGCGTTCCTCAAGATCACGTTGCAATTCTTGAGCATTAGTTTCTTCTGGGCGAACTTCGGGGGTCACCTCAGAGGATGGTTTTTCCAGGGACGGAGCGTTGTCTTTGACTTCATCAACTTCCATGGACTCGGATACTTGAAGATTGGGAATTGGTTCTGGTGTACAGGCAGGTGACTGTTTTACTTCTGCAGGCTTCATAGGGGCTGGAGTTTCAATAGGCTCTCCAATTGGTTCGTATTCGTGATCACTGAAAAATTGTTTTTTAATATTGCCTTTTAGTATTAAAATTAAGCTCGTTACAAACAATATTAAACAAATGTTTCAATATTACAAAATATGTAGATACGTTTCTAAATTTTCTTCTATACAAATGGTTGTTTTAAAAATACCGATAATTAAATCAAAAATAGCCTGTTTTCATTGCACATCATGTACAGCTAATTTTCGATGCCTTTAAAATACGCTGATTAAATTAACAGGCGTATTTTCAAATACAGTCAGACCCTACCTGATTTTTAACCAGGAACTTTTTAATTGATGAACATTCATATCACAACATCAAAAATTTCCATCTAAATAAAATATAAAGTGCTAAAATATTTGAAAGAAAAACTGAAGTTTTTATAGTCCCATTTTGATACTCAGCCGTAATACAAAATAGGACCTATTGAAGTAAAGACTGGAAATGTTAGCTATTGTTAATTTTTTTTTTAATTAAATGAAATTACAATTTTCTTGTTCCTATTGTTGACAGAATAAATGATAATATACGCTATTAGATATCTCAATTTAACACTTTTTACTACATTATAACATTGGATTTGTCTGAAAGCTTTGTGGAGCTTCTTAAAATAGCACCGAGCCTCTATTTCTACTAGTGATTAAAAGATGCAAGAAATTTGCAAGTTTTCTTAAAATTAGAAAATACTCTTGGCCAAAAATAAGACTGCACTAAATTTCTAGTCGATTTTAGGGTTACAGTATAATTTAATTACTAGAGCTATTGAGCCATTGATGCATTATCGAGGGCAAAGGTTTTCCGTCTTTAGAAGATAGCCTTTAGGCCGAAATCTTTGCAGATCTCTTTAAGTTGACAAAAATTTGTCGCCTGCTCTTCCGAAACGACAAGAGAAAATGAAAACATTTGTAGCAATGTATTTAGAAATTTAGAATTTTTGGCACTTGAGCCATGCAGAGCGTGATTTATTTATAGCCAATGGCGACTATTTCGCATTTGTTTTACAGTCTCAGCTGAAGATCTAAGATCTAACAGCGAGAAAATCTTTTATTACGCAACGACTTCTTAAATGGTTTCTACGCGTGGCGAGTGATTGAAGAATTTCGTGTGTTATTTATTACCGCAGAAAATAAGTCCTCTCGATCCATTCCTTCTTGTCCCTTGCGCCTTTCTTCTCGTCGTCCAATCTTAATTTATGAGTCGCGAAGTCGAAGCTAACGGTTTTTGTGAGGCTTCCAGATCGGATGTCTCTGGCTGATCCGTAAGAAGGTGATTGTGGTGCACGATCTTGGGATTGGGTCCTACTAAAGTACTCTTTACGTTGAAGTAGCTTTGATTGCATCATTCTTTCCCTGGAAGTCGCCCTAACTACTGGTGGCTTTGGTTCTACTTTTAACTCGATCTCTGGTGCTTTTTCTGGCTCTTTTAGCATCATAGGAGCAATTGGTGCTATTGGCTCTATTTTTTCCTCGGTAGGTATTTCTGCCGGTTTTAACTGTTGCTCTAGAGGTTCTTCCCAATGCTCCTGAGACATTTTGTCTTCAGATACTTTTTCTCCAGAGACAATATGATCTGGGATATCAATGGGGACTGATATTAAACCTTGCTGATAAGGAGTGGCACTCCTGTCCCTGCTGGGTGTTCTTTTCACTCTATCGGATATAAGATTCGGTTGGCTGGATCTAAGAATATCACTCCTTTTAAAGAGCTGTCGTCTTCCGAGAGTTGGATCAACAATTGGTACAGGACCAGTTGGTTGTGGGGTCTGCTGCCTCAGTCGATTCTCATCGATAGCAGTCGGCGGTGCTGACAAATCAATTGTACTAACTTTGAGTTTTTGCGTGGTTTTTATTGGTGTCTGAGCTCGGACTTCCTTAGGTTTTATTGCATACTGATCCAGTTCGTCTACTTTTAAAGAGAATGTTTCCATTACAGCACTTGGTGTTGCCTGTTTTATAGCTGTCTCTACAATCAGAGGCTTTGTACGTTCAGGAACTTTCTCTTCTTCTCCTACAATAACCATACTAAGTTCAATAGGCTTCAGAGGCATTGGACGCCCTTCTTCCAATGCCACCTCCATTAGTTCAGTGGGCTTGCTAGGCTTTAAAGCTGATTTTAAGGGAACTGACTCCTCTTTTTGCGGTTCATCAACTTTTTCGGCAGACTTATTCGACTTGAAAAATGATCTTATGGAAAAGGACTCATCCTTTGGCCTATCTTCAATTGGTTCTACGGGTTCATGTGATTTGCCAGACTTAAAAAAAGACTTAATAGAAAACGGCCCAGATTTTGGCAAATTTTCAGATCCAGTGAAGGTTTCGATTTCCATGTCAAAACTAACTGAAGGGCCTTGTTTAAATTCTACAGGCTCTTCTATGGGCTCTTCCATTGATTTACCTGATTTACTAAAAAACGTTCTCATGAAAGATTCTCTTCTTGAACGATGTCCAGATGGTTCAACTGTAAAAGTTGCTGCGTCTGCTGGAGCTTCAAATTCCTTCAATTCAATAGGCGGCTGATTAAAATCAGCTGCATGTTGTCTTTTTAATTTGGAGCTGTCTCCTTGCGAGGATTGTTTCTGACCCTGGTCTTGTGCCGCAGATGCATAAGAACTTTGGTTCGTTTCTCCTAAACGTTGCATGCTGGACATAGGTTGAGGATTTTGTACGGAAGATGATCCTTGTCCAGGATCTGGGGGAAAATTGCTTTCATATATATTGTCCCTTGGTGTACATACTTCCACATTTCTAGGGACATTTTCTTTGTTTGTCTCCATTTCAGTTGCACTTTCCTCTGCAGCTTTATTCTTTCGAAACTCCTCGTAAACGGAGAAGGGTGCTTTTACTTCTCGAGTTGGTGTTGGAGCAGTAAAGTTTATTTGTGGCACATCCATTCTGGAACCTCTTCGTGAGGAAGGTACGACAGCTATTGTGGGTATGTTTATATCGGCTACATACAAATCTGTTTTTGAAGGTGTTCTTGAAACTCTTCGTAGACCAACACTTCGAACAGACATCGTCTCAGGATCTCGCATTGCGATGTTCCTGTTCGACATTCTGTCCATTGAAATAGCCCTTTGTTTCCATGGTGGTGGCATGGTGTCTGCATCAGAAGCGTCCGAAATACTTCGTACCACCAAGCCTCGCTTTGTAGCTTCAACTGGTTCTAAAGGTGCTTCCATATTTCGATCTTTGTTTGAGCTCTCCAATACTGGATTTTGAGATGAACCTACAGCAAAGCTTCTGGAAGATATTCTATCTGGTTCCGGATGGCTCGTGTGTCCAACGGCCCAGCTCTTGGTCGACATTTGATCATATTGCATTCCAGGGCGTTCTGCAAAGAACGCCTGACCCGTTGGAGAACCGATCTGTACCGCATCGCTTTGATAATCAAGCCTAGATTCAGGTCGTGAACCGACTGGATTTATCCGTTCCGGAAGTAACGAGTCACTTTGATAATACTGGCACGCGCAACGCACATCTAGTGGAATTCCGGTAGCGCTTTCAACCCGCGATGTTGTATGCTTTTTTTCCCGGGGTATTGAACCTACGGATTGCGATCGTAATGGCGGTCTCGAACTCATTTCATCAGCGTATATAACGTTAACTGGGTTTATATAGGCTTTTAATAGCTGTGTACTAACACTAAACGCCTTCGATTCAAAACCTTTACTGAAAGCAGCAGTTCGTGTATAAAAATCGGCAAAAAAATGTCGGCGTTATTTTTAAACGAAAGCGAACAAAAAAATAAATAAATAATAAAAAAAATAATATATATGAAAAGTCGAGGAACGTAACCTCGGGCGCGTTTTTACTTTACATAACGTCTTCGCGAGTGTTCGGAGACCTGGCACCCGGAATATTCAACTCAGCGTGGAAATGTATTTTTGAAGGCGAACGGAAACAAAAACAAAATAATTTCGAAAATTTTATTAGAAGCTTAACAGCCCGCTCTATGTTATGTTCATCGTTGCAAATTTCTTTTGCTACTGAGTCTCTCTGACAATCTTTATTTCGACAGCGGGGATGATCCTATTCCTAGAACGGTCCTCAGCTGCGATTCGTGGTATGAGTGGGAATCGGATTGATCATTTACTAGTGGTAGTCTACTTTTTTGGTTCATCAAAAAGTTCTTAAAAAAAAATAATATATTCGCGACATTCTTTCAAGTAGCCTCAGAAGCGATGATTTCAATGATATCTTTCTTGGACTCGGTGGTTTCTTACTTGCCGCCACCGAGGTGCGGACTGCTGCTATTCATTTTGAGACTGAATGGCTATTTTAAGACCCCCAAAGTGCTTGTAATGAGTGAACGACATCGGTCTGTAAGATGGACGGTATTTTCTGCTGTTTTGGCAAGTAAACTGACAATTTATTACCTACTGCTTTGTTTCATCGTATCGCGCTTTAGACTATTTCTAGATTGGATGTCCCAAAAGAAAATATTTGAAGGTGTATAAAACCAGGCTGTTTTTGCCGTCTCAGACATTTTCTTAATATTATTATGTATGAAAGGTTTAACTATATAGAAAGATGACTCAATGCTTGTTTTTTTAAAAAGTTTAAGCTATCACTATAAATTTAAGAGAAAAAAGTATGTACAGCTAAATTGGAGACCTACCTGATTTTGGACCATCGGGATTTGTCCAGTCTTATATGTTCTGGTAATTCAATGTCTTCCCTGTGTGGCTCTGCTTCGTCTTCCACATGTGAGAAAGTTACCTTTTTATCTGAACCTGGCGATGGTTCCCTTTTCAATACAGACCTCAACTCTGGTTCGAGGTGTTCCGCCCTCTCATGTTCTTCAACAATTTTTAGGATTTCATTAGTTTCTTTATCAGAGAGTAGATCATCTCGAATTGGCTCTTGATCGCTCTCTTCGGTTAGGGGCGATAGCGGAACCTTTCGATCTTCTTCAGAGGAAGCCGAGTCAATTGAAGAAATTGGAGCCAATCGAGAAATTGTGTTATCCTGGTCCTCCTCACTACTTCCCATTTTTTCAAGTTTTACCTTAACATCCATATCTTTTTTAATAATTTCGTCTTGTGTAGCTAAAGACCGTTTCAATGCTCCGACAACAGCTTCTTCCAGAATTTCGTCAATTTTTTGACCGAGTTCCTCGTCATCAATATCTTCGTAAACGTGCTCCTTTTTCTTCCTAGGTGCCTTTTGTGGCGGACTAGCTTTCAGTTCTTCAGCAAGGATTTCTGAAACTGTTGGCTCTGGAGTTGGATGAGATACCTCCTCAGTCTTCTGGGTTTCTTCAATTTGAAGGGGTTGGGGTATTTCGATAATTTCGTCAGGCACTAACACACTAGAAGCAGGATGCTCACCTGCAAGTTCTTCTCTTCGTTTTCTAATTTTACTGGGTGATTCTTCCAGTTCGACAATTTCGAGGATTTCGTCGCTATCTTGCTTCTCAACGAAATGAGGAATTTCACTTCTCTCTGCTTTCGGAGAAGTTTTCAATTTAAGAATTTTTTGTTCTTCAGAGAGTACAATTTTCTCATCGGTCTTCAAAGGGACTTTTTTAATATGGCGCTTCTTCAGCTGTTTATCGGCCATAATTTTCAATTTGTCCATGATTGGAGGACAGCACTTAGATTTTTTCGGAGAATCTAAAGTTTGTGCGGCTTCAGGTTCACTACTTGAACTCTTATTGGGCGATAAATCTAACTTAGCGAGTTTAGACCGACCTCGCTTTAAAATCCCACGGATCTTATTAACCTTACCTTTTTTATCTTCTGTTTCAGAGGCTGATGGACTTTCACTTTGCACAATACTATTATCTTCTTTGTCTTCTTCTGTATTTTCAGTATCCGACAAATCACTTATATAGCGCTCTGTTTCTTTAACAAGCACTTGTTCATGTATTCGTACTTTTTTCAACGATTTTGGAGATTCGGATGGGAGGCGTTGAAGCTCCTGAGATTTTCGTAAAAGTAGCACTATTTCCGGCTCTTCGTCTGGTCCCAGTGGACGTTTATATAAATGTGTCCATGGGTAACCACCCTGTAATATGAATTGGGAGAGTTAGGAACACATATAAACAAAATACTATTTTCTGCAAAATATTTTAAGCTCACAATAAAATAGTATTAGTATTAATATTTAAATAGTACTCACTTGTAGTTTTGCCCTTCTTAAATCTTCCCACCGATATGTCTGCAAAGGCACAGGTGGGCGGTGTTCCTTTTGTTTGATAAGGTATTCTCGAAGAGACTGATAATACTCCTTTTTGGCCTGAGTTGAGAGGGTGTCTGCGTCGCATTCATTGAGTTGGGGGATAGATTCTAAGAAGCTCTTTTTCGCTTCTTCTTCTGACTGAGTTATTGAAACAGGTAATCCGTTTATTCCTAGTTGGAGTTCATAAGATTGTACCTTGCTTTCACAAAGTTGAGCACTTTCCACTTCTTCCCGTTGTAGCTTGTCTTTTAGTGATCGATCTACTTCTGATGTTTTAGATTCATCTTTCAGTAAATTCCTGATGGTATCTGAATCGTCGGTGCTAGAGGGGTCCGGTCCTTGAGGGGGTTCTTGGTTCGTCTCCGTGATTTGTGCTGGCTGCGATGGAAGGTCTTCTAATAAATCTTTAGATAGTTCGATAGTTTCGTCAGACTTTTTTTTATCTTCGATATCTTCAGATTTTGCTACTTCTGTTGTTTTGATTGATGGCTCTAACTTTTGAGGATCTTGCTCTGTTGAATTAGATTGAAAATTACCTGGTTCGTTGAATGATTTATTATCATTTTTTTTATCTGCAGAAATTGTTTCTGTTTTATCTGAGCTTTCGATTTGTTTATTTTTATTTATTATAATATCTTGCTGCGTAGAGTCAGATTGAAGATTAGGATCTTTTAAGGTTTGATGATCATTATCTTGATTTACCGAAACTTCTTCTGTTTTGTTTGAGCTCTTAATTTGTTTATTTTTATTGTCTTTGGTTTGATTATTTTCCACCTCTTGATTTAATGTATCAGGTCGTGTAGGCGACTTATCATGATTACTTGGTTGATCACTTTCAGATTTAGTATCGTCTTTAATTTCACTTTTTGCTTGGTCGACTGTTGAGTCAACAACTGGAGGAGACCAAATAAGATCTTTTTGAATTTCGACTGGAGTTATTATTTCTATTTTACTCGATTTAGTTTTTGAATTAATTTCTAATTTGTTTGGTTCTTGAAAATTTTCATTTTTATCACACACTGATTCTTTACTTCTCACCTCAACTTCTGGTTTCGACTTAGAAGATGTTTCAGAATTTTGAAGCTCTTGATTTTTTATTAAATTCTCAGATAATCTTCTTTCACGTTCACTGAATCCAACCTCCGGTTCTAGTACCGGCGGATGAAGTTCAGATTCTACGGGTTTATGAAGCTTTGGTAAGGATGGTTGAACTTCAATCACAGTTTTAGGACTTGTTTCAGATTCCACTCTAGACGGCCTCGAAAGCTCTTCTTTTGCTGGAGGAATTTCTTCAACTGTAACTCCACTTATGTCACTTTGTTCACTTACTGAATAATTCTCGAGAGTTTCTATTAAATGCGATTCAATATCTAAGACATGTGCGCTATCCACTACATCACTCGTTTGCTCATCTTCACTAAAAGACGCTTCAGGGCGATCTGCATTTAATTCTTCTGGACTGCTATTTCCGCTCTGAGCATTGGCTAAAGTTTTGTCGGCTGGTTGATTATTCGAATTTTCGGTTTTATTCTCTTCGTCGGGATGTGATTCAGTGTGCTCGTGAGGATCGCTACTACCGTCACTGGCAATGTTCCTATTGAGCACTTCAAGAATAGTCGGTTCGATCCCTCCAGCACCCGGCAGAGCCACTGTAATATATGAAGAAATCGAATTAGTACTCCTTAGTAATTACATAAGGTGGTGCTAGAAACATTTTCTCTATTACGGTTCAGTCGTACTCGTCCGCAAGTCTTGCAAAATCTGGCTAAGCCAGACGACGAATACGAAAAAGAAGCTCCAAAATTGCTACTGGCGATATCTTCTAATGAGACCTTATTGTGCTAATTTCAAATGTTCACACAACAAATTAGGTGATAAAACAAAACGAATAAATATGTGACACAGACCTATTTGATGTGTTCAATTAGCACCGACTCAAGAAGCGTTGAACTGCTGAATTTTGGTGATCCACAACTAAACTGAGATTCGGAGATTGTATTCATTTCAATTTCTGCTGGTTCGAAATATCCGCCCAATGCTGCGAGTCTGTTCGACTATTTTTAGTACATCTTGTCTGATACTAGAAATTCATACAGCGAAGAAAATTCATCTGTATTTTTTACAAATGTATCTGAGTCGCGAATAATGGCTTTTGCCGGCCAAGTCAAAGAACCAGAAGGCTTCCGAGTCTAATTATTCTCAATTTTTATGAAAGTTCGCAAATTTTCCTAAAAAAACTTCCTTTCATTTTGCAATCTTACTTAGCTTTTCCTAGGGCATGCAGAAGATGCTCTGTGCTGCAAGTTCGTCTAATTTGTGTGTGACCCAAATGTATGTATGTAAAGAGTATGAAACAGGTAGTTGATCTATTTCTGAACATATTCCGGGGCTGTTTTGAATTCTCGCCGTCCGGTAAATGTTTGCTTATTTCTTCGTCTTTGTTTATTGTCTGCGGTAAAGTCTAAAAATTAGGAGAGTCACAACATCTGGAAGAAATTGTGGTCTTCGATTAACCAGATTGATGTGATTCGCGGTCTTAATTGCTAATTAAGTCTGGTATTTAATTTGAAACCCTTTCGCATTTTTTTGGCGCCCTGATCCAGTTTGGGAGTATTTTTGGCGGTTTCTTTAAAAAATCTGCCGCATGTGTTCAAACCATTGGTTGCCAAGACTGGTGAAATATTCGCTTAAGACAGATTTTTAGTTATTAAAATTTAGGAGGGTTAGTTGCATTACAGAATTGGGAAAACTCATTCACCAAACACAGAAATTTAAAAAAAACGATCATTACTTCACTCCTCGGTAGCGAATAATGGTGGATGGAGATGGATCCCATAGACGGAGGATAGTATCCCTCCTATTGAAGAGTATATTAAAGCATTAAAATATGATAGAGCTGTATCTCTTTACTATAAAATTAATTTATAATAACGTTTTGTCAAATTATTTATATTGATAATTGCCTGCTTGTTTTCTTCAATGTGAAAGGAATTAACGCCTTTAAAATTACCGGTTTCTTTTAACAGTTCATCTTGATTGAATAACTTTTTTGTGCGAAAGTTTATATAAAAAAAAAGTGTTTAAAATTATTACTTCTTGAAAGGACAAGTTTGCCGTTTATTCTTAAATATCTCTAAATCTTTGCATTCTGATCTAATCATCGATTAACACTTTCATCTCTTCGACTAAAGACGAGCCTATCACTAGCTTAAATTTTTTGTTAGCCACTTTTGATTCCATACAAATTGAATAATTTTAATAACAAAAGATGGATTAGCAACTATACAAATGACCGTCTCTGTTTCCCAATATTAAACAAAGTGTGTGTTTTACGCGAGGTTAAAATTAACTTCAAGGTATTCGATTTCGTATTCTTTGAACAATTACAAATAAATGAGCATTTGAGAATTTAGAAGCGTGCCTCATAAAACAATGTAATTTTGGGTGCGTAAAATTATTTAAAGAATAGTATAAACTGTATGTGAATTGTTCAAAATTAGGTCGAGTCATTTTCAAAAAATTGTAAACGTATACGCAGCAGTTTTCTGATACAATCCATGTACACCTCATAATAACTTGTTCGTTATTGTTGAAATTATCGCATTTCTTAACTCTATTAGCAGTAGTTGTAATTAGTTGTTAATTCAAGTAAATAATTCAAGAGAAAAAATATTTGCTTTCAATAAATATTATATAATTTTAAAGTAGTTACTAATTAGAATTACTGGAATTTCTAAGTATTTATAATTGGAATTATAATCAAGCTAATCAGCTCGAATTGACACCGATTTTCTATATTTATGCAAAAAATCCAAAAAGTTTTCTTCTCTGCAATTAAAAATGTAAAGGAAACTTTAAAAAAGATGTAATTGATAATACACATCTTTCCATAAAGTGTAATTTTACGCAGAGTGTTAAATATCAGTGTAATACAATACTTCGCATTTAACTTACTACAATTTATTTCTACGACTTTCAAGTACTCCTTAATCTGCGTTGAATACTTGAAAACTTTAATTGCCTTTGATTATCATCAATAAACTCAAACAGTAAACAAGAAGAAATTTCCACAGTGTTATTTTTAAAAATAAAACTAAGATCGATATATACTAAGATGCTTCTAATTGATTTAAACGATAAGAAAAAACTGGATAATACTATAGAGATACAAAGTAAAACATTTAAGATGATTAGTCTTATATTACTCACTATGTTTAAAGCTTTTTAAGCGAATTTTTTTCGCCATGTACCACGAATACACAATCTTATAGTCTTTCATTTTTGAAACGCTTAACAATACTAAATACGTTACATCATCGAACAACTTAGCATCTACCGATCTCCCCTTAAACCTTCAGTAGCTATGCCTTAATGCGACGTTTTATCATCTTTAACGTGTCTACACTCGCTAAGCTCGTTCGTGCTGAATTCAAGATTTACAAACTTACTATAAACTGAGTCAGATGGACTGCGAGTGTATCAGGTATTTTCTCAGGTGGCACTGCTTTTACCGGTTTCTTTTGTGAAAGAAAAATCTTACTTTTACGCTACTAGTGGATATGCGATGATTCTTTATTATTATTATTTTATTATTCTTTATTTCATTATTCTTTTATTAAAATTATTGAAAAATTATTTAAAACTAACAGATATTTTTATATTTTGCTGGCGAATTGTATTTGGTTTTATAAAAATGTTTAATTCTATAAATGTTGAATTTATTGTAATTAAAGTAAAATTAGTGTCTATACTTCCAGTTAGCCATAGAATGAAACAAGATGTACAGCCTCACTTGTCCTTTTGCTCAAGCTTTCAATTTTGCTCGAGTCTCGAAACCGGTTTCTGCTCAAATCAATAAGTGCAGTAGAATATTTCAACTAACGTAAAAAAGATCCGGTGACGGTTTTTTTACCTTTCATAAATCCAGCAATAATTTTACACAGGAAATTTGCTTTTGCCCCGTTTTTCTCTGCCTTCGAGAATTTTAGCTATTGCTAATGTAGGATATTATACATAATCCAAGTTGGTTTAGAAGATATTTAACATTCCATATGGTAAAAAAATCCAAATTATTTATTTAATGTTTTTACTTATAAGATTCTTACTCGTGTAAACTTTGCAGAAATCCGCCTAAACACTTTGATATGGCAAAGTAAAAATAACTGGTTAGAGATAGTGGAAAGTCATCCAAAAGGCTATTTACAAGCAAAAGTATAAGAAATAAAATATTTAGAAACTTAAACGTGAAATAATGTAGACAAATTTAATTTAGATAAAGCTGTTATGTTAAAATCTTTTCTACTTCCAAATTCCAAAAGAAAGCCGAAAGAGGCTTTATAATATTACTCCTATAATTTCCAAACTTTGTCATAAAATTATATTCGTATTTACAAGGCTCGAAATTTAAAGAAAAGTAGTTTTCAAGGTATGTGGGTATCTCTCAATACAGCTCGAAAAATATTACTAATTGAGGCTTTGTTTGCATGTCTAATGCCTAGTCTGACTAGTCTCAAATTTGTCTCTACAAGTCTATATAAGTGTTTACATACTGAAGAGGATTGCATTCTTAAAGTTTGTCGATTAAAACGATGTTCACTTTATAATGGTGTACCCGGAAATAATAAAACGTACACAAAATATCCTTTTAAAAAACAAAAAAAGAAAAAACATTCATATTATTTCTTTTCATCGTAAAAAATGTTTAACCTGTGGTAGGTATAATGCCAATATTTATTTCTTTTTAAATTGTGACAATGACTCATATGCTGTGTCATTGTGTCATGTTGTTATAAAACAAAGTATGTATTATTTTATATGTTATAAAACAATGAATTATACAAGTATCTACTAAACATGATTATTCAATACCGGTCCTAAAGTATGGTAAAATAAATATACATAGCAAAAAGAGTCTCAATATTTTTATATTTTTCAATGTGGATGATGGATCAATGGATTGATGTTTCTTGGAATCAGTGATTATTTAATGCTTTAATTGAGTTATTTCAAACAAAAGTCAATTTACAAAATCCTGATTGAGAAGATTAAATATGTGTAATTATCATAATTATGATTCACGGATATTATTTAACGTTGAGACGGTTTTCACTTCAGTCACTTATATAATTAGTATTCAAATGTTTAATTAAATGATTGAATGTATTTGATAAATTTTAGACTATGAACATATAAGGCGCATTTTCGTCAGAACGCTAATAGCAATTTTTGTTCTTTCTTCAAAAAAATACTTCAATTACGTTTTCACAAAGCCAAATACTAAATGATAATTACCCCTACATCTGTTGATAAGAAATACTTGTAGTTTTACGATTCTTTTAAATTGTTACATTACGTTCTGTAAAGCTATTGTACGTTTATTTAAGTAATTTTAAGGTAAATGAATATTTTAACAGATTAATTATTATGTTCCTGAAAGAATTCCTAACTTCCTACGTTTTACAAAATTACATTCATTCACTATTTTACATCAATTTTTCATTGAGAATATTTTTAATAAAGCGAACAATACGAACAAACTACATCAAGTGTGCGAACAACTGATAAGCTTTATCAACACAGATTTTTAATTAATTATCTATGGAAAAAATAAAGTAAACTATCATCATTCAATAAAAAAAAAACGTTTCATTGAATATTCTTTTACGGGCGAATAAAATCAATCTCACAACACGCATTTGAAAATTAAATAAATTAACATGTTTCCAGGGCCTTGTTGAGCTCTCCTCTTCGGTTTAGAATTGCATAATTTTTCACGCTTTTCGAGCCGAAATGGGCACGTCTAGCACACACGTACAATACATCGAAAATAAAGTTTTGCTCGACTCACCGTAATTAGCTAACACACTAAAGTATAAATAAATCATAATTATCGCAAATTAAGTACACACGATGAAATGGAACGGATTCTTATAGGAAAGGTTAAGTAGGGTCAGGTAAATCGCTATTTCTCGGCTTCATCGTGAAGCATGAGTTCGGTTAGTTAGTGATTAAATTAATTGAGCACATTTTTGGATAAAAAAAACCGATCGATCAAAGCCGATTTTGAAAAGTTTGCACCACATGTGTACTAAGCAGGCGCATGCTAAGCACTGCCGAAATCTTAGTGCTGAATTACGAGTGCGATTTCATAACACGCGAGCTCAAGACTCAGGTCTCGAAACGGAGCTGGTTATCGGCTCTATCAAGCCGAGCAATCAACCGAGGCAACTTTCGTATCAGAAGCTGAGTCTTAACCTTGGCTTTCCGGCGCAAAAGTGGCGAAGTCACAAGACAAACGTGCCCATTCGCTCGGGCGCTTTCAGGTGCGTTCAAGGAGCCCCGGTGCCTCGCAGATAAGATTTATCCAAATCAATGTTGCGATACGCGTGTATGCATATTTTCATCGGAGTAGGTTCACATCTCAATTCATTGGGAAACGCGAGTGCGTCTAAATATCCAACAGATTTCTCAGACGGTTTGCTGTTAACGCATGACGCAGAGAAAAACGAACAAGTCGTTAGAATGGAGATGGCTAATCGGTCCAGGCTTAAAAATGTCCAGAATTCCAAAGGAATGCAGAGCATTTTCCAAATATGTGAAATGAAACCTTAATATGGTGCAGGCTGCTGCAATGAAAATTATTTCTGGTGCTATTTGGAATTTGGACCCTCTTTGGCCGCCGGCACCTGCAGGTCGACATGGCTAGCTACAAAACTGGATCCATGCTCCAGTTCATGTGGAGAAGAAACACGCAACTGAATTTCAATTAAGCGAACAATTACTCCACAGTGCGTACCGCAGCGTGCCGGATTCAGCTTACAATGGATACAATGAACGATAAACTTACAGAACCGCAAAACTGAGTGTAGCCCCAATCCCTTAATCAGAGAAATTTGAACCGTGGTCGCTTCGATTTTCTTTTTAAAGTACGGATCATAAAGATGAAAATTAAGAGGAATCATTTGTCCAAATAAGCGTCTTTATTAAGTTTTAAGGCTTTCACACCTAAAAATAAAATTGAAGACTTATGATGAAAAATAAGAAGTAATTTGTTTGTCTTCTGCCTTCTAAGTTAATTATCTCCTAAATAGATAAAGACCTGAGAATGGGCATGTATTTTGAACCTAAAATTTCTTATTTAATCAGTGGGTTAATTTATTGATTTTAAAAGTAAGAAAAATGTTTAATAATACGTCAAGTATTATATTCGCAGTCTGAAACAAAAAACGAAGCACTAATAGAATCAGCCATGCTCAAAACATTAAACTTAAATACATTGCATTGTAAATTTTCCACTTTCTCAAGCTAAACACCAACCTGTATTTAAGAAACAATTGTTATTAGTAAACATTTTTCTATTTCGCAATGTCGAAAAAAATCCAATTTCTTTTCTTGCATTTTTTGAAAGACTTTGATATGAAAAATATACTTTTTAAATTTCAAGACAAAATTTGTAAAATTAACAAAAATAAAAGTAGGCTTGTAATACATCGAGTTCTTAGAAACCATGTTTTTAAGGTGGTAGACATTTTCTGTAACACTTTAATCGAGCATTTTGTATAGATTATATTTTTAAATACAATTTTATTTATCTAACGTATTAGAATAATTCAGAAACATCAAAAATTATATTGAGAAATCAAAAATTCATTTTGTTTCTGCACCATTTCAACAAAATTTAACATTTCTCCCTTTTCTTTATTTTACTTTACTTTATTCACAACATTTTATAGATTTCAAAATTAGTTTTAATTATAACCATTTCCTTAATATTTAAAAAAAAATGTAAATTTTATAACCTAATAAATTAAAACAACTCACTTTGAAAAATGCTCGCCTCACTATTTTCTACGAATATCTAAACATTCCAAATTATTTGACAAATTGGACATCCGTTCTACTTTACGGGAAATGTATTTTGCTTCACGAAGATATTTCGATTTTAAATGAAGATAATTAAAAAGTAAATAAATAAAATAAAATGGTTTTGAATATACAAAATATCTACAAATCCAGCTCGGATGGACTTTGAATGATTGTGTAGATTTCACACAAACCAATATTTCACCATACACAGTATCTAAAATTCTTTTTTCGAGAACGTTTCTTGTATGAGATAATTTTTAAAAATAGGTTTTTATCAAAAATTCATTTCTGATTTTCTAAAGTAAATAAGTGTCCTCATGTAGAAATTTGGGGCAGCAAATAATAAAACGGAGGAATAATGAGACTGAGATTTAGATACAAATGAATAGACGACGGATATGATGAAATTACAAAGACAACTTTATAAAATTTAAAGTCTAGATATTTTATTTTTGAAGGTTTATGTGTATTTTTCCAATAGATATAAAAAATAAGCAAAAGAAATATTAATAATTAAATATTAGTAAACATAAAACTTTAAAATAAATTTAGATAAAATATGAAAGAACATTCGTAGTGTGAAATAAATTTGTGCTTAATCGCACGGTGTTTTCCTTTCAGTTTATGATTTTTAGTGCAGAACCATGCTTAATAGTTGTAATTAAACAAACTATAATAGTTGTCCGTAAGGATTACAGAGTTCTATAAAATAATTAGTATGTATGTGTATAATATTTAAGCAGCGTCAGTATTCGAATCAAAAATGGATATAATTAATATATTCTTAAATATGGCATTTGCTGAAAAGTATTGCATTATTTATTGTATTAGATAGTGCGATTTTTACAGAATATGTGGAAATTGAAGAAATAGTCTTAAAGATAAAGCAATAGTTAGTATATTTTATATATTTTATGAAGGAATTTAGCAAATTTCTCAGTGGATAATTCAAAATTCGCAGTGTGGATATTTTCCTTGGCATATTTTAATAATTTTTTCACAGACAAAATATTTAAGTTTTACGTTCTATTTTCTTCAATTGTATTGCTTAATTAAATATGGAATTATATAAAATAGTAAATTAAAAAACATGAACGGTGGCTGCGTCATAAACAAAGTACATAATTCAGTTTTACAAAATTGAAGTCTATTAAAAATGGCTTGTTTAGGACTAATATGTGGAAATCAGGAGGTAAAGCAGGAAACTAGGGAAAACTGGGATATTATAACAACAGTTGCATTTATTCGGATCTGATGTTTTGCCACTTTAAAGCCAATGATTGTGCGACTAAAACAACAAATTTGATGGCTCAGACTGTAAAGTGCAAATGAAAAGCCAGAGTTCAAAGAACAACAAGAGTAGACATTGTGATAGGACAGGCAAATTAAAATATGATACAACATAAAAAATCAAACTATAAATTTAGCCAGATGTATGGAAATTCAGCTCTAGAATTCTTCTGCTCTGGACTAACGTTTTGAGAATAATGGAGACACTTTTCCACATTTTCTGAATTTTATTAGTTACTTTTAAAATGTTCATCGAATTTAGATAAAACAAAAGGAGTACACGAATAATAATAAAGAAGAATTTTCGTAATTTTTTAGTAACTATTTGAAATATTAGAAATAGATACATATCTAACGCTAATTATTTAAAATTCGTTTAAGTCTATTTTGCTTGACAACGTCAATATTTACGCATGGAGAATTATTTTAATAAATATAGACAATTTTAAAATAACAAATTGTAAATAGCTAGTTGTATAATTGCTTACTCGATATCTTTTTAATCGTTATATATTGTAATACGCTCTTTTTTTTAAAATCTTTATTAGTATAAATTACCACAGGTACACTACTTTTGAAAAACAAATCGTAAACCATCGAAGTAATAGTGTTTATACAATTGCATTGACTTGAAAACGTTTTTACTTACTTTTCCTGTGTTTCCGTACCTACAATCGAAACCGACCACGATGGGTATTAAATTAAAAGGCCTCAAAAGACGTTTTTCAAAACAAGTAATACTTAGAGCTAGCAAAAAGTAGGCTGCATACTTTACTTATAAATATAATTTGCGGCATTTTAACTTTAGTTTTTTGTATCTTTTAGTTTTCAAACTTTTATTCCTTCTGTGGTTATTTATATGTATTAAAATTTGAAAGTTTGCTTTATGCTGTTAAAAAAGTATGTATAATTATTGAGTTGGCAATTAGTTTTGTAGCCACTAACGATTTCGATGTTCTAAAGTGTATTTTAAGCTTAAACTGGATGTCTGTATCTTATTGGCTGGGTATACAACTAATTATGCACACTTAGCATGCCAATTACAAAGTTATTACAAATAATGAATTTATTGCACTAGTTACGCATTAAAATCAAAATGAACGTCTACATCATATGAATGAGTAAGTGTTGGCGAAATAGGCCTGTCAAGATTAAGTATAGCACAATTACGTGAATCTTCATTAAAATAAGGGGGTGGACCATTCCCTACCAGAACGAGAGTACAATATGGCATAGCATCAATCCTTTGTGGACTCCTAAAAATAGCAACTGAACGTAATTACGCGATGCTGAAAAATTGGCAAAAGAAGCTTTGGTGTCGTTTCAACAAGGGCCGTCGGGATTTTCGTTTTCCATTAGACGTACATATCTGCCGACTTGATTTATTTCGATTTCATTTCAGATGCCTCCCGATTGCTCAATAGATCTGGCGCCCTTGAATCAGGAAAATTTTTTGATTAGACCAAGGCTGGGGATTTCAAATACATCAATATATCATTTGGAAAATTTGTGCTCGTCAAGTATTGTCTCGGGGCTAATTGAGCGTTGCAAGACCATTAAGAGTAATAATAGTGCACTTAAATGAATTTGAATTTACAAATGCTGAATATCGACAAATGCATTTGAACATGCTCTGATAGTGAGATACTCATGGGACAGAAACAGAAATATGGATTTTTGCTAAAAATAACACAACCTAGATGACGATGGCGTGATGAGACAAATCTTCGGCACGAAACCCAACAGACAGATCAACATGTTTTAGGTTTTATAGCATTACCCACGACTGGAGCCAGCACGACCAAGAATCGGTTAAAGGAAGTGCGAACGGACACACCTGAAAAGAGAATTTGATTTTCTTCATGTCTTCCTGTGGATCTCGGAATAACTGGGTGAAAATGACACGGACTTATTTTTAAAACAGCATTTACGATTCGAATGTGCAGCATTTCGCGGGGTCCGAATGGACTTGTGCGTTTCATCTCTCGCGGGATCACTTCTTAAACCCACTGATTTTCCTGAAATAAATTTTGTCACATAAAAAGCGAGGAAAAGACGGAATTTTGTCGCTGGCCGATTGCGGGTGGAAGGATTTTCCTTTTCTATAGTATAAATCTTTTTTATGTCCCGCCTTTTCCGCAAATGATATTTATTTAGTTTCTAATGACGCTTTTATTCTCGGTCACAAAACAAGATTTGTGGGTCAGAGTTAGTAAGAAAGAAATCCGAAGGAAACGATTTAACGACCGCGATCTAGGGTGACCAGATGTCTAACTTCTTGAGATGTTTATGTAGTATACTATAGAATCTAATATAACGCTTTTCAGTTTTCAAAATCACCTTTATACAATATTATAACGATTTATTAACATTTCTGATAATGTTTTTTCTGATTGATAACTTCATTGTTTTTTTTTCTTTTTTTTTTTTTTGAATTTAAGTACTTAAATTATGAATTATGTAAGATTTTCCGTAGCAGAATATTGTAAAATAAAAATACTCGTCTTTGTTTATTTCATATTAATATAATTTATTAAAGCAATTATAAAATTTCATAAAAGTTTGAGGTAAAATACAAGAACGTAACTATTCCAGTAACACAACCAGCATCATTTTATGAATTTCAAGACACTGCAAAAATCAGTATACTCTTAACCTCGCGGTTTTTAGAAGTTTAGAATTTTCATAGTTCACGTTTTGAATTTTTATTAAAGCTATGCATTGATTTTCTGTACGTATTCTAAAAGATTTTGTCATATTCAATTAAGAAAAAAAGGCAATTTTCTAACCATAATTTTTTAACATTAATATAACTCTGCAGTATGGAACGATAACATAATAAAGTTGATGTAGTTTCATTCGAAAATTAATGAATAAGTCATTATTTGTAGAAATTATAGTGCATTACTAAAAAAAGAGCGATTTAAAAAGAAAAGAGTTTAACTTAGGAAGAAAAAGTAAATAAGGATTTTGATTTTGTAGTAGACTATCTTCAAATAACTCTAATGCAATTACTCTTTAAAAAATTATGAGATTCAAAATATTTAAATCTTTAAAAGCAAACAAATTATTTAGAAAAACATGTAAAATACGTAACATTATACAATACAATATAACTATATTGTAATATTGGAGACGAAAATTTTATTTTCGGTCGCAGGTATATTTTTACTTAAAGCTAATTAGACTATTCAGATAAATATTTTAAAAATCAGACATACTATGGAGTATTTTTTTTTTCAAAAAACAACGATTCCCTAATGCTTTTAAATTTTTGATTGTACGGGATGAAGTGAAATTATTAAACAAGGGCTGTAATATGAGAAGAGGTTCGAGCTCTACTCACAGAAGGTTTCCAATATCTTAATCTTTTGGCCACAAGGTTTTCCCCAAGATTAAGAAATTAGTTTCTTAAAATGTTTATATGTATGTATATCAACAATTATTAGAAATATCGCTTGAACTTTTTATGTAATTTATGAAAAATTTTCCGGACACTTTTCCTATTAGAATAATATTTTTTTGTCCACCTGCACCATATAGTCATAAAGACTAAAAGGCGTCTCTTTAAATTAACAAGCAACTGAATTTTTATTTTCAACACTCGATTCTGATTATCTTAATATTAGTGGAAAAATTAAACAAACTATCATAAAAAATACTAAACATTATCTTAATAATCTTAAGATAAATTTTCATGTTATTTCAAAGATGCGTTTTACAAATATAGTCAACATTTTATCTAATACAAATAATATTTGGTGACTATTTCGTGTTTTAACTAGAAAAGTCTTTTTTTTTAGTGTAAAAGCTCATTATACTCAAGGCCCAACCGACCTATAGTTGTTTCTAAATATTTAAGTCCAGGTTTTAGTACTTTATGTAGAGTTGTTTTTTTTTATAATTTTCGAAGTTAATACTGCTAATGTACGAAGGCTTATTAAATTTTCTAATTATAATATAGTATAAATAGAAATGTTTAAACTTTTTTTAGGTATTCTACACGTTTTTGAATGTTCATGGTTTTAAAATTAAAATAGCAGGGAGGGAATGCTCATTTTAATTAATTTGGTCACCATTTTGTTCTTTAAAGAACTTGTTTACCAGATCACCTTGAAATGTTATAGGTTTCTAATAGTTCTATTTACCTTCCGACTTAATCTATGTAAAATCCATAATCTACCTAATACTTTTAAATTACTAAGCTTAAAAAACCCCTATAGGAAGATACGGAAGAAATTGTTTGCTTAACTAAATTGTTTTATCACATTCATGCATTACAATTAGAGGTGTAAATTTTTAGCGTTTAGTCAGCAGGTAAGTAAAATGAGAAGTACCTCCTTTGAAGTACGTTACCCGGGGCTTAATTCGCGACACTCAAAAGAAAGCACGAATTTCATAAACTTCAAAATGAATATTTTCGACAAATAATTAGCGATTTAGCTGTCTTCAGTTAGAGCGGAATATTTCATGGAAATTCAAATAAAAATAAATTCGTCCCAATTTCACTTGATTTAAAGTATCTCTCTTTTCGCGCGGAAATTTTTTTTTTCCTGGTATAAATGTATACATTTAAACGTGTATTTTTTATAGATATTATATAAATATTTGGTGTTTGTATTAGTTTTAGTATGAATATTAAATCTGGCCACCCCAGTCGAGAAGTGTGAAAAGTGAAAAGCTTTATTTAACGCGCTTTATTATTCATTTCTCTGACGTTGTAAAAATTATTAATAAATATGATGACTGTTTTCCTTGCACTGGACGCATGCAGTCGGCACGACATCACTTACCATTTTCACTGTCTTGCTGATTATCCATTGTATCCTTCAGATAGTCGCGGCAGTTATCATCACCTTTTCAAATCGATACTCCTCAGAACTAAATCGAACTTAACTGAAATTCATTCATCCGATGGAAAACCACTTTTTCTGTTCACAATAGTCGATTTCGTCGTTGCACTCAATTCAATGAGTTAATCACGGGGCACTTGGGAAAAACTAACTCATTTTCCTTGGACTTTTTATCGTTGAAACACTCCCCGTCGCCGCGGACGTTCGCCAATCTATCTCAAACGGACTTTGGAGAACCTCAACTTGTCGAGCGGACTGGCTTAATTTGAATGTTTTCACCTCTGTTGGCCAGCGGAGTCTTGCCGGAATCGGTTTCGTTCTATCACTGTCGTTCTAGTCGTCTAAATCGTCGAAGTTTTCTTATTCTAGACTCTAGATATCTACCGCTCATCGGGCGGTGTGTTTTCTTAATTTCTCCTTTTTCTAAATGAGCTTTCTTTTTGCTTTTTTGATTCGCCTAAAAATTTCACGTATTCTACGTTCGGGTTTTTAAGTGCTAAATATAATTTTCGATAGAGTCGAGTGAGATTCAGTGAGCAGATCAGATCGTGCGGTTCAACGAAAACCGTTTCGCAAAATTTCTTCCGACCGGCCAGGCAATGCACTCCTGCGATTTTAGCCAATCTATCTTTTTATATTCTCTATTTTGTCTATTCGAACTGATGTCAATCCATGCACCCCATGCTTAAAAATAGCAAACCGGCGGCAATTGTTTATTGACCTCGACTATTGCGGTAGTATATCGATGCACTTAGCGACTATAGAACTAGGACTGGCAGTCTAGTTCGCCTGGCTCACACGAGTACACCTTCACTGTTCCATATTTCGTCCTTATATCCCCCAGTCTGACTATTTTCATGCTCGTCTATTGATTTTCGTCCAGATAGTAGATAGGTATGGAGAATCCATATCAGCATTCATGGTAGCGACGACTGTTTACGTTCTGCTACTGAACTAAGCTCTATCGTTTTCGTAATTAGATAGATGGTGGACTTGGCCTTCCTCAATGGATATGGAACAGGGGATTGCGTGATAACTCCGCCGTGCCGGGTTCTACAGACTCTTCCTAAAAAAATTTCAGCGATATACTCAAGATGGATCTACCAAACTGTTCATTGTGCTGCTAGTGGGCTATAGACATGCTATTGGTGATTCCACGCGAGCCAATATAATTTACACAAGGTTTCATGTGAACTTTACCGCTTCCAATTCTAGAACCAGATATCAAGGACCTAAAAATAGGTTACTGCCTTATTCCCTTACACGTGCATCGCCCCGTGCTTACATGCTTAAGTGCACAATTTCTAGATGTTAACCTAATTAAACTCGAGCAATTAAATCTCCCATCTCTGCCGCTCGCGAACGTTGACCGCGGATGTTACGATAAAATCTGCATATTTTTCTTCGTTCATTATTTTTGCATTTAGACCTTATGCTTTCTGCAGCTATGCGCGGAAATTAAAGGGAGAGTGAAAGCGTCACTAATTAATTTGCTTAAGTCAAGGGAGACACTGTTGCAGAATTAGACTAAATTGTCCGGTTGTAAATCACATAATCCAATTATTTCTGGATAGATTTTACGACATTCAATAGCTCGCTGAACTTTATTGGTATTATTACAACGATACCCCTGGTATAATCATTGATAATGGTAAAGTAATTCAAGTCACATGTTGAAAAGTTGAGTTGCAACAAATAAGACCACATGTTACTTCTCTTTTGCTGTTAGATTTAAACTGTTACTTCTAAATTCATCTTTTAAATATATTTTGATTTTTAGTGAAACATTTTCAATGGATTTCTGCGCAACACACATTAAAAGGGGCGGTTTTATGTTATAGAAATATTTAAGTTGGTCTAGTTAAAATTGGTCGTATTTTCACACGCTTACGCTCATTTAGTTGGATTCCTATCAAATGATGAAAACACGAAACAAATCAAAAAGACAATTTGTTATTATTTATACAATATATTTTTTAAAACATGTAGACAGAGAAATTAACCCCAAGTTGGATGAGATCTATCTAACTCAACCTTTTCTTTGATCTAAAATATCTTTAAATGAGTTACTCAAACTTGAATATTGTTTTCTCACTGCCAGAAATTATTTTTACTGAATAATTGATAATTACAAAAGATATTTGTATAAATAAATAATATGCTTTACGGTACAAAATATTTGTATTTACAAAAATGCAGAAAATGCAGGGCTACGGAAATACAAGACCTTAAAAATACATGGCTCAAAGGGTGCACGGACAGCGTCACCTATCACTAACATATCCACGTGAGAAGAGATGATGTCTAACCCAGTAATGAATTCACATATAATGAAATAAAATAGAAGATAGTGCGATTAAATGTAAATAATTTTGTCCTCAAGTATGCTCATTGCAATTTTAAGGAAGTATATATGTCCACGGTTAACTCATTATTACAACATGCACTTTATGCAATAACAATTTTTTATTGGGAAACTCAAAACTGTATTTGGGGATCACGCACGATTTAATTTACTAGTAAAATTTTAAATATTTGCTTTCTAGTTGTCTTATCACTGATTTTAATTTCCTGAAATTCAGCGCCGGTAGTAGTAGATATAAATATAGAATTTCTGCTGCAATATTTACATCGTATATTTGCACATATTTTCTTACAAAGACATGTGAGAAAACAGTTCTATTTAAATAAAATCTGAAAATTTAATTTATAACCTGATAAAGTCTGTCTTACTCTGTAATCCTAGATAGTTAGAGATGAAATGGAAAAAATTGATTTACTGTATTAAACTGATAAGGGGATATTTCACTATGAAGTTCTCAAAATATAATGTAACTATTTATTTGAATCCATTTTAAATTTCTTTATTACACGCTCTAATTCAGCTTCATATGTGTGAAAGAAAACGCTTACCTGCTTCTAAATATCTATGAATTTAGAAATTTGTAGATGTAGATGATTATGAATATATACATAAATATCAATGATTCAGTCATTATTATCGAACGGTCTATATTTTATCCTTTTTAGCGCATTTAAAAAAAACGTGCAAATTGAGAAATTAATAAAATTCTAGTTCTGGTCTTCATTCGGCGCTGTTGTTTATGAACACGTTTTATCCTTTGCTTAATTAAACTAATATAATTTTTCTGTTTTTTTTTTTTTAAATAACAAAATTCTAGCCATTAGAAATTATAAAATCAATTTTCACAAAAAACTATATGTGAAGACTACTTTTAAGAGTTTCAAAATAGCTTCTCTAAGATTTTATTTCATAATCACCACAAATTTCAATTCCCTATTTTTGAGATCTAGCGAAAAGCAAATCAATGGCAAAAATAAGCTCTAATTTGTATGTAAATAAAATTCATTTATTCATCTAAAATTAAACCATTTTCCTTAATGGCATCTATGACGTCAGAATGATAATACTTGATTTTGAGAGCACTTGTTTCAGTGTACTTTCAAAAATGGGAAATGCTAGCTAAAATAATTTTACATATAAATTTGTTCATATCCATATTTCTTAAAACTAATATTTCTTGTTTAATAATTACCTTAATGCTCTACAGAAACAAAACACTTTTAACACTTTATGAAATATTTTTGACTTATATGAAAATTACAAGACGTATTTAACCAAATTCTATTCTATTCTAGTTCAATATAGCAATTCAATATTTAACAGAAATGTTGAAACCAGAGTCCAAAAATTATATTCGAATGTCAAAAGGTAGTACTTAGATAATGCTACTCGACGTCTAAATCCCTAGAAATTAAAGAGCGATTAAGAAAGGTAATTGAAACTTCAGAAATCGATCAATCAAGCGGCAGACGTTTAATTTGGGGATATATTTTCTTTTCCCTAAGGAGTTCAAAATCGGTTAAATATTCACAGCGCATTTTCGTCCTTTGAAACGATAATACACAAGTTGGAGGATGATTCCATGTTTTTAATATCCTGATAATTTGCAACTGCATGGAAAGGTAGGTATACAATGATGAAATCCCATGGTAGCCTTTCTGAGCTGATACTATTCCAGAGAAGGCCGCTTATTCGGATTAAAAATAGTAACCCATTAAGGTCCTTTATACGTTCTGTTGGCAGTGACAGGACTCAGGAGAGCTTTCATGCAATAATAATCGAAATGCAGACTTTAAAGCAGACGTCAGTGTGACTATGCAACCACCCACAGAAATGGCATTCATATGGTTTATTTTTATGTCCACTCGAATTTCCGAATGGCTTACATAAGATCTCATAAAATCTCCTCAAAAGGAACAATAGGGAAAAAGCAACAGCATGCCGACTAAAGGGCTGTTATCATACAAGCACTGTCTATGGTACTCACATTTGAGTCTCCTCATATTTAGGGCGAAAAATGCTAGCACCTCACTAAGCATAATCACAAAACTCCGAACATGCTTCCACAGAACATTTTCTAATTAGCAAGGCCTTGGCTGTTAACTTCTTCACCGAACTTCAGAAATTCAGGGGCACCAAACAATCCAGACGGAGTCCGGCCGTGACCATTTTCGGAGTTATTTGCACAAACTTCGTCTGCGAAATGATGGTGAGAAAAAGGTGGCAATGTAAACAAAAATGCGTGAATGCAGCGGCAGCCAGATGCGGGTCTGAAGCGACATGCGCGCTCGCCGGCTCTGGGGCACCCCTGGGATCCCTAACAGCCATAGCCACAGCGATATAGGAAGCCTCGTTAGACTTTTACCTGAGCACTTCCGTCACCAAATGGTCACAAGTGGGTGTGATTCCTCTATCATATCCAAATTAGACAGCTCGACAAAAAATTAGGTCACGAAAATCCACACCCTTCTTTCGTGTACTATGTGAAGCGTATACCCCTCGGATGCAGTTCGTCAACCCCGAAAACGTATACCTATGTACTCCGATATTCGCAGGCTTTGTGTAATTATAGTTAAGAGAGTCTGAAATATTTATGACCCCGCAGTTTCGTCATTACACTATATCCTATATTTGGACTTTCCATCACCGTACGTGGGCATACACAGAGGAATTTAATTGTCCGACTAACATCAGCTCTGATGAATAGTTATTTACTTAACCTTTGGATTAATGGAAGACCAATAATTAAAATCCTTTGCCATATAACCCTTTTGTCTACACACAACTGGCGAGTTAGTCCAAAGTTCATAGCCATGTAGCGATGCAGGGTTTCCTCTTAACACTTTTGTTTTGAAGGCACTTATTTTAACCCCTATTTTGGATTTTGATCGATAGCTACGTGCACGTATGTAGATGGAAATATTGGTTGAAGCTCACTTGCGCTATTACAATTGGCGGCCCATAGCCATCGTTTCGTGGGATAATTTTGCTTCTGAACTTCGATCCAACTGAATCGATTGCTTGCTCGGCTGTATGGCACGTGGCATAGTTTTATCTTGAAACAAAATATCCTTAAAGCTAAATTAAATTTTAGCCCAGTAGGGAGGTCTGAGTCGACTTTAATTTCCAGAGAAGTGGTAGTAAGTATAAAACTCCTCATTAATTACAACCAAATTGGTATCTAAGTGGCCTTCAAAGAGATTTATTTATTATATTATATATAATAAATGCATAATATTATATAAAAAAAGCAGTCACGAAACAAAGCACGAGTGAAAAAAGAATCTTAGTTTACGAAAATTTAAAAAATATTACAATTAAAAATTGTAAAAGGGTAGTATACAATTAAGAGAAATATATTCGTAAGAACAATTTCTACCGAAAGCATTACATATTAAAATGTATTTAGGGTTATTTTCACTTACGAGTATTTGGAGTCTCAAAATTTAGGGTATTTAATAACTCTTTAATAACTTAAAATTGCTAAGGTTTTTATGTTTTGAACGGATTAAATTTCCCTACTGATTCTACGATTAAAACGTTTAAAGTGTTACAATAGTAGTAAAAGTAGGAAAGTTCACAAAGTTTTAGATTGAATTCGATATTTCACTATTATAAATTTTGTAGAAATACAAAAGACAAGTTAGTAGGTTTGTATAATTGTCTTTACATACAAGGAAATACTTTTATTTTAAATAGTCCCTGCTTTATAAAATTTAAAACGCTGAACGAAACCCAATACCGCAACTTTAGTACAAGTTAGTTAAGTTTTTTCATTATTATTATATTCATTCAAAATTCACTTTGTATAAATCAACTAATGATGATCATTTCGAAAAATTAATACTTTTGTAAACTTGAAGCACGTGAATGCTTTGAGCAGTTAAGCACCACAAAAACTTGCCGTGATAAATATCTAAAAAGGTTGAAGTAATATTAAAACGTAATTGGCCGTATATTTTTAGTTTGTATTTGAAATGGGAAATTGTTACTTTTTATAATATAGAAAATATATTTTACCAACCTAATTAAAATTTAAATAATTATTTCAACGATTAAAAACTAAAAGAGACTAGGGTTCTAGACAGTATAAAATATATTTAACATTTCGAAAATATATAAATATTTCAGTCTGTACGTAAATATTTAAGAGAAAACTGAATTTGCCACGAAACCGGAGTCATGGTATAACGATAATGAAAGTAGTGTTTGGTGGTCTGCTAGTTCCAATTATCTTTTCGAATACTTATGTAAATAGAGACTATAAAAAATATATTTTCAAAATGTTAAAATTATTTAAGGGTGGAATAATTGTGCTGTTAATAAATTTTCATTTTTTTATTTTTAGTGTTTACTTAATGCTAGTAAAAATTTTCATTCTTTAAAGGATAGAATATTCGGCAAAAATTCGGCTCAAATTCTAAATTTATCTCAGAGTTAAATCCAGCAATACACTTAAAGGTATCCCCAATTTATGTACAGAAACATTCATCCAGCTAAGTCTAATAGTGCCAGAGAAAATCGTGAAAATTAATGATTAATGATTCAGCCAGAGAAAACGAGGATGAAATTTTTGCAAAATTAAGAAACAGACTTAAACGTTTGGCAGATTTTCCAAAAATTTGTGTAGTACATCCTTTTAAATAAAAAAAAAAAGAAAAAAATACCAAAATCGGTGGATGTAGTAGAAAGTTACATACATTAAAAAATATACACAGAAATCTGGTGAAGAACTAGCCAAATTATATAAGCCTTGGTTCGTACCAGTAGCACGTGAGAATCTAGAAAGATTTTAAAAAAAGAAAATATTTAAATAATTCTTCAAAATTACTAAACAATTACTGGGGCAATTTTCGAAAAACTAAATGGTCTCCGTGAAATATGTCCTTTCATATAAAAGAACAGTCAAAATTATGAGGACGTGCGTTTGAGCAAGTGTGATCGGGTTCTTATCGCACATGTGCACAAACAGTTGAGTTCTATGAGTAACCAAAGTTAAATGATGGTGCGTGATGCAAAATTTTATATTAACAACCGTAGTAGTGATAAGTTAACACGTTTATTCGCGAAAATAATAATATAAGATATCAAATAATGTAAACATACAAGATTTTTATATTAATAAATGTAAATAAATTTTTGCGCGCTAGATTCCAAAAGGTACGCGAAATTAAATGAAGTAAAAATATATTGCAACCATTGAAAAATTAAAATTATATTATTTAGGGAATTTTAAATAAATTAAAATATTTTTTCTTTAAAATTTTCTTATGAATATTAAATTTTTACATAATACCAAGAATTTTCTAAAAATAATTTTTTCCTAGCTTAGATTTTGGGTTGACCACGTTAAAAGGGATAAAAAAACTCGAAAAGACGATTTTGAATGTTCAAATGCACGTAAAATTTTCTCCCAAGAAGAGGTTTTCAATTTTCAATATTATTACACAGCTCATAGGCTGTCAATCGACTCATATTCACGCCCGAACGCTCACGTGTGTGTGCAAAAGGAGATTTTTAAAACGCACGCTTATGTCCGAACACCACATTTCCAAACGCATATTTGCATATTTTCTGTCATGTTTTTTCTAGTTTGCTAGTTTCTGTTTGTTTCCTTGAGGCTTCTCATCCTTATGACCAAAATCTACCCTACCCTCATGCTTTACGATATTTTATTCTAGATCTAAACCGACGTGATCGCGAGTCTCTTCAATCACATTAATTTTCTGTGAGCGCTTTTATTGCGTCTTTGGATCAGCTGTGAGTGCTTGCGATCCGCTTTAATTATCACAGCTTTGACGTCTACAAGATTTAGCTGAAATTTTATAGTGTTGTTTAACAGGATCCAAGAGTGATTGATAGGAAGATCATGGCAGGTAGGCTAATTTCTAAATCCTTGTGGGGATCCTTATCGGCAGCCAAAACCATTCAAAGGGCGTCAACACCGTTCAAAGGGTCGAGATATCTTTCGCACTATCCCATAGATGATAACCTCTTCAACTTGACCGACGAAGAAAAACAGGTACGGTAATTGATAACGTCCATTGAAATGACTTGATATATTTGCATGATTTTTAAGCTTCGCCAAACGGTGTTCAATTTTGCTCAGAAGGAACTGGCACCTCATGCCCAGGAAATAGACAAGACTGACGTTTTTAAGTAGAAAAAGACTAATTTAAATTATGCGTATGAGCATTATGTAGCACTTTTTCAGAGACCTCCGATCTTTTTGGAAAAAGATGGGAAATCTTGGTTTGCTAGGCATAACTGCTCCAGTGAAGTATGGCGGAATTGAAGGGTCTTATCTTGACCACTGTATTATTATGGAAGAAATTTCAAGGTATCGCGTTTTTCTCAGCAATTGTCTAAGAATAGTTTTATCATTTTGAGGCATAATATATTTAAATTAGTCAGAAAATTAACTTATACAAAATTATACAAATACAAGTACAAACTTCCAACAAACTAGAAAGTTGAAAGAACAGACTCATTTTTGCGCGTTAAAAAACGTCATAAAATTATTTAATTAAATTAATTTCTTGATGTTAGTTCTTTTTCTCCATATGACATAAAAACGAATAAACAACGAAAATAAGTAGAGTATTTTTTGCATTACTTTTTAGTATTGCGTTTTGAGTTTTTACTTTTTCAGTATCTTGTTTATCAAAGTTTTTAAAATGACGGATTTTTAATAAAGGCTTTTTAAATTTATATTTAAGTGGCTAAATGTACATAAAAATACAAAGAAAAATAGTTCAACTAGGGTTCATCTTATCTTGTTATAAATTTATGAAAAATAAAATAAAATAAATTTGATCAATTTAGAATCTATGCCTCAATATTTCCCAAAGTCTAATTTTCGCTTCATATTGGTAAAAAAGTTACTTATATAAATATTATAAAATTGGCCTATAAAACTGTAACCGAGAAATTAGGGTCTTAAACCGAATTTTGAAATAAACCTGTGAGAAAAGGTTCTAAAGATTATCAGTCGAACAAAAGTATTTTTGAAAGAAATTTTTAATCCACCTGGACTTAAACCCATGAAGACCTGAAAACTTTAAATATTTTAAACTTTTAGGGCTGCAGGAGGCATAGCTCTGTCGTACGGCGCTCACTCTAACCTTTGCGTTAACCAAATTAAACGAAATGGAACTGAGGAGCAGAAGGCTACTTACCTACCCAAGCTGTGCAATGGAGAGCACATAGGTGGCTTAGCCATGTCTGAGCCGGGTTCTGGCAGCGATGTTGTTTCCATGAAACTAAAAGCGGAGAAGAAGGGCGACTACTACGTCCTCAATGGAACTAAATTTTGGATCACTAACGGAGCTGATGCCGACATCCTTGTAGTCTATGCCAAGACGAATCCCGAAGGTCTAGCTAAGCACGCGATAACAGCGTTCATTATTGAGACGAAGTGGGAAGGTTTCAAAGTGGCCCAGAAGTTGGACAAGCTGGGCATGCGAGGCAGTTCGACTTGCGAGCTAGTCTTCGAAAACCTTAAAGTCCCAGCAAAGAACGTACTAGGAGAAATAAATAAGGGAGTATACGTGCTTATGTCTGGCTTGGACTTGGAACGTCTTGTCTTGGCAGCAGGTCCAGTGGGTCTGATGCAGGCCGCTTGCGATTTGTCTTTTGACTACGCTCATCAGCGAAGCCAAAAAGGGAAACGCATTGGTGAATTTCAGTTAATCCAGGGTAAAATGGCGGACATGTACACGACTCTCAGTGCTTGCAGATCCTACTTATATAGCGTAGCCCGGTCTTGTGATAAAGGCAATATTAACTCTAAGGACTGCGCTGGTGTGATTTTGTACTGTGCTGAAAAGGGTACGCAAATAGGCTTGGACGCCATTCAAATACTAGGTGGGAATGGGTACATCAACGACTATCCAGCTGGCAGAATAATGCGAGATGCTAAGTTGTACGAAATTGGTGCCGGCACCTCCGAAATTCGTCGGTGGTTAATTGGACGCACTCTCAATAACGAGTATTCTTAAGTATGTTCCTTAGGATCGAATTTGTTTCTGCATTTAAATGTAATTTGATGGTCTGATTTTTCTACATTTGTTCAAAATTTGTTAAGTGTAGTTTTGTATTTTTTGTGCTTTTTAAATAAATATTAGTTTCCTACTGCCGTGATTTTAGTATAAATCATAATTTATACATTTTATTCAAAAAAAGGTCCATGAATTAACTTGTTAATTTATTATTTAACCTGTAGCATTGCAAACTGCTGAAGCCTTAGAATTATTGCTTTTTATCTGTATTTTTTTTATAAATTTTTTTATAAGAATTTACGTGACTTGGGACATGAAATGGTGCTTTTATAATTCAACACAATTCATAAAAGCATTAATTAATGAGAATTCTCATAATTTTTCTAAATTAAATATAAATATAATCCTCTTTGCTAATTTGTCCACAAATAATTTTGATAAAATACAGAAACTTAAAAAGACGGACTATTTATAAGACGGATTTCCTGAATTGAAAAAAACAAATTTTTTGTCTAAACTGCAAATTTAAAAGGCTCACTTTTAAATCATGAATCCGGAAATCGTATTTTACAAAATCCTTTTGTATTTTTCTTCAACATTTCATGAGAATATAAGGAAATGAACTAGTTAAATTTTTACATGCATTTTATATAAACTTATTTATAAAGTTAAAAAAAAAAATTTGCTGACCCCTCAGCCATTAATTTAAAAATATTTCTGGAATGTTATTTTGATTTTAAAAGGCAATATTCGAAACACTATTTCAGAACCAAAAACTAAAGTTACAACTCTAGGTTCCCTAGCTAAAAAGATTTCTACTTTTCGCATTTACGCATATTCTTTCTTAAATTAACTCAACAGATAATATTTATTAATTTAAAATTTTTATAAAGTATTTATAAAGGTAATAATGGTGGTTTAAAGCACATTTTAATTGATATTTTTCAGTCAAAATTTGTGTTTTAAAAGTGCATATAAGTTTGCTTCGTTAGTAAAAATTTGAAGTGGAAAGCGCGGTCAGCATAATTCTCAGAATCTTATAGGGAAAATAAATAGCACCTCTTAGTAATTTGATGAAGTCTTTATTTGTATCATAAAAATAAACTTTTAACATATTGCAACAAAAATGATCGTAAATTAAAAGTCTGTTAAAATAACAATTACGATTGCTTTAAAAGTACTTATTACTCGTAAAGTATATAAAATCCCCATATATTTGGTTGATTAAGGTTAAAACTACAATTATAACTCTACCAGAAGTAAAATGTGCAGAAGTGGAGTAAAGTGGGCGCTCAACGTCTGCGCAAGTCTCTAAGCAAGACATTCAACGAGAAAAACATTAATTAGTTTCATAAAACTTGGCAAAGTATTGGCAGATTCGTTAAAATCCAAACATCTTTTGATTTGTTCATTTTTTTACAATTTAGATTGTTAATCACTTAAAGAAATAATTAGGCACTGCGTTCGATTACATCTTCAGCTAAAACATGAACTCAAAATATCTCAAATACAAATTGTTGCTCGATTTTCGTTACATTTAGTTACGTCTAAGAAAGCACTTGTGGTGATCGTAGCGTCAATTTTTAGTTCCTAATGTCTAAAGGTACCGGACGACTCTGGATAAATTTTGCTTAAATGTTCATTACCATCTAAACAAGACAAATCAAACGGAAAATTGAACATTCTATAATCTTTTCCTAGTTTTTTTTTTTTTTCTCATAATTTCTTTATATAGCAAATAGAATTTTAGCAATTAACGTCACAAACATTCGTTATTCGAAAAACATTTCAAAAATAAGATTTTAAAAGGTTTCCTGGCACTTTGTGAATAATTCCGCGTATGTTGGAGACAAGTCCTCCATAAATAACAACTGAAGCAAGAACGAGTTCAGTAAATGGCAACATTGTACAAAAAATTTATGATTATCTCAGTTCTGAATGTAAACCGAAAAATACTAGTAGTGTTAGATTTTACTCTAGACGAAAGCTTCGCTGCTCGCTCTTCTTCTCGAGTCGTGATTCTGTCGTTGTTGTCATCGTCTTTCTTTCTAGCACTCTCTGTGTCATCGACGTTAGGCGTGAGGAGCCCTCCTCTAGCAGATTAATTTTTCCATCTTCGGAATGGAGAGTCATTTGTGAGAAATTCGTTTCAAGAGGCTTTAAGTCGGCGTTCTTCTCATAACTTCTAGTTTCATACCTGTAAAGACACAATTCATGATTTTAGAGAGACTTCCTTTTTAAAAGTATACAGGATTTAATGTATTTCCTTTAACCTACTTCTACGTACTGTATAATGTCATATGATGAAGCAGTAATAATAGCTATGTACTAGTTACGCTTGTTTTTCAAAACTAGTTCGAATGCATCTATTGCAAGTTAAGTAACGACTTTGTGAAAATGTGAGGATTTTTTGAATTCATTATGATTTTTGAAAAATTTATAAAAGTTTTGAATTTGGGGAATTGTAATTTAGAACTTCTAAAAATTTGCTAAGTTTCAAGTATGAGAGATTGCTTAAGTGTTATGAAGTTAGAATTTCTTTAAATTTCCTCCACTAATATTCGGTTGTAGGTTTATTTGATTTAAAATAGCATTGGCTTGTGTACCATATTTTTATATCTTCAACTCATATTTTTGTAATTTTTAATCGATAGTAGCCACATAGAGTTTTAGTTTACAACTCACATTCACAATAATTTAAAGGATCCTTGGCTTATTGATTTGAAAGGAAAGACAAAAATTTTAAAAATATATAACATTCCTCTTATACTTTTTCAGAGCTAAAAATTTCTTTTAATTTCTCGTAGTTTTATTACAACGAAAATTGAATTGAAATAAAATTGACGAAGTCGTAAATTGCCTTAGAAAGGTTCGAAAAACATTCTGATTCTTACCTTGATGTAAATCCTTCATATCCCTTTCCAGGTGTTTTATAGTTTTCCGCCAAGTGAACGACACCGCCTTGACCGAAGGTTTTCTCGTGAAGATCTTTCACGCAAGCTTCGAGGTTCTTCACCTTTTGATGGTTTTGTTCAACGTTAGTAGTGACTTTTGTTGGGGTAGTTTCAAACAATTTAGTCGAAAGTGGGCTAATTGGGGACGTGCCACCACCAGACTGTAAACTGGTTCCAGGATAAGGACGTGGTATCGCGTTAGCTGTTAGGGTCGGGTTTGGACGATAAGTTGGAGTCGTGGGACTTGCAGAAGACGGTTGTGTACTCGAAGAAGGATAGTGGAAGTGCTGGGGACTTGTTTGAATTTGTTGCTGATAGTGATATTGTTGCTGTTGCTGCTGGTGCTGTTGGCTTGATTGATTGTATCCCGGAGATGAAGGGGATGCACTGTATCCAACCCGGTTAAAAGACTATTAAATGATGAATTGAGTTAAAATGGGGAAGAAGGTTTACTAAAATTATTGTGATTCTACTTTAAGTTAAATGTTGAATATACAAATGTTATTCTACTTTTCTACATGAAAAGCGCTGGAGAGCTACTTATGAAAATACTGAGCCAATTTTAAAATTTACTGAGAAATTTTGTTATGTGCTTTTAAATATGCCTGATAAAAATTTATATCTTCTTTAAAAATGAGGTATCAAATAAAAGCTTGTAATTTTAAAATCGATATTTTGTATAAATAGTGTTTTTCCAAATTATTTGTCTTCCTCAATGTCTGTATGTAAAAATTTGAATTTTAGCGTAATTTCAAAAAAAAACATATAGAGATAAGACTTCTAGTCCTGTTATAGGATTTTTCTGTAATCGAACTGCATCTTAACACACATCTTTTAACTAAAATATTAAGCAGGTGGATTGGCTGCAATCGAAATTCAGAGAAGGGCCATTAAAGCTAAATTTTAATTTATTTAATGAATGACACCTAAATCTGCCATAAATTATTGTTTTAAGAGAGATAAAAAGTTTAAAATTAGCTTTTTAAGGATGTGTTTTCAATCATATGTAGCTTTTGAAAGAGATAAACTAGTTGATGCATACGTTATTAATTTGTGGCGTAGGTGAAGCATATCCGTGATGATGGTATTCAGAATCACTTTCATCTGTTGTGAAACCCGGGGTGTTTTTCTGTCTTGATCTCGCCTGGCGAATTTTAATCAATTTATGACGGGCCTCTTCCAGTTGTTTTTCCATACGCAGGACATCGGAACGTGCATTGATCTCCTGCGCCATTCCATCAACCATACTGGTATTTATCTTCAATATGTGCTCCTCTTCAGCGTCTAGCGCTTGTTGAGCAGCTCTTACTAAATTATCCGTAGATTTTATAACCGCATTTCCAGCAGCTTGCAGGCGACGTCCAGTCTCTGAGTTCGGATCCGATTTAACTTTGCATGCAATCAACAACTGGGCAGTGGAGGCCGCGACCTGTTTCGCCGTTGATATCAGCATTTCTTCAGTGCCAACACCACGAACTAGATTTTGAGCTGCTTCAACCAGACTATGTGTGGCTGCAGCAACTAAGCGTGCAGCAGAAATGAGTCCTTCTGACCACTGACCATCATCAGATGAGGTTAGAGGTCTTCGGGACACCTTTCCTTGATCTATCAGTTCGCGTTGAGCAGCATTTGCAGCTCTTACTAAGGCGGAAGATGCCGCCATAATCCCCTTAGCTGCTTCCAGTATCATTTCATCAAATTTCATGTTATCGTCAGCCATCTACAGGAAGAATAAAGATTTTTCTTTAATTAGAAACTGACATAATTCGACGTTATCGGTCAGTATTAAAAATTACTATATATAGCTAAGTCAAAGTTAGAAGAAAAATGATCGCCACAGTAATAATATGTTTGATTCCTGGGTGAAAATTTAAATTACAACCAAGAATATCAAACATATCTGACCGTAACTATCGCCGCCACCACAGTTAATACGCTGTTAAGTTAGGAGAACATGCACATCGTATCGTAATCTTTGTTAAGCTTATAGGATATCTTTGTGTTAATGGGACAATTACTTTAAAGAAGCCAGGAGTTCTTACCTTCACATCTGGTTGGCGTCTGGGTCTCAAACTGGCCAGTTTCTTAGCAGCAGCATCGATGGAAGCTGCAGCACCGAGAAGTTCATTCTCAGCAATGACTGTAGGATCTTCGGGATCAATCCAATCAGATCCCTTAAGGAGTCTGGCCATTGCCACCAAATCTGTTACACATTTCGCCACACGGCGAGAAAGATGCATTCTTTCGTCAGCGGAACAATTTCTTAAAATTCCTTCAAGAAGATTGCGATATGACTCTCCAACAGTGGCTCCTGCTTCAAGAGTTCGCTGACGAAGCTCTTCTGTTTCAGCGCAACTATAAGCGACAGTCTGTAAAAATAAAAGAAATAAAAACAAATATTAAAAAGAAGTAGTTAAGAGGAAATCGTGAGTAGATATTAACGAAGTGATTTTCATGTCAAATATTTTGTTAAAAAATAACGCTGAATATAGACGAAAAATCACTTTTCCAGTTTAAGTTTGTCTGCTTGTATGTGGATTACGCAGAAAGTAATGGACGGATTTTGAAAAGACTTTGTTCATTTATCTTTTATCTTTTAGGCCAATGTAGACTTAAAACTTATGTTGCCTGCCCGTTGTCTGTTTGTTACTTTATGACAAAACGGTTACTCATTTTTATACTACTATTTGCTCCTTACTTTAAACGTTCTTATTTATTTATAGGTCTGCCCGAAGTTGCAGGCCAAACCTAGATCCGAAAATCCAAATTTTTGATTAACCTCGTTATTCAAAGGAAATTTTTCATAGCTGCGCGTTTATATTTCCAAAAATTTCAACTTGATTTCCATCGTGAACGATAAAAACTAATCGTAACTTACCCTGCAAACAATTAACATCTCAGATATCGCACGACGTCCAATGTTCGCTGCAGAAACGATATCTGTTTGAAGATTCGATGCTCCAGCTGCAACAGCCTTTGCTGTAGCAACAGTAACATTTTTTGTAACTCGAATTAAATCCTCGGGGGTCGAAACTGGAGATCCAGGTGGGAGAGGTTGATTCATTGCCTGCGATGATTTACTGGTAATAAGAACAGTTTTAACATACTTAGATTCTATTTACCCGAATTTCCTGGGAAATAGCTTCAACGGTTGCTTCCATAGCTCGAGTTCCTCTTGTGTGTTCATCTTCAACAGCTTTAACAGTTTTCAATAGAGACGACACGTTCAGAACCATTACCTTTATTACAATAGAATTTGTAACAATTATACAAGGGACAAGAATATGAATGATGCTTTATGACAAGATGCCTTCACGTGAGCGAAAGTGGATAGGTACTCTTTTGTCGAAAGAGGGAATGTAATATAGCAAACGAAATTCACCTATTACGTTTATTTCGCGAAAGGGAAGTATAAATTCTTAATTTTAGAAATGACAAGAAATCTAAATTTTTACTTTAGCATTGTTGATGTGAGTTCAAAGTTTGAAAATAATTTCCGTATGAATAATTTTAAAATGGAGTAGAGCACCTATAAAAAGCAGTATTACAAACTTTAGAGATATGTTATTTATATATAATAGCACCAATTATTATTATTCAATATTTTAAAAAGCTTTCGAAAAATGGCTGGTAATTTAACAAACTCTTAAGTAATTTTTGTACTCAATCAATAATAATTTCAATTTATAATTGCAGAAATATATCAAATTTTGAATTTTGTCATTAGATGGATTATGGCACTTAAGAGACAATTGAGGACATTTAATAGTAGCGTAAATAATTTCGTTATTATGCTTGAGTAAATTTATTTGCCTTAATTTAATGGTCTTCTTGTTTAATGTTAATTGTATGTTAAAGTACTTCTATAAATGTAGTTAATACACTATGTAAAGAGTAGATGAGTACATTTACAATGAAGAAATGACGAAAGTATATTTAGCAATTTGATGAAACCTTTTAATTTTTTATACAAACATGCTTTCCATGATGAGGTGGACAGAACCGGTTACGCAGAATATTAAAATCTTTACTTAAATGAACAGACACAAAACATATAATGAGTAATATAAAATTGTTTATAAACGTATATCGTATTGCACGTATTATTTCTTTTGAGGGCATGGTACAGCTTGTTGAAGAAAATATCATAAAGGATAAATACATCGTAGGACCAACAATTACAAGATACTAGTCTAGGAATTGTAGAACTTAACAAATTCTTGTAAGCGTAATCTGGATCTAGAGCTCGTGCGGAACTTGAATTTTGATTGTAAGGGCCACTGTGAAACTTTCATTCGCTGAAGCTAGAAAATACCACAGAGAGAGAAGTGGAGAAAATCTGTGCGTTTTCACTTTTAAAGAGACATTAACTCGACGTAGCACTCCGAGATCTTTTCTTGTAAACTCAACGATATAGACCTTTTTCTGATTACATTTCGTTTTAAATGGCTTCAAAACCTGTTTTTTGTTTATTTTTATCTTTTTTAACATCGTTCTATTAGACTTGTAACCACAAACTTGTATTGCAAATATTTACGTAATTTAATCAAGATGATTTTGAAAATTGTTTAGACCTCACTGCCTCAGTTAGCTAAATAGTGAAATAATTTTAATGTGAATTCATTTTTTTAAAATGTTTAAGTGAAACCATTGTTAAAACTGTGGAGGGTATTGCACTTACTAGTACATGATGCTATGTAATTAGGTGAATATAAAAGTATCTTCAGACATGTTGCTGAAGTTTGTGATTACTATAAATGCAATGAATACACTGCATTGTTTTGGTTTGAAAAAAAAATACATAACTTCTTTTTTTAATTACTTGTGAACCCCTTTTAGTACCAAAGTGCATTTTTCTCAAAATGTCTACTTCTCCAAGGTGTGCTGAAATATAATCATGCTCCCATATTTTCTAAAGATACTTTCGCTTTCCTCCGAACTATGGAGTTACTACAACAGCAGGTGCAGGTTGTAAGATCATCTACTCTTTTTACAATATCATCGATAGCATATATAGAGTTGTACATAAAACTTGTTACTTAGCTAAATTGAAAAAAATGCTTTATAGTATTGTTTTAACTAATTGAGTGACAAATTAGCGAATTGGCTTTGATTAGAGCTCAAATATCCATTGATGCGATTGCTACTGTTAATATGTGTCACTTCAGATGCGCACAAATCTCTAAGCATCTGTGAGAAGAAAGAAGGTAGAAACTAATCACAATGAAATTACAATATTTTTTTTTTCATCAAAATAGAAAAGAGAGTAAATGAGAAGTTACGTAAAAACTTGTCTTTTTTTTGCAATTTACTTCTGGGATGCAATAGAGTGCGAAGCTACTGTAGCAAGAGCCCAAAACATTCCGTGAGTTGCATAATGGGATTCAAAATGTAAATTGTAAATAAATTTAATTAAAAGTAAAATCAGAAGGAAAAAGAATTTGGAAGTAGTTGACAACATCAACACAGCAGAAAAAGTATGGAAAAGTGTAGTAATGTTCGTGCATTGTGTTTCCTCGAATTAAGCTGATGGGATTTTATTTGGTGGAGTTTCATTATTAAAAAAATCAGCAATATGCAAGGAGGCAGGCGCTAGGTACTTACTTATGCGAACAATAGTATAAAAAACCTCTATACAATTACAAAGGTATTTTACGTATGTTTAAGGCTACATTTATAAATAATTGCTTATTTATGTCCTTCCCTTTACTTTTGTTTAAATATTGTAGTACAGTTCTGGTAAAACAAACTCTATCTCTTACAATTATGTGAATAAGTATCAGCAAATGCAGTTAAGTGCCATATCCATTTGCATTTTCATTTTAATTTTGCTTTTATATTTGTTCATATTATTTCAAACAACGTTTACTGTTTAGTAAAAGATTTAATATTTTTCATTAAGAAATTTTTAGTTAGCAAAAGTTAATAAAGTGTATTCCATTTAGTTATTATTAATTTTACAATGACCCATTTTCAGATATAGTGTTGATTATTATCATATAGGTTTGTGTTAAACTTTTGCCCTAACCACTTGAAATTTTGTAGAGTAAAATGTGCATTTCTAGTTCTAAAGAATTTTAACCCTAGTAAAAAATTATAAATAAAATCCTAATACCATTTAATGACGTGCTTAACTGGGTGTATAAAATTGGGCATTATTAATAGTGCAAAAAAAAATAATAATAAATGCATAAATAGAAATACAATATAAAATATCAACAAGTTTTAAGCAATTCTAAAATCGATTGTGCATAGCAGACACAAAATTGGTTTGATTTTTTCTTGAGTTGAGTGATAAAAATGTGTAATTTAATATATATATATATTTTTTTAAGTGATTTGAAATAAAAAAGTTCACAAAGTAGTTAGAGCTAACCTTTTATAAATAAAATTAATAAAATGACTTTTCTTAAGAAAATAACCCTCACTATAAAGCGAATATTTTGTTAAAAATATTATTAAAAAATGTAATTTTAAATGGAATACACTCGTATTACACATTAGAAATTATTTGTTGCGACTGTGCAGTTTACATGATAGTTGCAGTGGCATAGATTGAAAATTGGGTAATAGTACGTAACACCATGTGTGAGCTTTCAAGTGTTATAAAAAATATTCATAAACTTTTCGAACACCAACAAAAATTGATTAATTGTGTTAGGACCCAAGAAGAAACTTTAAATATTCAAAACATCGATATAATTAAAAAAGAACCATTTACATACTTTAAAGATGAAAAATGAAGTGATATAACAGTGAGAATGAAGTGAATTAATGACTCCAAACCTACCTTGGCGCTTTCCTTCAAATCCTGCATGGCCGGGTCGTGAATTGGTTTGCCAGAGGCTAGTTTCGTTGCATTTATAAGTTCTCCTAGAGCTGCAGCGACGTCTTTAACAGCATTAATGACCATCACCTGCGAATCTGGCTGAGACGACCCAAGACTGCAGGCACCACGTTTAACAGCTTCAGCTAATTGTACTAAAATATTAATAAAAATTTAGCAAATTATAGTTTCACTAAAAACAAGATAAATTACAAATAGTTGTGACTGCATTTTGAGCTGCAGTTGCGAGCTGGTCTTGAGTACCGGCAGCTCCTGCGACGAGCACCTTCGTGTCCTCGACAAGAGCCTTAGCAGTTTTTAGAATATGCTCGCGGTGATCAGCAAAGGTTCCCTCACCCTCAGAATGAAGGGTTCCGGCTGTGGCGAACATGATGGTTGTGTCGAGATCACCGATGATTCCCGACACAGTACTGGCAGCATTAATGCATGCTTGAGTTCCGCGAGAACCTGCTTGTAAGGCTGCCAGAACTTGAGCCACCTTTTCAGATACATCTCTAGCATTTCTTGATATTTCTGATTGCCCGGTTACATCGTTTGCTCGAATACCAGCACTAGATTGAATAAGCGACGAGATGGAACGTCCCAGGTCGATCACAGTGGAGCGAATACGCATACCCACTTCTGGAGAGGTTGTCGTTGTAGAAGCCCCCATGGAGTCTTGGGTAAGTTGAGTGTAATGATGCGTCATGTCTGCTGCTAAAGCAGGAAGTTTAGTCGAATCAAACGAGGCTTTAGCGTTCATTTCATTTGCTAGACGAGCAATCTCTTTGGCACTCTGCACCATTCTAGTCTGATAGTCAACGAAACCGTCTGAGATCGAAGCATTGAGGAGCGACTGCCGTTTGTCTGTCAGTCTAGAAATGGCGCGGGATACCTGTTCCATGAGACCTGTAACGACTCCACTTTCGGCCGATAGCTTTTCAACAGTTACGTTCAGTTCTCGGATAGCCTCTCGGGTGTTTTCTATAGCTTCGTCTAATTTAGGATGAGCATGAGTTGCACGCGGATTACCTGCTGAATCTTTACACGCTTGCACGAGCTGAGTAGAGCTTTCAACAACAGATTTTGTTTGATTGATTAAAGCCATTTGCTGGCTAGAATGAATTATATGCGAACATGCACCTATAGCTCCATTGGTCATGGGAACAACATATCGGGAAATTTCTCCTACAGCGTGCCCAAGCTGTTCAGCATTATGTTTTCCAGCATTACGTATCGGTTCTAATTTATCTACTAACTCAGCAGCAGCGTTAAGCGTTTGTCCAGTAAATCCTTGGAGGTTGTTGTCTTTTCGCTGATTAAGACCTTGAGCATTAACTGCCATAGCTGTTGTGTCTAGTTCGCGAGAACAAGTAGCTAGAGTATGTAGGACTTGGTCACATTGCGCTTGTCCAGGTGCCTTTTCGCGAATGCTATCCACAAGCTTTTTAACACTTTCGGAAACTGGCTTGCTATGCATGGCAAGTTGTTGCCAAACTGGAGGATCGTCTGGCGATACTGCAAGCGATTTAGCTGCTTTTACCATTTCTATGACTCCATCTAAAACACCCCGACCAGCATTCAGCACTGGCTCTTGAGCCTTTCGTCCTTCAGCTGAAATTTTCGCTGGAATAGAAATAAACTCCGGACTTGATGCATACTGACGAACAGCTCTAACAGCATCAAGAAGTGGTTCTACATATTGCGACCGCGATGGAATCGAATAGTCATCCTCTAAGCCTTTCACTTCTTGAACGAGGTCTGAAGTGGCATTGGCCACATGTTTGGCTCCAACGATGAACTCATTTTTGGCCACAGGGTTGTTCGTGTTCATGCTGGCTTGTCTACAAATTGTACATAAGTACGATGTATGCTTAGCAATGACCGTCAGGGCAGATATCTTCTGTTGCTTCGAAGACTGTGAGCTGCTAACAATGTCGCAATGTTGACGAATGCCTTGGTAGGCTCTAGTAAGTTGAGCTTGATCTATAATACCGGGTCTGCCAGATACACTGCTAGGATGCGATACTCCGATTAAATAGGCCGCCTGGGCCGATGATTCTATCAATCCGTGAATAGATTCAGCTACGCTATTGACTGAATGGCCAAATTCAACATGCTGTGATTGCTTTGCATTATTTATCATTTCCGAAATAGCGTAGCCAAGATTTCTGGACTTTTCTGTAGCGGTCTCCACACAGTCAAAGTAGCCTTGTTCGTTAATCGGCTCAGGTGGATAGTCCAGCATAACTCTGAGAGCTTCAATGGATCTTATTGCATTATCGCATTCCTTCTGTCCAGGAGCTGAAGATATGCAAGCGTCAACAAGCTTGTTTATACTATCGGTAACTCCTCTGGCTGCATTTGTCAACAAATTTTTCGAGTTTGGTTGTCCAGGATCAGCGGCAATCGATTTAGCCGTTGAAAGCATGGAACATGAGTGTGTTGAAACGTTCTTGAGACAGTCAACCATCTTTCCTCGTACGATATCATCTTTCGTCTGACCAGCCATTTCCATTGTGACTGAGAGTAGTTCTTTATAGGCGTGTCCAAACTGTTGACTAGAACTTGCAAGTCTTGCAGGGCTTGAATATGACTGTACTATTTGTCCGCCAGCGTTATTTAAGGTTTCAGCAGCATGCTTTAACTCGCTCTGTAATTGATTGTAGGACTTATTCGATGGAGGGTACTCTCCCATAGAGACAATTTCACTGAGTTCTGAAACATTCTTTAAAGCTTCATCGACTTCCCTTTGTCCTGGAATACAGTCAACAGTTCTGGTAATGGCTGCAGTAACCTCCCGGCTTGCTTTGTGTAAAGCTTGAGCGTCTCCAATATTTTGAAGAACTTTTTGGGCTTCTTCGATTAAACGAACAGAGTGCACGATCACTTCATCCGCAGAATCTATTATAGAACCGTTGTCTGTCGTAGCAGCAACTCCATGGACGCTTTTAGTGAACTCGCCCAGTGCTAGAGCAGTGTCTCTTCCTGCGACTCCGGCATACAAACGCTGGTTCTGTGATACGGCTGATAAAAGTTGTGCCAGAGCAATTCCAACATTTTTAGCAGACTTACTCAACTGCTGGGCAGTATTTTCGATAGTTTCACCAGGAAGGGGACGTAAAGAACCACTTTGAGCCGCATGTCGGGTATCATCTAAGACATTCCTCAAGTTCTTTACAGCTTCAATCGCGGCCTCAAGCTCTTGTCCACCACAAGCTTCTCTAGCTCTTTCAGCTGCAAAACTTAATTCATGGACAGTCTGGCTCAAATGAAGAGCTGACCGAGACAGTTGTTGTGCAGCTGGAATATCTCTTACAGTCGGTTGAAGCGCCCTAGCCGATGCAGACACTTCGTTAGCTGGTTCAATGAACTGTTCAGCAGCTTCAATCAAATTCAACTGGGCATTTGGATCGTCGGGATGGGAAAGGGTTGTTTTCACTCCTGTAACCAATCTGGGAATGGAATCAGCAACATTACGGCAATCTTGCAACAAGGTTTCCTTAGTGTGATGATCTTCGCTATATTGGACTGCGTTTTGAGCAGCTGTAATACATTGAGTAGCCGCTGATGCAGCCTGCTTGGCACAATGTTCAAGTCGATTGATAAGTTTTCTTTTTAAAGCAGGCGTGTTCGCCGTTGTCGTTGTAATTTCTCGAAGCTCTTCAGCCGCGCGTCTAAGTGCTTCTTGGTGCTGAGTGTCGTGAGGACTATTCGCGCACAGTCTAGCTGCTTCAACCATTTTAGCTGTGGCATCTGCAAGCTGTTTAGCAGCGGCCAGCAAACGACGTTGTAATTCAGAATCCTGCTGGGCTTCAGCTTCACCTTTGATGCTCTGTATCAACTGGGCGGTAGCTTGTCCTAATGCCTTAGCTTGGCGAACCATTTCTTGAGGATCAGACGATGATACTAAAATATCTGTACCGATGATAACATTTTCAACTGTGCTCACTTCTTCCGAAACACGTGTGGCACGCTCCCTTCCACTCATGCGGATATGGTCCAGTAAATCGGTTAGAGTTTTAGACACATCCTTTGCAGCGTCTAGCAAATCAGAACGTAATTTTTGATCAGTTGTGGCTTCATTACAAACAGCGACAAGATTGTTCACTGCCTTGACAACTTCTTGAGCAGCAGCCTCTAGTTGCTCCCTGCAAGCTGCGTTCTGCAAAGTCGGAGCAACCACCTTAGCGCAAGCAACCAATTGACTAGTTGCTAACGCGCACTGACCGGCTGCGTTTATGACCTTATTTCGAGTATCATCATCCTCGCAATTAGCGGCAATTGATTTTGCTCGCAAAACAAGGACAGCAGTGGTATTCGCAACTGCCTTGGCTAATCCTAGGAGCATATCGTGGAGCTCCCTACTTTCTTGGGTTTCTTCGCCTATAGTGCTCAGTACTTGTCCACTTGCTTCTCCTATACGTCCAGCGGCACTTATCAGATTCTGTCTCGGTTCCTTGCTCTCTGGCTCAGCCGCCTTAAGCAAATCGCTAAAAGCACTGCACAATTTCCGAGCTGCTTCAAGCAGCTTATCTCCATTGTTCTCATCTTCCATCAAGGCTGCCACAAGCCGAACTTCCTTTGTCACCTCGGGAATGGTTTGAGCAATTTGAGAAACTGCCGATCCAATAGCGTCTGTGTCGACTTCATCTGGAGCAGACGCGGTTACAATTTGAGCGGTAGCCGCGTTCATTGTCGCCACATGGGTCGTGATTGCTTGCTTCGAGGTATCCAATTTATTCTCACGCCATTGAATTGATCGTAGATCGGAGCCAAGATCAACACTTGCCTTTAAATATGAATGAATAGGTTTATTAAATTTCGTTTATTGTTTCTTTTACCTTTGTCTTGAGATCTTCCTCAGCTCGCGAAATAGCTTCTTGACCGGCCGAGATGTAGCCCAGTAATGCTCGTTGCGGCTCACTCAAGTGAACAGAGCTAATTCGAATCTCTTTAGTCTGTAAGAGGAGGAATAATTTTCAATAAAGCATTAAAAATGAAAACAATTAAGTTATTAAATTTAGCACGTTGAGAACAATATACACCTTGAATAGTGTATTCGTTACATAATTAGTTGGGTAAGTTCAAGGGCTGGGAATAAGCCTCAATTGCGATTTAAAATATTCCTAAATTACAGAAGTAAATTCTTTTCAAAGAGAGTATTTATTATTCAGCAAGGAATTAGCCAAGTTTTTCTTTTTTTATAATTGCATTTAATACATTCAACGTGCTAAGATTATATAGAAAAATGCGCAAGTTTTACACTGGCTTAGGAACTTGAAATTTACGCATTTATAAACTATAACTTTAAAAACTACCTACATTTAAAAAAATTCCGCAAAATTGTAAGCAGCATGAAAAATTCATAAATATTGCTTATTTAGATTGCACATAAATAAATGGTTATTTAAGTAATGAAACAAAAAGAGCTTCTCTGTATATAAAAGCCTTGAAAATAAATTTATCCTAATACGCAAAAAGTATCCGATCAAAATAAAAATTAAATTTTTCTTTAATAATCACTTACCATTGGCGGCTGATGAGCAACATTCACTTGCCCGACAACCGCACCAAACTGAACAGACTGCATTTCACCCTGTGTATATGGTTTCTCGCCTTTGTATTGTATTTTCGGCAAATATTGTATACAACGATAAAAGAAGAAATAAAATTAAGAATTGCTCCGAAACTAAAGGGAAGCGGATTGAAAAGCTAAATGATATTGAAAAATAAAAATGAAATGAAAAGGGCAGTTCTCTTGATGTGTATTAAACCTTTTGGATGGGTTATATGGATTAAATAATTACCGTCATAAGCTCTCATTATTCCGGGCTGTGCCAGGGACTCCGTGTTAATTTTTCCAATTTTGCTCGTTTCGTGCTGAAGAAATGTTGCCCTTTAAGGAAATTGTGTAAACAAAAGAGTAAGCAATAAAAATACTCATAGCATACTTCGACGGTGCAACACTCTCTTCAACCATAGTAGATCCCTCATCACCCTCAATACCGAAGTGGTCCTTGGTCTGTTTCTTTTTCAGGATAATGTCAATATATCCCGCAATTAATTGCACAATTTGTTCAGCCTCCGTCGTCTGTACTGAATAGTACTGATCAGCGTAGTCTCCAAAGTCTAAAGTGAACGTATTAGGCGAAGCCCCCCAACGTCTTACGGTCGTCAAAGGCCACGTCTTTAAAATTTCTTTAGTCCGTTCATCCAGACGCAAGACTGAATCCTTAGTCACTCCCAGCAGACGTGGCACCAGCTTATTTTTTCCAGTCATTTTCTCCTTAACGAGGAAAAATGTTACCCCATAAGTTGGCAGCTCACGGGCAGTTTTAGTATACAAAACTTTCGCGTCAATTTCGGATAAATCCACGTGCTTTTTGTGTTCAGCGAAAATTTTCTTCTCAATGCCCTTCACACGAACGTACGACTGTGGGAGGAAATCCTTCAGACTGAAAAGAATTTGTAGAATAAAATGAAGGAAATGGATCCTGATTTGCATTTTCTTACTCGAGGAAGCCCGGCTTGTGTTTCGATTCGTTGTAAGGACCGAACTGTATATGGACTTGGATTCCAGCGAATTCACAAGCTAGAAGATTATTTCGATTAGAAAACATTAAAGCTGACTAATACAACGAGTATTGAATGCGACAGAAGCTTTGTGTTTTCAAATAGGAAAACAACCAAAGAGTAATTAACATACTTTCAGAGGAATTCGAGATATTCTTTGTAAAACAAAGGATCTATGTTTCTGAATTAGTTTCTTAAAAATTACAAACTTTTAGTGATTCATGATAAATTAAAAGCTGACTATTGTGCATTTCTCTATATCAGTGTAATCCACGTTAAGGAGATATTTTAGTGTTAGTATATATTATGGAATTCATTTATGACAACGGATTTGTTCTAATTTGTAAAACTTACAGATTTATAGCGGCTAGGAAGGACAGGTTTATGACGGGTGTAAATCTTATGAAAATTTGTTCAGTTGCTTGTTTCTCTGAATTTGGAAAGTGGTATTTTTTCAGTGTTTTGTGCCAAAATTTGAAAAGGGATACTTATGAAACCACCTCGGTGTCTGTCTGCCTTTCATAAGCAATTTTTCTTAGAGACTGTTTCATAAGATCGAAATCTGAATCTTAAGTAAGTATTTACAGACGCAAAGTACAAAAAGCTGAATTTTGAGGACAATTTTTAGAAGCATAAAATTTTCCTTTAGGGTCATCCTGTTGGGTATCAAATAAAAGCTTATTTAAGTGAAAGTTTAAAAGTATACACATACTTTCTTTTAATGTTTAACCAATAAACAGTTTTAAAATTGGCTGTCCTTAAAAATTATATCTAAAATTTAATATCTAAAAAATCTATAAAATATTCGAACGAAAATTATTACCATCGCATTACGTAAGAAAGTTTTGCTGATACATAAAAAGAAAGTTTATGGACAAACTTTATTTTACAGTTTGTATATATTTGCCTGAAATAGATCTAGATAATTATTTTTATTTGAGCAGTTTATTCACCACACATAAAGTTTATATTTCATTTGCTTCTATTAATTTTGCATTCAATTAACTAAATTATGTGGCACTGAACAATGACCTTCTTCAAAAAGCATTCGATTAAAAAAGTAATACAATTAAATAAGACTTTAAAGAAGCGAAAAAGAAACTGCTTACGGAAATCACTTTAGGTGTATAAAGTTAAATAGCTGAAAATACCGAACGTGTAGTCTCTTTTAGTATAGGGATTTTATGATGATACGCTAATTGGTTCAATACGTACCAAAAAGTACAATGTAAAATGAATTTGTGTGATTTTGGAATCTTGCAAAAAGAACGCGAAACCATTAAAAAGACTATATTTCGCAGACTGAAGTAGTTTCTCCAGTAATAGCAATTGTTGCATGAAATTTCCCGAGCAAATGCGAAGACAGCTGTATTCGCGAAAGAACAGGGAGCAGCAAGTACCTACGCTTACAAGTGTAAATTGAATGGGAAAATCGATACTGGGACGACGACGTAACAATTCAATAAAAACGGAATCGAAATTCACTCCTGCGCCAATTATAAGTGATCCAATTCAGAGGCAGGGAGCAGCCGGAGAAACCGCGCCTAAGTAGCATCCCCATCATCTACTCAATATGTCGTCTGGAAGATGGGTGGAGAGAAGCACGTTCAAATGACTAACATACGTGAAATTCTACGACACAACAGAAAACATCATTACAAGGACTTCTTAGGGTGGCTTCTCAAGAAAACCCGAAAGCCTGCTCCGCATTCGGACAGCATGCACGACGAAGTCGGAGGAGTTGTTAAGCAGCATACCTTTTTCCTGTGTGACTGGATGTGTCCCATCTAGAATCGCATCACGTGCTTGCACGTACAATAAATTCAATTGTACTGGGTCACGTGAATCAATATTTTGATCGGAGAAGAAGAATCTCCGCCGGAGCAGGACCGTTTCCGACTCATCGATTCCTTGTTCACGGAGTGTTTTGCCAATATCGACCCAGTTAACTGCAAGTGTACAAAAGGCAGAAAGTCACAAGACAAATTTCGAGACTGGTGATTCGATGGTGGCTATATTTACTTTCGTCGTCTGTTTTTAACTTCTTGCGAAGACTCTCCATTTTCGCGTCTCGGTCCTTTTCGGCGAATTTTCTCCGCAAAGTGAGGGTGCCAAACTTGTTATCTGGAAGATTTTCGTTCTGCTGTTCGGCTTCCTCCCGCACCAGTCCGTACTCTTCATGGTTTGTAATGCCAATCTTAGTACAAATAACGACCATAAGCTGAGAAACTGGCTGGGAGTCATCCACTAGAATTGTCTTGACGGCACCGTCCAGCATGCGAACACGCAAGGTACGAAACTTCCTTCTGTATTCGAGGACGTCCTGGTTCCGGAGCAGGTAGTATCCCAAATTGCGTCCGGATTCCAGCCAAACTCCCTGTTTATTCTCTTCATCCGACAGGAAAAGGCCAAACTCATGGGCTGTTGTGCAGAAAATTAATACCATAACAAATGACCGAGGAATCGATGGAGGTGTCAAAACGAAATACTTACGTTGTCCTTGAACAGCCTCCGCAAATTTGTCACGGATTATTTTACATGCATCGAAAACCGTCGTCTGTGGGTCAAATTGTATGGTTTTGGTGACTCGACCATCTTCGAGACTGATCCGCAAAGATAACGTTGCCATGGCTTATAAAAGGCACTGGAAGAAAAAAAGAAACAATTTTAATATAAGCCGAATGAGTTTCTTTCCATATAAAGAAAATAGTACTAAATATAAAACATCACAAAAACGATATTTTGGAAAAAAACATCAACTATATACGATTTTAAAGGCTTTTAATTTTTCGCCAATGAAAGCTCGAAATGTGTTCTTAAAAAATGTAAATAATTTTTCTAATCAGTAAACTATTTTAAGTCTCAGAAGCTATTTATTTGCCTGTTTTTGGGAAAACAATAAAATTCAGGGAAATTTGAGCAAAACATTGTTTTAAAATTTTTAGATACATACGTTTGGATGGTGTATGGTTTCATGTTCAAATAGTTCGAAATTGCAAACCTTTTTTCCTTTTTAAATTTCTTTATTATTTTATCTGTATTTATTTAAAAGGTATGGGTAGAGGTTAGAAGAAACATTTTTTAAAATTTTTTTAACAGTTCCATCTTCAAAACAGTTTCGAATTTAGGGGGTTTTGAAAGAACTGAGAAAAGAAAACATTCGTTTTTCAAGCCACATCTTTAGATTTTACATTCAATGGAATTCTGGAATTGAAATCAGTTCTATCTTTTATACGGTTACTTTAAATTTTGCTTTACAAATTATGAAATTTAAAAAGTAGCGAATTTTGAAAAAGCATTCGACTTGTGACTAAAGTTATTTACAATGAGATAAATAGCCTTAGTCACAAAATCTCTATATGCGTAGTAATTGCAAGTTTTACAATTAAGCTTGACACTTAACGACTTCAGTGGTCTTTCTGAAATTGGAAAAGCAACTCTTTTAGTAATGTTATTTTTATAAAAAAAAATTCATAACAAACATATTTTATAATAAACTTTCATAAATAAATGATTTAAAATAATATTAAAAAATCGTTGGTGAAACAATGATTATTCTAAAGATATTTTAGTTGCTAAAGTTATTTTAGATATTTATATGGGATATTTTGCAATCTATTTCAAAGGTTTTCATTATTATCAAAAATAAAACAGATTTATGCTCTTTGTTTACAAATCTTAAAGCAAATTGCTTTAATATTGCGAAAGATTCGTTAAACAAAAATATTTTGGTAAAGTTTTGCTGACGACTTCCTGATGTATGTAAGATTTCCTGTAAAGACATTAGTGTTGAATTATGCTACTATAAAAAAATATGGGAACATTGCCGATTAGGTGTAATTCTTCCACTTTTTTAACTTAATCCCAGTACTCACGAAACGCTTAAAGGCATTCATATCGAACGTCGCTGATTATATCTTATTACACAAATTTCCAGGAGCTCTCTTTACACGCGGTGAGACGCATTATAAAACTTTCAAGAGTCATCAATGAAAATCCATCCTCCGAACTTCAATTTTGAAAGTATAGTAACACCGTAAATTCAAGAAAAAAACACAACCACATGGAGAAAATTGAGGGAAGTCTTAAAGTTCGCCATTCGAGAACATAAATCTGATCGAGCATATTCCCTTGCGCTTGGCCTCACTTAAGCGACAAATTAATTATTTCCCTCCTCCAGGATAATACTTTACGTTTTAAAGTGAGGTACTACCATTTTACTTTTTTCCACTTTTAGGTCACAGAGTGTCATGTTCCTAAAGAAGCTCCTCCTGAAAACCGGTGGGTGTATCGTGGGACTATTGTTCCCTGTTTCGAAATTGGTACTCGGCTGGTTATTATCACTGCCGTGAGGGCTGCAGGTTAGGAGATTTTTTAAACTTCCTGTAATCACGAATCAAAAGGAAGTTCTCCCCCGTTGGTGGGGCTCAGCATTTGGAGACTTGTAGCTCGGCATTTTGCCTTAAATGACAAGAAAAGAAGTCTCCATCTAAGATATGGGGATCGTTGGGTTTTTGTCCTGAAAGGTAAGCAAAAGGCGCGATTTTCCAGATGAGAAAATTCTTCTCCCTCGGCGGTTATCAATTGGACGACGGTTTCTTTTTCCTTGTCCCTCTCTCTTGCTTGTTTTCTTTTTAACGTCTTATGGTTCTTTCTTTTTCCTACCGTTCAACTCCTTATTAAAGTTCTGTATACAAAAATACAATCTTTGCTATCATATGTATATTCTCGTAGTTTCAGAGGCACAAAAGCCGAGCAAAGAGCCTTCGTCCGTCGTCAACAAGGATGCTCCTTCAGCCGACATTACGTCGTTGTGGCCCCTTCTTACTTCTCCTTATATCTTATATAGAGCGACAAGAACGTGCAGTATTATGAAGGGATTGTGTCGAGTCAGCTGAATTATTTGAGACAAGGGTATAAAGGCTGCGAGTCCTTTAAAGTGAAATCCCACGTTTTTCATATTACGCTTATTCGCCATACTCGCCGAGCACACTCTCATTCTCGTCGTCATGTGAAAGGTTAACTACTTTATGGCCTGATAAAGAGATTCTCCGAGTATAACGTCCTGCTCGGATGAAACACAAAAATATTTATACTATTCATGTCCTGCAAAACTGTGCTAAATCGTGTTTGTCTGCTCCAGAAGCTCTCGGACACTTTAAACAAGGACCCCGCTTCTTATTGGAAGCGGGCACGGGAACGATACGGAGGTGCTGAACAGGACTGAACATTTATGTGTGTCTCATATGAATTTCATCGATTTATAACAGAAAAAAGCACTATTACAAAAAGGATAAACTACATGAACAAGTGGAGCAGTTACAAGGGAATTTCTGATTCCTGATTTTTCCAGTACCAAAGTGCCGTCATTTTAAAAGATTCGAATCAATACCGACGCTTGTTTAGCTCCTTCGATGTATTGACACCACACAATCTTAATTTACAAAAAAAATATTCCGATAAAGTTTCTGTTCGACCAGGAATATTTCGCAAGTCTTATCATATAAAAATTACTATGTTTTCTAACGAGGTAGAGGTTTGGCTAGGTCAGAAAAAACAACGACATGTACGTAACGTTATTTTCCGGAAACAATAATTTTCTAGTAATGTCAGTACTAAAAACTTATAAAGCAATTCTATCCAGTTTATAGTTTTAAAATCCTTATATAATCTTTATTCGAAAATGAAATAGTATTTAAAAGATTCGTTAAATGTAACGAATCTAAAGAAAATAATAATGACTTATGGTAGGAATCCCTCGGTGCGAGTCTAACTCACATCCTTTAGAAATTTTGTATAGACTGCTTTGTAAACATGTAATTGAACTATGTTTTTATGAGTTTTAAAAGTTAAAAAATATACTTAACACTCGTTTTCAATACATCTTATTTGCTAGATAAAGCAGGTAACTTTTAGCGTATTATGTTCTTTATTTCGTTTAGTTCAACAATATAAATAACCGTATCATTGTATGCATTTAGAAGTTGGAAAAGTTTAAATTATGAAAAAATTCCTATGGAAATAGAGGAACTTTTATATTTAAAATCGTATATGGACTGTTCTGTTCTTTGCACACTATACAAATTGATACCTACTTTACTGAATCTCAAAAATAGATTTTTCCTTGCACTTTCAGAAATACTACGATCGTGAAAAGATAAAAGTTTCACGTTAAAATTTCTTAGAATAATGTAAAAATTAGCGAAGCTCACGTAACCTAGTGAAATAAATACCATTTATATAACTTTAAAAATACCTTTAAAAAGTATTTTCAATAGAATATTTCATAAATAAAAAACTACAGCAGGACCTGTGCTAGCCGCCACATTCTAATACCCATTACGTTTACCGACCGGTCCCATGTATAAAAATAGCAATATAACATTTTTGGTTTTAAATTTAAGTGCCCTTTTACGTCCTCGCATAAAATTCCATTAATTTGCTTTAACAGATCTAGAAAAAAAAAATAAATGCTCCATTTCTTCTCAAATAAACGCAAATCCCTCTTAAGTCTGTATACGTTTCACACGTGACTGGTTTTATTTTTACTAATTATTAGACTAACCTGCCTACTTTTTTTTATACAAAAAGTGGAAAATAGCATTACCCAATTGGTAGTTATCATTTTGGACATGAATATATCTAAATATCTCTTTTGTGTGCAACCAAATGTAATTATATTAAATAGAAACAGTCTACTAATTTGTTAAATATATAATAAAACAAAACTGTTCAACAATTCAATCGTTAAAAATCAGTAAATTTTATGTCTTTCAGATTTGGTGGGGATTAATTGACTAGGTAATTAAAAAAATTCCTTGTAAATAATAAATGTAATTTTGTGAACCAATACGAACACATTAGGATGGATCTTTTAAAAAAAGTCATTTTTTAATCAAAATTGACAAGCACGGAGACTTTGCTCCACAAAGTACAAGTTTTAATTACATCAATAATCAATTTTTTACAAGATCGGAAAAATCGGTAATTTTTACTCTCCGCTCTTTTATAAATACAATTTACATTTTTTTTTTTGTGACTGTAAATTAATACAAAATTTATAATTTTTTTGTCAAAAATTTAAATAACAAACCATTTCATATTTTACATTATTTTAAGTGTTATTTAAATTATTTTATATAAAATGTTTTTATTTTATTTTATATTTAATGGTAACTACTTTAGTAAAAACAATCAAATTTAAAATGTATCAACATAGGAAAAGTTTTTCTCAATAGTCAAAGAAAGTCATCTTCTAATATAAGTTTCTTCGTTAAATCAACGAAGGATATTCCAAATTAAAATGGCAATTAAACGTTAAAGTTAAACAAAACAAATCTGTAAACAAAAATATGTGAAGCAAACTTCTGAACTCTTTGCATGACAAACAACTAGTGTAACCTATGCTAGGAATTTATTTTTATCTTAAAGAGCTTCTAAATAAATCTTCGAATATTCAAAAGCATGTTAAATATTACGAAAATTATTAAAAAGCCTTTAAAATATTGTTTAACATGATTTTCTTTTCACTTTGCAAATAAATATGAGTGAAATTTTCAGACTAAAGTCTTTAATGAAAGTCTTCTCCCAGCAGAAACTTTAAGAATCCTTTTTAAATGTATGGCAAGCACTAGGAAAGAATCAATCTAATACCCATCATATAAACATCCACTGATAGTGGAAGATTCCGATAAAGGGCGCTCTGTTGACCTACCACTTCTGCCCGGTACTAAGACTCGTCCGCCCCTCAGCTGTGGTAACAGAGTGCGGAGCCACAAAAGATTTCATAAAATAGTTGCAGCTATTACAATTCCCTATCCCGTAGATATGCAGGTGGGCGGATGTGGTGCTTAAAGGACGAAGACAGGGACTGACGAAGCGTATTCACCTCGGCCCCGTCAGCGCAACTATTTAAGGCTTTAAAATGGTGGGTGGCACGGAGGCGGAAAACAGAGGGAGGACAGTGTCACCACTCCTCAATATGGAAGAATTCTTAAGATATTTTAAAGTTTCTCCGTGTCCCATTTTGTGCCGAAACAATAAAGGCGCCTACAACAAATTGGAAACGACTACAGATTTCCGAAGGTTCTAATTGCACACGGCCAGAGGAAGAGGCAGTTTTCCTCATTTTAATCACACCGAATGCAAAACACCATTTTACCCTCAAACCCTAAAAAGTGAAGAAGGAAAATTGGGGTCGATGATATGCTGTCCCTTACCGCACTGGAAATCCCGTTCCTGCAAAAAGACAATGTCTCCGCAACGAAAGGAAGGAACCTTTTTGGGACCGATTTAGCACACCATAAAAACCCCGAATGCGAGACGATATATCACTTGAGTTGGACATATTTTCGCAAAAGTCTAAAAAAGTCTACGTACACGGAACTCGGTAAAGTATTCCGGTATTTTTTTCCAATATGCCACACCGCACTTCGGATACCTACTTCTATCTAAGAGTCCCCTTATGACTTTGGGGGAGAATCAAATGAACACTTATCCCGCGGACACTTTATCCTGCTATGTCTACTGCGGACTGATTCTTGAAAACAACTGAACGGTTCTAGCCAGAGTCGGGACAGGACAAGAAGATTTCTGCTATTCCTCTCGCAGAGATGCTGCGCCAGGATAAAAACAGGGGAAAGACTTTTTATCTCCCGACGATGGTGTCGCCCTCCACAATCTTCGACAAAGCGTGCTTCTGGAATAGGGAACCGACTCAACCGTTCGCCCCGACACCCGACCCCTAAAAGGGAATCAATGTCATAGCCTCGGAATTGCGCAGGATAATGCTTCAGTACTGAGGACAATGGGTGCTTTACCCCTGAAAGGCTTTCTATGTATGGGGCACGGGATGCTGTCTGTAGCCAAAGTACCATAGGACTCTGATTCCTTCTTCTCAGAAATTCTATTCTTTTGACGTACAGAGCAACATTCTTATTCCTATACAGAATTTTGTCCTCACGTTGATTGCCCTTCTCGGAGAAACACTAGGACTTCGGTGTTCACGTTGTGAGATGGTGTAAAGTGCGTGTTTTGGGGCACAAGCGCACAGAAGCTCCTGCGGGCACAATTCCGAAACTAGGAGACTCCACTGCCGTCGTCATCGCCGTCGCCAGAGAAAACACCACTTCGGCACACATAAACAGATTTCGGACCAAAGCGTGTAATATAGCTGATAATAGATTAAGGGCGAAGCTTCCCGAGGTCCCCGTGGGACGAATTGAGATTGCGGAGCGCCCGTTGCCGGACCGGGTGCCGGATTAATGGGTGGTGTCGGTTGTGCGGTGCCGGAGTGGCGCCCGACATCCTGGTGCCCATATGATGCTTGGGCCCCATGGAGATGGAATTTATCGGTTTATAGGTTAGGTTATGGTAATATTGAGTAATTTTATCATTTGATCCCAGTCTCTCCGGCGCTTTAAGGCGATTCACAATCGTCATTGCATGTGTCTGCAGCTCACAGTAACTGGGCTATACATGTTTAAGGAACACTTTAACTTTGACGCTTTAGAAATTACCTAAAGATGACTAACTTTCCACTTTGTAGCTCTTCGACTGCAGATTTTTATCGTCCGGAGTGAAAGTTTTGTGACCCTAATTAAACCAATAAAGCCACATTCACATTTACGGCCCTTCGCACTCGGATAAATTATGGTGGAATTAAGTGATGCGACTTAGGTGGAACTTTTCGAGGATGAGTTAATTCGAGGCAGCCTCCGACATGTGAAGGAGAGAAATTAGTATAGAACTTTTTGCTGAAACTTCCCTGACGCACTTTCGATGGGGGGGCAAAATGCAAAATGTTTTCAATTTAAGTTTTACAATTTCTAGGCAATTGGTATTTAAGATTTTCTCCAACGTTGTTGATATTTATCGATTGCCCGTAGTAGTCCTAATTAATAGTAGAGCTAGCATATGTTTGTGATTTCATTATTTTTATCAGATGTTTATGTTTTACTTTTTACTGAAATTTTAGAAATAATCAACGGTTTTAACGAGCTACACATGAAAGCGTTGTTCAAATATTAATATTTTTAATTTCAATTTCACAACGCGCATTTTACGAAGAAAATCATAATGTTCTTAAAGTTTTTAGGTAAACAATTTTATATTTAAATTTAATATTTAATTAGAATTTATATTTTAAAGGTACAGGTTCTGGCTATTATATCATCCTATTATATTTATATCAAGATTTTTGCTTTGTACACAAGTACTCCAAATATTCTATAACATATTAAATATAAACTTTTTGATATATTTTTTATATACTATATAAAAAAACCAACAAAAGAAATAAATTCTCTGTCTACAACGATTTTAAAATGCAACAATTTGTTTTTCACCACACTAAATAGATTTAAAGAAATAATCCATTTAAAAATAACAGACCTAGTAACTTAATTAGAATGGCTAGAAAATTGTCTTAATGAACTTGATTAACACTTTATTTGTGGAGAGTAAAAGAATTCTTAACTCTTATATTTCTATATGATGCCTATTCGGCGTCACACTACCAATTAAGTATTTCTATTACGTACACGGAAATACTGAAGTATAAAAATGACAATCATACTGTGATAATAAACACGAAACAATACAAAAAACGCAATTTTAAAAAAAGAAGGAAAAAATAAGCTTGCAATCATAGAAAAAGCTATATCATACTTATTAAAAAAAGAAAGATAATTAGTGCGGTAGACAAAAAGACAGATATGATGGATTCCTTAAAGTTTAATTATAATACGAAAAATGTCTTGCTTGATAAGTAACTAAATTTAAAATGTTAGGACATTCTACGTTACATAAAAATAGAAATAAGTTTTTTTCATAAAACCCTCAACAAATGCATTCCAGGAAATTAAAAATGGATATTTAATTGGAAACTAAGCTAATCACATTGATATATTTTTAAAAGTGTTACTTGAATATACCCACGTATTGACTTTTATCTAGCCCCCACAAACAACAATGTTATACATTTCATTGCTAAATATTCCCACGAAAATCAGTAATCATTTTTACTAGACATGAATTTTAAATTTTAAAAACCGATTTCAATTTAAAAACGAATATTAAACTAATGAATTTTAATTCTGTTTCGGTCTACTAGTGAAAATTTAAGAAACTTTTATAAAAAAGTCAGGATAAAAAAGCAAGATTTAATTAAAATAAATTAATATACTTACAGTGAATAGAAAGTACGTTTTAACGTCTACGTTACCTCAAATGTTTCTTTAAAAAATCGACAGCTAAGAACCTTTGAGAATCATAGAGACATAATAATACCAAGTAGGATGTATGCTTAAAACACTTGTCGAATAAATTTCAGCAAACACAGCATTTTTGAAAATATTCCCTCAACACAATATTACAGCCACCAAGTCACCTATCATCACCTTAGTAACATCCAGTAATCAAGCACAATTGTCATTTCAACTGAACTGATTTAATCAAATCACAATAATTACATTTTGATGATTACCATTATAGCTTAATACAAGAATGGAAGCTGGGAGCAGGAGTAGCTGCTTTGAAGGCTAAGGCGACATAAAAGCACCTCCACTGTTGTGGAGCGCCCTGGCTGCCCGGCAGCTAGAGACTATCATCGGGTTTAATTCCTAAAAGATTCCCGGGGGAGAAAACTTCTTTCATGGCTTCATGCTGCTACATAAATCAAAAAGAATCTGCCTCAACCATTACTTGCAGGAAAATTTCTTCTTTTCGGATTCCTCTATTTTCCTTTTCTTTTTTTTTATATAAGAAACTTCCAGTTTTGTTGGCTCGTATTTCACTGTAGGTTACACGATGCATTTGCATTCAATTTCACCACCCCACTGTTTCTTCTTATTTGTTCATTTTTATCCAGTAGCTAGCCTTGGCTCCTCCGAAAGAAGGACGAAAAACCTGGGCGTCATTAGGCCAGGGTGTACGGGCAATACCGCCAGGGTCGAAGATTGCCGTCATTGCCATCTCTGAACGACCAAATTAGTAAGATTAAGAGGTGGAGTTCCATTAGACTCCGAGTGTGGTCCGATTATACTTTCCTGCCAATCGGACTCTAGTGAATTAAAGTCAATTCACGGGGCTTACTCCCACCCCCAACGCGGCGTTAATTTGTTCAGTCTAATTATTAAATACTTCTAAACTTTCATGAGTTTCAACAGTTTCAAGCCATCCAGCTAACCCCTACATTTTACGGGTTCTATCCCCAGGGCTAATCTAAATTTAGTCCTGGTGTCCGGGAAACCTTAGAGCAAGCTCACATCATGTTTACAAGAACTTTGTTGGTGTTTCCTTGTTGTACCGCGCACTGACTGACTCAAAGTCTAATTGATTCAAATTAACTATTTTTCCCCCTTTGGGGCCTTAATCCCGACGCAAACCCTACGTGACACGAGATATTCGTCAAGGTGGTTTATGGCAGATTTTATTGTCGCCTTTTGTCCTCTTAAAACATTTGTCCTCTCGACTCGAAATAGAGTTTTGGAAGCTTTCCGCACAAATCCAAATCTATTGAAAATCATGCTGTGCACTCTGAAGCGGTGCAGACGATTATACACGGACGGGAAGAGTTCTAGTGCCGTGCAGTTTTTCTTATTTCCAGATTATCCCGTTCGGAGTGATAAATGATTCAGACACTTTTTAATTAATTTATAAAAAGAACGCAATTACGATTGGGATTGATAGTTGAATTAGAGTTTTAAAGGGACTGATCTGAGCGGTTTCAGACGATAACCAAAGAATCCCTTTGCAATTCGGACCCGGCAGACGACAGTCTGTCAACTAGTTCCAAACAATAGGAGATAAAAATGCTTTATGTTTATCTGGATTGATAATTTTAAGAAAATTAATACTTAGTGCTTTAAAATTTAATTATCAATTTTTTACGTTAAGTTGCGTATTTAATTGCGCATATATCATCTTTTTAAAGGAGCTACATACGAACTGGACGTTAGAAATTTCACATTTTCTGTTCTCAATGCCCAAATTTATTTTGAACTGAGCATCAACCTTGCTTTCATTAAAATGTTGCGCGGAAATACGAACTGATTGTAAACACAATTTTAAAAGTGTTCAGAAGAATTAACTACATGGAAACTCCACTCCTTTTACTTTGTTTCGTTTTATAAACATTTACAAAAAAAATAAAATGCACATACATTTTAATATGTTAAAAGCAATTTATATTTTTTGTACTTTGTATTTTCTTGAATAATTCGCCTACATAATATGAAACGATTAATTAATTAATTGACAACAAATTTGTCCTGTATTTCTCCAAAGTAATTTAACTATAATAATATCTTATGTATATTTAAATACTAAATATCTGTTCGGTAATATTTGTTAGTGTTTAAATATATCAGATAGAGTTTTGTATAATTAACAATGATTTTTTCAAAAATATTTTCGTAAAACGTATCATTTCAAATTAAAATTATCATATCGAATAATAATTCAAACATTTACCAACTCCATTCAAAACAATTTAAATTCAAATTTTCAAAAATTACCAAATTTAAGGAAAATATTTTTTAATAGTGTAATAAGTAGGAGATTGTGCATGATAGTAATACAAAACACAGAAATTAATCCTATTAGTAACGCCATTTCTACGGGAAAAATCGTAAAATTGATACGCATTAAAGAAAACTGCCAAACCGAGTGTTGCATGAAGACCAAGGCTGCATTAAAAATTAATTAGTGATTACAAAAATCATTTCGATATTTGTTTATTTGCTTTCTTATAAAATTGATGGAAAACAAATTCTAATCAATTCAAATTTCGTTAAAAGAGTTTAACATGTTTTTAACCTATTACCAATTTTCCTTTCTAATTCGTCGTTGCATAAAATTAGTAACGTATTCAGTTAAAAAAATTCTAATATGTTCTAAACTAGACAAAATAATGACTTAATATTTTTATGGCTCATCATTAGTTACAAACTAAAAACAAAAATAATTCTAAATGTAAAATATAACCAAAATTATTCTTCTTTTCAAAAATTTCTTCTTGTATGCCAAAATATAAAGAATTTTGCTTTTTTGTATGCTAATTATACGAATTAATGCAATATTCTTGAACCATTGATTTTTGAATATTTTTCGTCAGTTCTTTGAGGTTGCAGAAGTTTAACGGGTTGTAATTAAAAACTAAATTACGTGTTCATCAATAGAACACAAAATAGTAAAAAATAAGAGTTCATTTCAATATTATAATATTAGATCGCTCTCAAATTAGTCTATGCAGTTAAAGTTTCATTTATATAAATTATTATTTTTACTATAGCCTCTACAGTTTACCAAGTTAATAAATTTCCTTACTTTTTTTTGTATTCATAGACGGCTTTTTAATATATTTAAGAATAAAATAACATGATCGAAAGCAGCGCGTATTAGTGGATAATATACTACATTAAAGTTAATATTTGAAGATTTTGGATAATTTTCATAATGTGAAAGGAGATAGTTTTTATTTCCATGTTTCTAGAACATAGATCTGGAATAGATCGAACTGAGGAATATTATACCATGAAATAGTGGAAATACTGAAAATATTTGGATTTTCGAATTGACTACTTCAGTTGATTTTAATTGGAGTTATTAACTCACTTAAAACATAGACTTAAAACGATCATGCACTTCTAAATAAACTACTCACAGGTGGTGAAAAAACAGTACCAGAAAATTAACAAACTGAAAACAATTAATAAGTTAGAGATCAAACCATTACTAGATACTAGTATAATAAAATGACTCTTTTCAAAAAGATAAGTTTAATACTCACTTTTGCAAACTGTGTTAAGATTAAAGAGGTTATTAACAGCAAGAATAAAAACTTTTTTAAGGCACTGTATAACAATGTTTCAAAAATACAAAATCTGTACAACTTTCTGAGTTAGACTCAAGAGTTTCAACACTGATTGTGAGGCACGATCGTGAGAACCAACAGTCAAGTTTTAAGGCAAACTTTGAAATAGAAAAGTGAAGGCAAGAAACAAAAGGCACTGTGCTATTGTTTAACAAAAGACAAAAAAAAAAACAATAACAAAAGATCGTTGTTTTATAAGGCACTGAAGGAAAACTGTCAATGAGAAGAAATCCAGAAGGCACTTTTTGAGAAAAATTATTTAACAGAAAAACATAAACTCAACTTGAAACACTAAGATATAACAAACAACTAAGAACTCAGTTACTGAGAGTAAAACTGACTATGCAGAGTAGGAATGTCCTTCCTGATCTGTGGTTAGGCCTAGAATGATATCCTCGAGGAATGCCACCGGAGGACTTATGTTAACAGGGCAGTAAGAGTTTGTTAGAACTGTTGTCCTCAGGACGTCATGTGCTTGATTTTATTTCCCCCGTTTTCCTACTTCGGAGCACCACATCCACACTATACAAAGATAGTGGGCTTCGAATAGCGAACTATATGTGCAAGAAGAACGTGTAGAAAGAATACGCGCAAATGAATTGTGGACATGATTCCTTGCATCCTATTTTCATCTTCAGCGATTGTTTGTTCCTTTCTTGCTCGCTGGCTCCTAGGGGGATGCACACACTACCCGCATTACACCGAGGGGGATGAACTAGGGCCGGAGCATGGTATGCCAGACCTCGTTATGCTTGTCGGCCAAACGTAATGAGATAGATGGATGAGAAATAAGGAGAAAAGGCTCCACACAAAATCGGGAGGACGACGAATGTACATATACAAGAAGTTTTCCCATCTTAGCCCTTTCTATTCTTGGCATAAATTTACTTAGGAGCGGGGAGTCTCAGAGTCAATCAGGCTTTTTTAAGGCACTCCATCCACCCCCTTTTACTTAGCCAGATATCTGAGCCGATGAATGTCGTACACTATAAGTAGGCCTACTGTACGGCGACGCATCTCAAATTGTAATATAGGCAAAAAAAGGAAAAAAAACTGCCAATAAATTACATTAAGTGGGGATACTCTTGTTGGGGTACAAAGTCAAAGAGATGTCGAGTTTCTGAGCATCCGAACAGACTATTTCTCAAGTGCGTGGAAATTTAACATATATCCGCAGAAAAAAAATACATAAATAAAAAAAAATTAGTTCTTTTCAATGTTCCAAAAAATACTGTCGAATTTTCCAAAATGTTGGAATTTGTAGTACCACTTTGGATCTCTTCTGCAAATTCTGCAACGATTCTTGAATTCGATTGTATATTTCGTTTTTGCAAATGCTTAGTTTACTTTATGTATTAAAAAAATCTCAACACTGAAAGTGATCTCTAAATGTGAAAATAAAAGAAAGTCAGTACACATTATTTTTTTTAAAATAGTAAAATTTCTTTTCGTAGAAATGTCATGGAAAAGTGGACAAAGGCTTCATAAAATTGCGCAAATATCACCCACGATAATTTTGTGACCATAAATTTAAAAAATTATTCACTTATATATTGAACATATACCTGAACTTGCATTTTATTTTTTTCTTTTGCATAAAAAGTCTGCATTTGAACAGCTTAGTTTACGTATTAATCCATTAATCATAGGTCTTATCAATAAAAGTTTTATATTTTGTACTCAAAACGTAAGAGAATGTTATTCACGAAGCCCGATTATGTTGGTTTTACTTTGGTTTTTGTGTATACTTTTAATATAGAATTTCAACTAAACATATTTTACTGATGCAAACTAACCCTATACTGATCCTTGCACATATTTTATAGTCCTTTCACTTACACGATCCCAGCCATTATTTTAATTATAAATCCAATGTGTAGAAATTTAAAAATTTCGATGAGTCTTTGTTTAATCTTCTGAAATTGTGGAATAACACTTGAAGTGGTTAAATTGGGAGAACATATGTTTCTATGCCATTAACCATTATTAATGAAAATCAGTTTGAAAGTAAAATTTGATATTAGCACTTAGTATTTCACACTGTATCTATTTTAAGCAGTTTACTATTGCTTAATGTGAGCCAGGCTTTATTTTCGAAAATGAAGAGAAATAACGTACCCAAAAAGATTTTAGGTAGAGCTCAAATATGCCCCAAATATGAATGATTACGAAATGTTTTATTACATGTCGTTCGAATACAAAGTGAATTAGTTCCAAAAGTAATTAAAAAGATATAAAACGAGTCTAATAACGTGAACGCAAATAATTCCGATACTATGCTAGTTTCTCTGAATTAGAGATAAATCTTCGAATTAGATAGTCTATAAAATCTATAAAAATAGATCATAACAGTTGCTATGGATGAACCTTTTCTTCCAGATTCTAACAAGAAGTATAAAAAATTAATGCGAATAACCACGAAAATAGGTAAGTAACATATCACAAACACTATTTTAGGCGCATATCAAATCTTGTTTATGTTTATTTCTTTCCTGGAAACTGAACTCTCCTCAAGGATTGTTTTAAAAGCGCGCTAGCATGGGTGAAGGAGTTCCAGAACAACTTGAATCAACTACGACGAGAAGCGCCACAGAATCTTAACTGTCGCGCCGATATGGCGCCGTTTTATCGAATTTTCCTTTTCCCCAACTGTTTTCGCAACGATATAAAAATTGCTCGCTTTTTTTCTAAGCGCTGAGATTTCTGATCGATGATAAAATGACCCTTGTGAAGATTGTTCAAAAGATTGTAAAATATAATAGAGTTCACTGAATTTGATTAATTGAAGCAATATTGAAGGGGAGTGATTTTAAACCTAAGACCTAGAATAAATATCTCACTTACCTTGGGTTAAAAAAAGCGCAAGGTTTCAAGGCGGTTATGAATCGTTCGTTTTATGCGAATAATCTGCAACAAAATAAATGAAAAATAATAGTTGATAAACAAATTTAAAAAGCAATATATAAAAGTCATCTATTGCGAATTAAACAACAGTATTGAGATTTTATACCCTAACAGACCAACAACCTTCTAAATGCAGATCGCAACTAATTTCCTGTTTTAATGTTATTATTTCACATTACCCCTATTAGGGACAAAACTTTGATTTTTAATTCGCACTCAAATGAAATAAAACCAAATCTTTGTGAGTGATTTTTTTTCCTGATTTTAATAATAATGGAGTTTGGTGAAAAATCAATACTCGATTATAAACGATAAAAAACAACTCTTTTATATAAAAATGGTATGAAAGTAGTTCTTCGATGCAATATAATTCTATTAATAAATCAAGTTCGAGAAAAGGGCCTATTTATTTTAGTTTTTAATACCAAATTTACTCAGTTAATTACTCTCTACAGAAACAATGTTTGATCAAAGGTCGCGGTAAAATCTTTTTCGTACCAAATAAAAGCAGTACTTCCGTATAGTCTAATACTCGCATAAAGCACCAACAAGACCTTATAAACTTTTAACCAAGTTGTTGAAAAATAAAAAAAATTCATTTTTTCAATTTTGGTGAAAAATAAAAGGCAATAACTTCAATAATTGACTGATTTTCAGATTAATTATCACTGGAAAAATACTATTAAAGGTTGTACTTACTTATTCAAGTACAAAAAAATCCCCAATGTGACCAGCATCAGCAGAAGACCTACTTTACAAATATACCTCATAAATATTTCGTTATGCTTTTTTGTTTTTTTATTTCCTTGGATGGAATATAAACCTCATTTAAAAACATACGACTAGATAAATAAATAAAATGCTTGAACTTTCTGGGAGAAAAGAAAATAACAGCGCAAATTGAAGAGTGGATGTACCAAATTAGGTAATAAAATATTACTTCCAAAATTTTGAAAATTCCGAATCAATTAATTTGCATGCCGTCCGTGTTCAAGAGACATGCATAGTTTCAAAGTTTTCTTTTTTTTGTAATAAAATGTAATTTGCCACAGAAGTCTCGTTGTTAATTATCGGTAGCTGCATAAAAAAAGCAACTCAAAGATAAACACAATTTACCACATGAGCCGCCTTTCGAGATAAATTTATTTCACGCTTATCGGCGAGCATGTCAGCTTTCGAAGCCATGACGTTTTTAAGCCGAAGCAATTTGCATTTACTTACTTCACGGAAACATTCTAGCTCTAAGTGGTGCACTCGCGTGCAATAACCGCCGCTTCATTGAGTGCTATCGCAGCGGCATCCCCCAGAAATTAATTCTCATACTTGATGACTCTAGAAAGGAAAGACCGCATTCTGCTAACATCGAGCGGCTCCACTCGCCGCAGATTTCCCGCTTTCTTTTCCGTGTCAGTATGTTGAGGCAATTTTTACACAAGTTCATCCCAAAACGGGCAGCTATTGAGGACTGGGCCTTATTTGGTAGCGAGCGGTATTAAGATGACGACCCAAAAATGGAAAGTGAACTTCCTCCCGGGCTACTCAGGCTCTCGGAATTAGTTTATGTAGTTTATACACAGCGGTGCACAGCCGCTAGCATCAAATTTTTGGCTCAGTAAAAATTCCTTTCTCCGACGCCGAATAGATCTGCACGAGCCTGCACGCTTCGCGCGCCGTGCGATGCGGAGCCATCCTGGTTGGCGCCCGACAGTCGGGAACCGATATTTTTACCATCATGGCATTAGCAACCTCCCGAAAACATCCCTTTTCTTCCAGAAGACCCACCAGCCCAGTTGGGAGGTAGGATCCTGCTGTTGGCCCCCTTCATCCAGCACCCCCTGCGTCAACCGGTTTCGAGCTTGCTGACTCTTCCAACATCCTTCTCTGTTTCTTCTATGGGACGTGCACGCATCAGAGGAGTCCCGGAGGTACTCCAGTCGGGATGCTGACAGCCTCAGCCACAGGGAAAGTGGTGGGCTAGAGTCCGGTTTCACACCGGAGATCCAGTCGTGACAACTTTGTTATTTTATACGGAACTTAAGAAACAGCAGCCTTTTGCGGCGTCACCCAAACTTCCCTCAAAGAGGCTCAATAGATTCCCGTGGTGTCAGGTTCCCGGAAGGAATTGAAGGTAATTGAAGGAAAAAGTTGAGTTAATCCCCAATGCAAGCATGAACGACGGCAAACAAAACAAATATTTTTCAGCGACTGCAAAGAAACGAGAGGCTGATCTAATCGATAGATGAAGCTCCCCGGGAGTCAGTCTTACATGAATTTAGATGTTATAACATCCCTCTTTGCGTACATATACCACATCTTGCGTGTGCCTTTGTTGGATGGACTAATGCATGGTCTGCTATATTATGAAAATGTTACTTCATCCTGCCACGTCTTATAAAGACGAGTCAGAGTTCCGTCCCGTTGTGAGTTATTTTGTTACTATTTTTGTTTTCAGAGGCCCTGACTTGAAAAAAAGTTTGACGATTTCCACTTTTTTTATTAACATTTTATAGATCAATTATTAGAGCTCCTTTAAGAAGTACGAAAGTGGAGTAATTCCCAAAATAAACCTTGAGAAAAAATCGATTGAATGTTTTCTAAACAAAAATCTTGACCAAAACAGTTAAGATAATTGTTTCGGATCACAAATATTAATATTTGAATATTTTATTTTTCCTTGATCATTTAAGAATTTAAATTAAGTCCGTAGAAGAGTCCCTAAAAAAAACAAAAGTAGGCGTTTTGAAGATATAATGAAAGAAAATAAATTGCTTCCCACTCTTTTTCCACTTCTTGAATAATATTTCAGTATTCAGATTAATGGAAAAGCATTTGGTGATAAATAAGGGTAAATATTCCACTTTGTTGCACGATGCAAATGGCTTAACAAGTAAAACGTAATATTCAACAGAGACTACTTTTAACAACCTCAAGCAAATAAAGTCGTCATCCTCATTCGAATTAACTTTCTGGCACCTTGTAGCGAAATATTTCGTGCTTAAATAATTCAGAAAATACTTAAAAATCTGTAAATTCGGTCAGTCGAAAAGGGTTAAATATTGATTAACTCTGCTAATTATCATTTGCTTCAGATGTACCTTGTTTATAACAATGTGGCCGCTATATTTATTTTAATGTAATGAATAAACAAATAGCATTACAATTACAGAAACCAAATAAACATAAAGGCAAATATAATTCAATCACGATCTGCCCTGTCATTGCTTACTTCAGCTAATGGAGACACCATTAAAGTGTCTAATTTACCTTCTATTATTATATTTAATAACTAACATTGCCAATTACTAACAGCTTATAACAAATTTAGGAAAAAGATTTCAAAATGCTTTGTATCATTAAATGTTTTTTTTATCTTTTTCTTGCAATATTGCCAATTAGAATCAATGCGAAAATCTATTAGTACTTCGTGAAAAAAGAAAAATAACATTTAATTAAAAACCGTGTTCCCAACGAAAGAAAAAGGGCATATGTATGAATGTATTAATAGTTTATATTTCGCAAAAGTGATATATCAGTGCGGTTCAGACAAAGATTAGTGTAGAGTTAAATGCATTTTTAAATTATTTAAAAGCACCTACAGCCCTCCTTGTGTTGAATAAAAAAATTACGATAAGGCACTAATAAAACAATGGAATTGCATACAATTTTTGTTTTTTTCTAACCTTTTCCACCTTTCAACTCCAATTTCAAATAAAATGACAGCCACACGTGGACGATCTTTTTTCAACTGAATGAAAGCAAACCGTACAAATATTTTCCAGAGACAATGACGAGTGGAACTGATTTAATCGATGAATGAATGATTACTCCCCGAGGATGAATCTTATATAAACTTAGCTGTTACAACATCCCATTCACGGAGTACGACCTTTCATGTATGAATGAATTACGGGATGCAGCGTTCTTTCAAGTTTTCTTTTGTATAATACTGTGAATTTTGCGCAAATAACCCTTCGGTGTTCCTTAAAAAATCAGATTTACTTCATCGAGAGAATTTTTATACCTTTTCCCTAATTCTATTATTCTATTTAATAATTCTTAAAATAGGACCATTACGATGTATATATGCGCTCGAAAAACTAAGTCACGGCTTTGGACGCGTATATGCGTTCAGGAAAAACTCATATTTCGTTTTGAGAATTTCTAATTAATGTTTGAATTTACTATGTCTGTTTATGTTGACGTTTATACGTAAATTCTATAACTGCTTTGAAGAAAGTGCATCTTAATAAGTACACACTTTTTAGTTGTACTTTTGCTCCGACCATTCAGAACCCTTTTGCACTGAGCTACGATGAAAGAAATTGAAAAGAAAGAATTGATTTTTTCAACTTAAAAAAAAAACAATGCTCACATCGAGAAAGAAAAGTAATGTTACACATTCGCATTCGCATCCGCATCCGAAAGCAGGAGTGTTACTAACATGTTTACTAGATCATCAATGCAACCTGGTTGTTGTTATTCACAAGGAAATAGAATACTATGAAAACAAGTATTCTAAACAAAATCCATACCTACAACATAATCCCTCATAACATGGAAGCAATTTTCGAAGTAATTCGTGTTGTTGAAAGCCAGACTCTATAGATAATGAAATAATAGCACACCAACAATGAATCCAATTGGGATATTGACATTCTGCTATCTGTCTTGTTATTAATTTACTGATCATAGACATCCTTCCATGCTCACATCAGAAATAGCTTTGAATACACCTCGAAGTCGACTGTGGTGGCAGCCACGTGCACAAGAGCCCCTTAATTATCACATTCAAAATTGTGCACTTACCTAGCAACTCCCAATTTTAAGAAATTACGCTAAGGGGCTGGTATATCAATGAATTGGGGGCGGAAGGGACTCGGTCTGTGTCGACATCACAGCCACAACAATAAGAGGTAATGGGGTTTACAAATTAACTCTTTTGAGAAGAGTTATATGGCGCGGATTAGCTAGAAATAAATGTGTTGCTTCCATCAGACGGCAACAGCACACATGGAAACTAATTATGAAATATGTGAGAAGATTTCAAATATTTGCCCAATATTTCTGATATGGCTAAAACTTTAACTCTTATCTCAACTTTCCTGCATGCAAATTATTCGAAAATATTTTCGCCCAACCTGCGGCCATGTATGGAGTTACCATCCAAGACGAAATAATAATTGAAGTGTCCACTTCGTTCTTCCCAATGTTCTGACCATAATCAGAGTGTTCTTATGTCGTTAAAAATGAAATAAAGTTAGTCGACGTTATATGCCAACTAAATATAGAAATGTTGACCGTATCTGCGCTATGACATCATTTCCCCATATCATGGCTATAGTAAATTTGCATACGAGGGATATATAGAAGCCCGAAGCGCTGAGTCTTACACTCTAACAACTAGAGCCGAGTAGCTGCCATTCATAGCGAACGCGCAGTCGGAATCAATCTTTTAAAAAATTAAAACCGAGACACAGAAGGCGCGTTTCCATTAGACTCGGTCTAAAAATAATACATCCACGCACCTGCAACGATCTAGCCGCTCAGCTGTGGTGATAGGCGTTTCTGCTATGAATATGGATGCATTCCTCTCTAATAATTCCGGAGGAATTCAACGCTTATCGATTTACTTTTAAAGCAGAGTAAATTGTAGTACACAAACAGCTTTTACGACATCAACAACAATGCAAACACAATGATTGATTAATTTCCCATTTCCATTTTATTTTCATTTTCTACGAGTTTCTTGCACTTATGTGATCCATTTATTTTCAGCAACTTATTTTAGCAATGATGCATTTAAACTGCAATTATTTCGAGTTGCACCTATTCATAAAACCGTGCAATTAAAAACAAAGGTGCAATCAAATCGTGGATGCAGGCAGAAGCAGGAAAAGGAGAATCCGAAGAACGGAGATTTTTATTAAAAATGCATCACTGCTTACAATTCAATGGAAAAATTGCCGCAGATTTTTTATTCCGATATCGATTTGTTATGATACACGTTAAACACAATTTAAACAAATTGCGCTATAAAACCAGACGTTTTCTGCAACTTTATGACTTAGTTATTTATGTCTTGTACACTTAATAATCTTAAACATGAAATTTTAAGATGTTTAGGAAAAATTAAAATAAATCTCACTCAAATGTTTTCGTAAATAATTTTCCAAAAATCTTATTGACAGATGACTATTGATGAATATTCTGCAATAAACGTGAATATAAATGTTTCTCCGATAATGGCATATTTTTATACATGATCTCGATTTTTTAAAACTTTTACTATATAATATATAAATAAGTAGTTATATTTATTGTGTTTTTTTCTGCACTATCGCTAGTTCCGATTTTTAGTAAAATAATAAGATATATTACAAAATACTAGCTTTTTTTAAAATCCCAGTCGATGAAATTTAAAATACTAAAAAGATTGGCAAAGACTAAATATCGTCACTTTTTAGAAATGACACGTAAACAAGATTGGAGGTATTTTGAATCAATTTTATGTTAATAAAGGGAGAATAAATGATTAGATCACGATTGGTCATCCACATTTAGTGTTTACTCTTTTTTTATTAAATTAAAATAATTCGAAAATTAATCATGATCCATTTCAATATACAAAAGTGAAAATTTACTTGAAATTTAAATCATTTTAAATATTTATAATAGGCAAAATATGTATAAGTATGCAATTAAATGTCAAAAACATATAATTAAACTTTTTCAATGTTTTTTGTCACTTAGAAATTTAGATGAAAATAACTTAAAATGACTAAACGCTTAATATAAATGATCAATCATGACCTAGCAAGTGGCAAAGTTTATATGTACGTTTTCTTTTAATTTTGTGCACCTCATATTTGGATTATTGCTTTCTCCAATAGCGCCAAATTTAATTTAGGTCAAAAAGTTAAGATCACAAACATTTATGATAAATGAATGGTCATAAGTGTGTTATTTTCTGATTTATTTTACGTAAGAAACAATCAAAACTAAATTCATCTCTAACGTTCTTTCTAAGAATAAGCACATCGTCTTAGTAAGATTGTTTTTAACAATTTAATTTTCAATAATGTTGTTAGATAACGCATGAAAAATTCAATAATTGTATAACTTGACCAACTAAACTTCAGACTTTATAACAGAAAATCAAACTCAATCAATGTCTACTCTTTGAGAAACTTTGTAATTAAGTAAAACTAAAAACAGAAATACAATTTCATGGCAACTATTAGCAATTTAGCCTACTTATACAGCTTATAAAATTCTTGTATGCTTTTTTCGTTAATACTCTCTCATTAATCCGTGACTCAATTATCCGACATATATTGTAATTCATTGCTTTCTAATTAGTTGAAAACACAGCTCAAACTCATTAGTCCATTAGTTTTATATAAAAAAGTGTGTTCTCACTAATCTATGAGGCGCGTTAATGGCAAAGTACGGTACATTAAAATAGAAGTCGTAAAATAAACAAAAATATTAAAGTGTTTCTATTAAACCGGTCAGACGAGAGCTGGACTCCGTACCTCTATTTTCATTGAATAACAATAATGAGTTTTAAAAAAGAATATTCCCCATTATTCTGTTTCCCAAATGGCACCCTTTTTGATTACTACTCCCGTTTTAGAGACCTGAATTAACGTCCTTTACGTACAATAGTTTTTACACTTTGTTTTAAGTGTATAATTATTTTATTTACGTTTTAGAAGCAAGTTTCGAATTTTAATTTCTTTTATCTCTAGAGATGTAAGAGAAAGTATTTTTATTATATGATAAAAGAAGAATAGATAATTGTGTTTATACAAGTGCAAATAAAAGTAATTAACCCTTTGTCTAAAAGCCGCAAGCGACTTTGCCTTCGCTTAGATATAAAAACGTTTTATTTTCAAGGATAAATATTTATATTTAAGTTTTAATTAATTTGATCTTTTCATTACATTAGAAATAAAAACATGTTATAAAAATAATATTATTAAAAATTATAAATTTAGTTTGGGGTGCAAACGTACCCCGCAGTGTCACTGCGGGCTAATAAATAAATAAACGGAAGAATAATTTGTACAGGAATCAAAAAGCCAAATATATTTTAATTGTAAACATCTCATTTACTTAAGCAATTTCAATTCAAGGTTAAATTACCGAGTATATGAATTTCTATACTCGGAAATGTATTTGGAAGGACAGACACTCAAATACTAAACTAAGTGGAATATTCAGAGTTTGTCCAAATCCAATATAAGTCTAGCTATACTTTGCCATGTCAAAGAAAGCCAAGCTCTGTTTGAACCCATAGGCATTTGGAACTAACCTTGTGGAAAAAACATAATATTAAATATTTTCAGGAGCATATTCTAACAAATGGTAAACTACACAAAAAGATTTAAGTATAACAAATTGAATGGAATGTAGTTGTAGCTATTTTTTATTTTTTAAAGTTATATAAATTGGTTAGCTGAATCCGAAAAGGCACTCTCTTTAATAAGAACATAATCCGTGCCATTAAAGCGATTTAATTTTCGATTTTCAAAAATTAAAGTACGACCACCGGCTTGCTTTACACCAAATTCAATAGAGTTCCAAGTCAGCATATGGTTGAAAGAATTTAAGGCCACCGCCTCTCCAACTACATAAGTACAATCGCACCGAGTCTGTTAAGAACAAAACTGAAACGAGATGAAAAAAGGTCGTTATTTTTTGATCCACATCCCACGGAGCCATAGTAAACACGTCCACCCACCGCGCTTCTGGTAGCCTACTTTCGATTTTACGTGTGCAGGTGAATACGAGCACGAGGCCACCACTATTAAGAACCGAGCATCAGACCAGAGGTACGTCCACAGTGGGACTCCATTCATGCATGCATGGATTGCCGAAGATTGGCGATTTTCTCCGGACGTGGATAGTTCGAATATTAGGGTAGGACCGACAGAAATAGAAAAACAAAAGATGACTAGAACCGGACGTGTCACATGAAGAAAATCTTATTTTAAGTTTTTCTCAAATTGACTCTTCGCCGTTTGATCTGCCAAAGTTTAATGTCCCGCGGAGACAGTGAATCACCATCGCGTCTTCGCCAATATTTTTATTTTCGCTTTCAAATCCTAAGGCAAGCGGAGCGCCAAGACAATTTACGATGACGCAGAGGCGGCTTGGCTTGAAAATCGTGTTTCTCACGGTAATTATATTTCGCGGACTAGTACAAATTAATTTTAACGATGAAATAAATTATAATCCGTAAGGAAACAATCTAATCGTTGTGGGAGTATGAGGTCAATCGTCAAATTTTGAAAATGACCTCACGCAAGTCTTCGCTTAAAATAAATAGTGGAAATGATCCAAAAGTCCTGTCTGCTAATACTAGAGCCAAAAACTGTATTTAGAAATGAAAACAGCGCATTATTTTTTATTACGTGAGACGAGAAACCCCATTTATTTAAACGCTAAAGCGATGATTCAAAAAATGGCACAACAGGAGGAGTTATTAACATACCGCCTTGACTACGTAGGCAATAACGATGATTAAGAAAAGCAATTTCTCGGGAAAGTGAGTTAAAATTCGCGGTAATTCGGCGTTACTCATCAAAACAATCGCAAGCTTCACATGTTACGTCACTTCCTTGATCACGAACGTGTGGAGCAGCGTACAGGGCTCAGCTGAAGTTTTTTGCATAGTTCAGGCCTTCTTTTGCATTCTGGTTGCAGCGTCGTCTTTCAAGATATGTGCTCGAAAATAACACGAGCAGAACGCGCAAACAATATTAACCATTTACAAAAATAAGTTTCTCAAAATATAGGTAGATATGTTATCTTATAAGCCAGTTCTTATCTAAACATACACTTAAGAAAGATAAGATATATTTCCAGGTCTAACGCTTAACTTCATGTTGCTTTAAGAGATTTGTATACATTATTTGTCTAGTTGTTTCCAATCAGTCAATCAATCAGATTAGTTATTGGCCTATAAACCTTTACACACCTAACTCTACAGTACTCTGTAATATGGGATATTAGTGTAATATCGAATTGCACTAAATAAAAAGATTTTGTCAAAAATATGTGCTTGTGATCGTAAAAGTTAGGTCATAATATACATAAACTAGATTTTAATAATGAAGCAAATAGAAAATGTGGACCGAAATCTTCTTGATTGTCTAAGAAGTCTTTTCAATAAATAAATAGTTAATTTTAAAAAAAGTAAAATGCAAAGGTGACAAGATAAGGAAATAAAATGAACAATAGTAAGGTTTGAAAAATTTGATTCAAAGATTTATTACAGTAGGTTCATTTATCAAATGTCGAATTATGAACCCCCCAAAACTTTTTTTCTTGTTCTTAGAATTACTGCTGGAATAAAGGCATTATTTAGTAAACTGATGTATAATTACTGGTATTTCAACTAACCTAAAATATAATATAAAATAGTTTCCTTGTTACTTAGCACTATTTTTATCTCTGTACCTTTTGGAATAGCTTGGCATATACACAATTTTTCAATAGAAAGATAGTATGGGTTAAATCGTGATTTTCAGATGTTTCCTGGTATTTAAATTGTTGTATTTAACAGAAAAGAAAAATATTTCGAGAAATGTCTAAAGTTATTAGAAACTATTGGAAATTTTCAAGTTTCTATTCCAAGAAATTTGATCAAGAGTAAAAAGGAGGTCAATAAGCTAACATTAAAGACCCAATTGCATAAGTAAAATAAAACTTTTCAGAATATATTTTTCTAGGTTTTCTACTTATCACGATCGGAACCAACCAACGAAATAAGTGGACATAAACTAGTGCATGCAATAAAGAGTTTTACTGCTGAAGAAAACCTCGAATTCTCTCTTAAAAAGCATCATCTTTTTGTAGAATTTATTGGCGCAGGCAACTCGACCCCAACGACCTTCGCTACTTGTAGCATAAGTTGGGAATTATAATTCGTGTATAACTACCTTTTTCATTTTACAAACTAATAAAGACTCAATCACAAGCTTATAATTGCATCATTATTGATCTCATCACGAGGGTGACAAGCCACGATTTTCGCCTGCAGGTAAAAATTTGTGCTTGTGTGTCTAATGGGGCATTTGCCGAACTGAACACGAGGGGTTCAGCGAAATGATAGTAAACCTTTTTTTCCATTTTAAATCTACATTTTGCAACTATAATTAATTAAGATAATATTGTCATAAATAGAGATTACCATCCAGATAGTATCCCTTATGCAAATTGTGTCCTGTATCCGTTCTCACATCAACACAATAAATCAAAAAACTGGCACTAGGTTTGTCATGTCCACGAAAACATCAACAGATCAATACCCTTTGGGTATATTCCAAAAAAAAAATACAAAAAGCAAAAAAATCCCGATTGCCGCTTTTGTACTATTTTACTTTAGATAAAAAAGATGCCAAATTAATTAATATAAATAAATGCAAAAAAGTCCTTGTTTCTCTTGCGCTATATCACGGCACCATAAAAAAAGAGTGACTTGTGTGGGGGTGGACACTGGAGTGTGCCTGTGAGCCAAGTACGATTTTCCCCCTAAAAGGTGTTTGTTTTCGTAAATTTGTCCTCGATTTCCCAGTATTGGAGGGTATTTCGCCCGAATGCCGCTGTTTGGGTGAGATTCGAGTTCACAAAATCAATAATTCACACAACTATCACAGTGGCACTTTACTCTCTTTTCCACTACCCCTTGATGGCACAGGGGAGGCTTTTCACACAGTGGACAACACACGGCGCGCTCTACAAACACTTCGGCATAAATTAGGGGAAAGAATTCGCGCTCGCGTATTATTAACTTTCTTAATTTTCACTTTATAGAATTAGGGGGTTGCGCTTTACTCTCAAGCGTGCTAAAATAAAATTTCGCGCCCTAAAACTCAACGAATGTAAAAAACTAGAAATTTTCTTCGATGGTTTTCTAAGACAATTCCTTGTCCATTACCCATTAGTTTCTAATTAGACAGAAATAGAGATAAATCTAAGATCCAATGAACCGCACGGAGGCGCGCGTGCACGACAGATGGAAGTGTTGGGACTCGATTAATTTTAGTCTGGTGAGCCAAGAAACATAAAGTCGAAGTCGCTCGCTCTTTGTAAGACCTCGAAACCAGTCGCGACTAGTTCGGGGGCCCCGGAGCCTCTAGAAGCGCCCCCCGGGCCAGAGCATACGTTACACCGTAGGTACGGGGTATTGAGCGATGAGCGGCAGCATATATTGCGAATACTTCGGCCTGATTAAGATCATCACAGTAAAGACAGAAACTACTCATCGAGCTTCTTGTTCAGCGAGAAAAATAACATTGTTATTAAATAAAAAAAATAATTTTGACCTCTCGAAGAAAGTGGAATGAGATAATCTCTCATCAGTCTTTGCGGTTCGCCGCAGGCTCAAAGTAAAGATCGGTGCACCGGTGGCGGAGCATTTACATTTCGCGATATGGATTACACCTGGGGAGATTTTAATAAATGGATCGGCTCGTTAAAGAGTAATTTCTGTTATTATCGCATCAGGCCAAGCGGCTTACGCCCAAAGATAACTAATTATATACAATCGAGCGTTGGTTTTGCACCCACCACACGCGATATTTCGAGGTATAACGCGACTAAATCATCGATCTGATAGATCGCCCCAATTTGTTTCACTTCATTTAATTTCGTCCCACATACAGAGCAGCCAAGCTGCTTTAAATGTTTTGAAATCTAAAAGCATTTTTAACAATTGTTACGATCACAGTGTTGTAGATCGAGATCATAGACGTCCATTTTCGCTGATCTCATGTTTCATCACGTAACTGATCGTGTCATTGCCTTTGGACGGGAAGCTGGTAGATTATTGTGCTATTAATTACGAATAGAATATCATGTGAGTTTTATATTCAAGGTATATGAATGTAACTAGCTCTATTCTTTGATTTCTTTATATAACAAAATCACATGTTCTTTATACAAATATATATTGAAGTAAAGTTAACTCAAGAAACAATCATTTCCAGAAATCGTTTACCATTTACGTTCACTTTAAATATTTTCAGAAAGACTATGGATTGATTATCATTTCCGAAATGGAAATTTTTTATTTATAATCTACATAAAACTCTGTGAATACACAAAAACCGATTTCAAAATATTAAGTACTTAATTACTGTTACATATTAAAATAAAATAAATGTTAATCTACTCCTTTATTGCAAATTATATAATTTTTATCAACATAAATTATAAAATAGGTTAGTTTAAGTTGTATATATTTCCAAAATCAGACGCTTATACAATGCAAAAGCTTTGGAGTTAACCCGTAAAGATGTATAAAAAATTTCAAGGCAAACTAAAAAATAAGTTGTCCAAGCATTTTGTGAATACTAAATCGTGACATTTGCGTAAAAAGCAATACAAGAAGAATTTCAAGAACACCTCAGTTCAACATACGTTGGGTAAACAAAATTTAAGGCCTACTAATGGGGACTTCAATTCTAAATCAAACCTTTAGAATTTTATGAGTTTGTTAATTTATCAACACAGTAATCTGATACTTTACTTTAAGAGGTGTTTTCGAGCTTCGTTGTAACACTTCTGCCCAATTCTAGAAACAATAAGCATCATGAACTGTAAGTAGATAAGCATATAAAATACTCCAAATCAAGTTTGAAGATTCGTCTAGAGAAAAAAAACCTAATTCCTGGTTGTAACTCTAATTCCATTTTTAGAGTCGCCACACAGCACTTTAGCTTTCGGTTTTAATAAGTATGCAAGTAAAAACTATAAATATAAAATAATAATTATCACTCGCTTCGTATCACACCCCTTTGAGAACGGGTTTGAGTAATTTCCAATTCTAAACCGCTCATATACCTGTAAAGACCAAGTCTGCGAATGGTCCTAGTCAAATGAGCCAACTCATAATTAAGGTAACGTATAGCGTGAGCCATTTACTAATAGATACAAAACACCTTAAAACTAGTCATTACTTGCAACAGGAAGAGCAACGCCCACATGATTTCACCCCGGGCCGATACTTGCACGCAATTGCACTCTGCAGTGAAGCAGTCTGTACAATTTCACGCAGAGCATCCAGACTCTAGACGAAAACCATTTAAAGATGCGAGACTCATTTTCAGCGTTTATTTTCATTTGCGCTGTTTATTTACATTAATTAAAGGTATTCAGGATTTCGAGGAATAATTATAGATGGTTTATGAATTTCAAATTAAAAATAAGACAAGTCCACGAACTTATTCACGGAGAACCATCAGAACTTGACCTCAATAGAAAAGAGACATATTAATACAAATCTGAGTATTCATCAATGTGGAAATACTACTCTCTTCTCTAGAACTATGGCCAAGGCATGACATTTTTTGTACGAGATTGTTTGGCATTGAAAACGGAAACACGTAACCTGCCCAGGTAGAAATAAACAGCAGGGCTTAAAAAGCCGTTTTGGGTTTTCCTTAGCCACTTAAAAGATGCTTTAAAAGAATGCACTTGTCTTAATTCCTGGAAACAACAGAGATTAGACTTTTTTGCTCTGTACGACACCTCCCAAAATATGATTTCTATGTAATCCTGTATTTCCCTTGTTTATATAAAACATCTATGCTGAAATACCTCACAATATCTTGAAGCTTGTTGACTTTCATATGTAAGCGTTTATGCGTCGACATCGCTGTTATTTTCAGTATTTTTTTCAATTTACGTTCACGAAATCTACTTTATCTGATTTCTTACAGGGTATATGAATACAATTTTCAAACCTAGTACTTTATCTTTCCTATTTACCTTTAACCTTCCTTTAAACCTTTAGCCATGAAATTATTTTGTAAGTATGGACGTGTGTCTTGCTTTTCTGAATAATATTTGATACTCTTATACTCCCTTTGAGTATATTTTTATAAAAAACAATTTCTTTCTAGCAACTTCTAAATATCCCAATAATTGTGTGCTCAGAACCTGATTTAGAATTCAAGACGTAAAAAAGCAGCAAAGTAAAATTGTCCTTAACCAGTGAGCTGGAGAAATGGTTATTTATCAACTTTGTGGTTGTAATGTTATTAATTTTTCAGGCATATTAATTAATTAAATAAAAGAACATATAGTTTGCAAATTTGCAATGGAACCATTTGTTGTTGTTGCATACATTTTTTTCCTTTACCTTTTTATGAACGTAAATTTATTCTCTTAGAAAAAACATTCCACAGTTAACTGGTTAAAATACAAATAAAGAATTATATTTATGTACTTCCGGAACTTCTCTACTAGTTTTCATAAAACAAGTTGTTTATGAATTTTCGAGATTAGTGGGATTATTTTATTAAATTTATATTAATTTAGTCAAAGTAAATGTGTCAATTGCAATTTTAAAGAATATAAACAAATGCTTTTCTGATTTCGGTCACAATAAATTTACCAAAAAAGAAAAGGAACACAATACTCGCTGGCTTGAACTGGCCAACAGTCATAAGACAAATATTTGTTTAAATTAATGTAATTTTTAGTCCAGAGTGTGAATTTGGAAACGAAAAAGTTGTTTCACATAAAGTTTAAATACCATTATTATCCGCGTGTATATGGAAGTCAGCTGTAGGGTGAAAATACCTATGTTGAAACAAGAAATGCTCTAAAGGTCTTTTTTCGAAAAGCAATTGCCATCATTTTATTTTTCTAAATAAAAAAAGTATAATATGTTTGGTGCAACTGAGAAACATCGGTTAAAAGTTAATAATGTTTGAACACTGCAAGCTTGTGTCTTGAATCTGAGCAGGTAAATCTGTATGGACCCTTTTCAAAAAATTAAAGCATTTATAGGCGATAGCAGACCTTGTGGTACTACTAATCGTAGGATTGTACAATGACGATCATTTGCAAGAAACAAAGATTGTGTACAAAACTCGTACTTTTCCCACCGAACAACTCAAAATAAGTGATTTGGAAATGTTACATTCTACAAATGTACTGCTTTTAACCGGAAAGCCGAATGTTTTTTGCTTTTTAAAAGTAGATTAATTCACATTTTAGTTAAATGAAGGGTACGATGATTTATGAAATAAAAAATCGAATCGATATTTTCTTGTTTTGGTAAAGTACGGCTTATAATTGAGCTTTGAAGTAATATTAGTTTTCATACGTAACCAAGTTTGATGTTATATTTTACATTATTATGCTAAACGCATTATATTTTTAATTCATCTTGGTTTCAAGTTCCTAAAAGATCCACTTTGAACTCAATTTTGTATGGGTCTGGCTTTTAAACACGGAATTTATAAAACGCTTAAGGTAATTTTCTATAGCAACAATCCTTAATCAAACTGGAAGGTCTTTTGGAGTTAGAGAAAACGCTATTACTTTGACCAGTTTCATAAGAATTAAGATTTAAGGAAGTATTAAAAATTGGCAGAATGTGTCAATAAATTTCATCGATAAAGTCATTTTTAAGTATCACCAAAAGTCAGAATACCAATTTTTTTATCTGGTTATGCTGGTCATCGCCAAAAAAAGTTCCCGCTTCTGCGAAGTGGCAACTCTGTTATGTAAACAAACCCAATGAAATGTCAACCTGATAACTCAGATGTTTACATTTTCGCAATAAACAAAAAACGATTTCTAATCCACCAAGGTTTAACTGCGACTGGATTAATGAGCGCTGCAATTATACTGCGATTACGAATCGCGAGGTATTCCGCAGACCTCTAGAATGAACTCAAATGCCCTCAAACGCTCCTTATATGGAAAAAATAGCTTCCGCTAATGTGAAAGGAGGATGTATCCACTCGCACAGTTAAATTGGCAATAGTAATAAAGTCACTGGTATTTAACAATTCGATTTATTGTATCTGACGAGGAAATACACAGAATGCAATTTGTTTTCATTGGGAATTAACTTTTTCAGCAGAAAAATGGCGGAGTGTGGGTTGATTGCGGACACTTGAAAATTCTGGGGCGATTTGCTGCGCTGCTACTTGCTCCCCGAGGAATTCTTTGGTTTGCGTCAATGCAGGATGTAAGCGATCACTGGTACTTACAATTTTCGGGCAATCAAATAGCGTAATTTATGACAAAGATGGGGAAAACCACGACTTGACACTTCAGAGCGACAAAAACACTCACGCCCATAAGTCATACTCAAACCACCAGTCAAAATCGTCATCCCGTCATATCGGGCGAGCGCGCCGACATCTCGTGGTCGTGATTCTAATTAGGAAGGTGGTGGGTGGCATCAGTTGCCTTTTGAAAACTGCAAATCTCCATTGCATTCTCATGAACACAACTGACGCTATAGTTAAGACCCATATTCGGTTTTCCCTTTTCTGATAATAAAAAAATTTATGTAAACTTCTATGACTGCGATAGTATTACTCAAGTGTGTTTGTTACCTTTTACTTCAAACGATAAATAAATTTCTCAAAAATAACCATTGAATATTCTCATTCTAATTTGTTATGTTACAAAAATAGAGAAAGTACACTTAAATTTTTATATTATTTATAGGGAGGAAAATACATTTTTAAATTGCTGGTGGAAATTTTCAAAAGTACTTAAGAAAATGATGGTCGTTTTCTTTGGGAATATGTGGGCAATATTTTTAAAATACTTATTTTTATATTTCTGTATTTCAAAGTAGAAATTATTAACCGCCCATCTGCACATTCGTCTGCCGTCTACTAGTCTAATTAAACCCAACACCACTCAAATATATTTCAATAACGAAAACATAAAATATAGTTGTCCGTGAATCACGACGACGGGCTAAATCTTCTACCCCTCAAACATTTTATTAAATTATTAAAAAAAAAATTTGTATTAAAGATGTCCAAGCAATTTATCTTTTTCAGAATTATTATTTATGTTATTTCGTTTTCGTTTAGTTTTGTACATAAATATCATAAAACAACCTTATCAGAGATAAAGTTATGAAAAAAAATTGTCCCCGGGAGGACTGGCACGTTTTCTATGGATTCTGTTTAAAGATCTACATTATAATCATTGATTTAAACAATGCTGGTCAAATTCGGACTATACTAGTCAAGTTAGGGCGTTTTTACAAAATCTAAATAAGCGGAACACAGTTTTAAAAAATATAATATTTATTATATTGTTTAAATATTTCTCTGTATATCGACAGCGATTACAAAATAAAATTTTTATTTCTGGCTGGCTGTTAAAATTTCCATTTCAGAAGCCGATACGAATGAATTTTATGATGCAGCGAAACTTATTGTACATAGTGAACACGGGTTTTCATGAACTGCCGCTTAAGGAGGCTCTCCTTTGGAAATTATATCGTTCAGAAGGGATAAGGAATTGCACGATTTTCAGATGTCCTTCGAAATGCGTGCCCATTTAAATATTGTCCTCTCAACCGAAGGGATCTGTGAAGTGATAAATAATCATAAAGTCTGAATATAAAAAAGTGCTCCCGTTTCGCACTGCATCTGTTCGTCCGCCTGAGTAATTTCGTCCCCGCAATAGGCGCTTTTAAAGCGGGTGGCCCTAACGACTTGATGACTTGACTAATGAAATTGTTCCCAATTAAACCGTAAGCGTAGATAACATGGAGCTCATCTTAGGGGTGCCGCGGTCGTTAAGACATCAACCCTAATGGCTCTTGCTCTGGTCAGGGGATGGATCCTGTGAACAGGCCTAAACTATAAATAATAATAAAAAGCCCTCGATGAAGCCCACTCCTGTTGCAGCTTCAACTGGCGAGTCACCCTCTGTCTGAGGATATTGTTTTTATTAACACTTTGAGGCCTCTTCGCGAGACTTCAGCGATTGAGACTGCAAATGGCTGAACTCCCCAAACGCAAGAATCGGGAAGTCCTTGGCTATAAACAGGATTTCATTACCCGTGTCATTCGAGTTAACGCCTATCTTGAACCCACTAGCGGCAAGTGACTTGCACGGGTGATTTTTTCAAAGGGATTAAAAGACACTTGTAAATTCCGCCGAATGAGAATTTATTATTTCAATAGCTGATGAATTTGTAAAAGCTTAATTCAAATGCCGGAAAAGTTCATTAGGCTTGTTTTATAGAAAAATACAGAAAATTATTTGTCATTGTAAAGCCAAGATCTAATGAGCTCTGAATTCGTCATTTTTATAACAAATTTAAAATAATCAGATTATTATTTACGTTTAATAAAACATTTTTACATTTAAATAAGAAAGAGATTGTAAAATTCTAAACCATGAAAATGACGTGAATGTACTGCACTTTTAAGGTGCAGATCAATAAACGTACTTCCTATTACAAATTATTTATTCTTGATGATTGAAATTTTGTTAAGAAGAACGAATTTTAAAAAAATTGTCCCTTTCATAGCAGCTCTCCCCTACTTTTATATTTTACACAAAATATTACGATATCAGTACAGACCTTTTCTTACTTTTTAATTAGTACTAACTTTCATCTACATTAACAATGGATTTTGAAGTGCAGCATCAATTGAAAGGGACATAAAAATAAAGTTTTTACTATCGACTTCTAAGTGTGCTCATTAAACGTAGAATTTTAATCAAATTAATTAATGAACTGGTTAATTAATTATGAACACATCTAAATTTACAGATTTATGATTATATTAAATAATAGATATTATTTCTGCAATTTCGACAACTGCCCAGGCTTGCTCGTAAATCCGCTAGAAACGCATTTAAATCACGATGGGTGCTAGTAATGAAAGAGGAGCGAGAATCACCCAAAGCCAATAATTAGACCTCGGATTACAAATAGACATAAATTTCGTGAGGCCGCATTAAAATGTTGAAACGTCGAAGAACTTGACGCCCACAGTCCGGCAGGAGTGGCCACAGTCCGGCGGTAAGGAGTCGCCGGACTTGTCCATAAATCTCTGAGGAACCGGCGTGCAACAGCCGGAACTAATGCAACATCCCTTTCGTCCAAAATTGAAATTTATGCGAAAATTATTTCTAGTCGACTTTTGGCCGATTGATTTCCATCGAAAGCCCTTGATCGGCGATCAGCGACACGTATCGAATGGCCACCAGCGGGGGAGGCGGCTGACAGGCGGTCGATTGAGATAAATAAATTCGCTTTGTAAAGATATGCACTTCCGGGACAACGTCCGTCGACCCGTCAACCCCACAAATGTTGACACCGCCGCGCCGTTCTGTCTGAGGAGCCGCCCTCCGGCAACAAGACGAAGAAGTGGACGGACTCAAAGGGAGACTTTTTCTATGAATCCTTTTGTCCAGGAAGTGATGATCAATTTTTGTCCGGAAAAAGTATAATTTGTTAAAGTTTTTTTCTGCGGAGGATGATGTGGAAGGAGGAATGAAATCTGGCTTATGTCAAGTCAGAACCAAAGAAGCAGCTCAAGCGTAAAGAAGAAAGCCATTTGCTGCACCCTCCGGATGTGCCTCATATTTCGAATTTCGTTAATTTCAGCGCAGGCGACTTCTTTTGCGTTCTTACACAAAAATCCTCAAAATAAACGCTTACTAGAGCTTCACAGAAAAGTCCAGTAAAAATTTGATAAAGTAAAATTTTATTCTCCATAACAAAACTAGAGAGCAATATCTATCTTGAAACAAGTTAAACCTTATAAAGTTATAAACAAATTTTAAAGTTTTAAAAATGCATATTTCGTTCTGTATTAATCTAAGAAAGATAATTGGGTTCGGTGGGAAACCTAGTCGTGTCCTACCAATGGACAAGTATTCCAATATCTTTTTTAACTTGGTGCTCTTTATTATCGCCTGCATGTAGCAAAAATATGTTTGATTAATAATAATCACTTTATCACAATACGCTGATCTTGGTACTTTGTTAAATAAGTATTGTTGGTCACAACTAATTTTCTGAATTAATTGAGCTAGAGGAATAGTAGGGCCAGTATATCCACAGATAGTGCACGGATCAGTATATAAGGGCTTAATAAAAAATTTTCTCTCTTTCATTAGAACTTGAGCCTTAGCAAATATTGCTAAGGTTTAAAAAAATGTTTCTTAATTAAGGGTAATTAGCATATGATTTTTTATTTGAACAATCAAAAATGCAATCATATCAGAACAGTCTAGTATTTTATCGTTCATACCAACGTAACAATATTTTTTAGTGAATAATCAATCTTAAAACTGAGTAAACTTAAATATTAACATATTTTAACTTTCACAGCTTGTACTCGCTTCCGTGGTTTGTTTTAACGAACTAGAAACCATTCTATTTTAAAAGAGCCATTATAATTTTAATGAATGAAAAACAATAATATGAGGTATGTGACTGCGTTTGCACCGCGTGAGCTCATATCTTCGATAAATCAGAGAACTTATCTAATAGTGTAAAAACTCCTTAATGTAAAATTTAAGGCTAAACCTCTTTTATTTTTCACTAAATCGTATTTATTTCGATAAATCAGAGAACTTATCTAATAGTGTAAAAACTCCTTAATGTAAAATTTAAGGCTAAACCTCTTTTATTTTTCACTAAATCGTATTTATATATAAATTTGAAGTTCCGATAGGCGGCCTTCAAAGCACGCGTCTGGTTCTCTAATATTTGTCTTTATGTCTGCAATCACACTTCTTCAGCTTCTTTTGAAAAGAAATTTTCAAAATCACATTCAAAGTATTTGTATGTTTAAAAAAATTTTATATAAACATTTTGCGACTGTAAAAATGTAAATACATCACAAAACAAGCTTTTGTTGTTGTTTCAAAAAAGGCGCAATTTTATTGCTCGACATCGGCTGCTTTCCTGAGTTTACTAAAAATGCTATAACTTCATTATTTTTGTGAATTTCCCATTAATTTTTTGCGAGCAAATTGTTTCAAATATATACTCTAAAATCCCAAAAAAATTTTTGATTCAATTAATAGAATTATGTAATTCTATCAGCTAGTAGAATAGAAGATAAGATGAAGAAACTAAAGAAAAAGCTTTCAATGGTGGTCTTCGATTTTTATTAGTTTCTCATCTAATAATTTAATCTATACTAGAATCCAAAAGGCTAGCACCTATATCTAAGATATAAAAAAGTATATCTTGCGAAAAGCCTTTTTTTAAGACAGGACCTACAGACGATAGTTTGAATTATTATATATTTAAAACTAAGCTAATTGGAAGGATATGGTAGTTATTTAAAAAATAATTTCTATAGGCTTGCTTTATTTGGATAACTATTTTTCGGAATAACTCATGTATAATTTTACTATGCTATAGACTTCATATTACAAAAAGAATGCAATAAAATCCCGAAAACATTGCCTCGCTTCTTTGATTGCACTGCTTTATAGTTGCTAGGCATACAACCAAATTCACTTACTCATCTTGGAATCCTAAAGATTGGGGGCTGTCCTGAAACCCATCGATTAAAGTCATGAATCAAACGAAAGCAATCCATAAATTCGTTGAGGTTTTTATCAGATGGCAATTTGCCCCAAAACGCCGGAGCACTCCGCAAAATGCGTCAACAGGCCTGGGTTCCCGGGGTTAGTTTGACTGTTGAGTGCACTCAGCTGCAAAAACACGGGGGTGGCGAACGATTCAGATATCACAGGGCGAATCTTTAATGCCATCTTAATTGCTGCAGTGATTTCAGTCAGTTTATTTATTTTTAATTTTTTTCCTTATCTGCGCCGGTATCTAATTTATGAAATGACCCGCCGAACTTTTAGCGGAATATCTCGAAGGGTTGCAGGGGTTCCCTTTGGTTAACTGTCGAACGCTTCTCCGATTTCCTTCCTGATAAATTCTGATTATCGAATACGCATCGGATCAGTGAGCATGGAATAACATAAATTTCGACAGGCCGAGATAAACCAAAAACGTTTGGTTGCTGGGTTGCATGGGGTGCGCAGCATTCAGATTGATTGCGCCCATCCAGAGGGTTCAATGGTTTGGGTGCGTTTTCGGAGGTTATTGCTTGTCATCCCTCATAACAAATGGCTTCGACGTTGTCACTTTGCTGTTTTGTTTTCGGGCCTCCTTGAGAAGGCTTCCCCAGAACGCTTAGACATTTAGCACTCTCCGGCGAAGTCAACCCTTAATGTCTAATGTATGCATATTTTTCCCTCCAAATCGGGGAACCCCTCGGTGCACTCATGGTGCGACGCTCTACACCACCCATTTGCTTGGACCACGGGCATTCCAAATTCCAACGCATCCAGTGTTCATAACCGAGCTCTATAAAGTTCTTTCAAAGATTTCAGATGCGAGCGATATGCACTTTTTTATAGCCCAGCGGAGTTCCTGCTCGCCCTTTAAATTTCGCTTAATGCGTCAATAAAGGCTCCAGGCTACGAAGCAAATTGTCAGACCCGTCCTCGACGACTTAACTTATTTTAATGGATGCAGTGCGGCAGTTTCGAAACGAACGGCGATAAAACTTCCCGCTTGCGACTAGTTCAACCGAAAATTTTGTGATTCATGTACGAGGGAGGAACCAGAAAATATTGAAGAAGTTTGGATCCGAAGGAAGGGCATTTTATTGCTCCAGAGTAAAACTTGAATGCGTTACACATGAAAAAGAAAAATTATAGTGAACTTCCATAATTCAGTACTACATTTATTTGTGGACAAAAATAATGTTTGCTCATTAATTTTTCATATAAATTAAAAACCAGAAAATGTTTAAAGGAACAACTTTAAATTAAAAGATGTAAAACTAGCCATCCTTCTCAACAACCTCAAAATTGTACATGAAAAACTATTAGAAAACCGTATAATTATTTTACAAAGTTTAGGAGTTCCCTTTCTCTCATTTTTGTTACAATTCAATAGTTTTATAATTTTTTGTTGGGTTAAGATTTATTTCATTGATCTGATTGACAGTGTTGACTTATAGAAGTCTATACCCGAAGACGAGCACTGCGTTTGTGTAATTTTACAAATAATTTTCAATATGTTGAAATATGAAAAAATTTAATCCATTTTATCTTTTCTAAAAGCAGTAAGCAGCATAAAAAAATAATTCTCCAAATTAATAGGTATTTCAATTATATACGAAAAAATAAAGGGAGTAGTTAACAGCAAATACGAATCTTTTAAATACGTACTAAGAAAGAAATAAGGAACTAATAAAATGGAAAGTGTAATCCAATAAGAAGATGTAGTCAAAAAATCTTTGAATTCTGAATTAATAAGAAGATTTTAACAGTCCACCAGTGCTTTTTAATAGCCCCACCACAGGCGAAAAAGTTGGAAAATCACAAAAAAATAATTCCAATAACTTGGTCATAAATAATATTTTTTGTAAGGACCTTAAAATTAACACTTGTTGTATAGTTTTAAAAGTTTCATTTTTTCCATCCTTTTTTAAGATTCTCAGTGTTATTTGAGACATTAGCAAATTTGTTAAGATTTAGACAGAACATTGAATAGAAAATATGTGTGTTTTTTCTAATTATGACGTACATTTCTATTAATTTGGAAATATTCACCAAATATTTTGTTATATTAATCAAATGCGAGCGGATATAATTCGTTGATATGATTCAAAAGATTGAGGTCCACTTTTATAAGAAGCCATAAGGATTGACATATGAGCCAAAAAGGTGGAAAGACATAGATTTTCCCTACTAAAAGTTTATTTTAAGAGCAAACAAAATCATGAAATCATGGGACCAAATTAAATGAATATTAAAATTAATAAATCAAAAACGAGCATTTGAAAAAGAAGTTAACAATAATTTCTACTAAAAATAAAAAATAATAATATATGTAGGTATTTCTTATATACTGGACAGTTTAACTTAAACCACATATTTCTTTTAATAAGTCTACCAGGCAATTAACACAAGAAACTGAACACATCAGGCTAAACAGCAATGGGCAAGATGTACCCGAGAAAAGCAAGTAAGACCTCTCTGCTGACGTAATTGGAAACCAACTGCTCGCTGTAAGATCATTATTCCAGAAAATTTAAAATTTACCATGGACTGCTACTGATCTGAGAGTCGAAATAAATCAAATCAATTTGTTTCTGCTTTTTATCAAATGCTGTTTTGTAATTGAGTTGAATAGTTTTTATTTTAAATTACCTACTCCAAGTGTTCTAAATGAAACCGAGTTTATAATTAAATGCATAGCACTATTTGCTAAAACAAAGGTATAATTCGCCTACAATTAACAATTTAAATTAATGAATTTTAAATGGAGCAAAACAATTTTTGTTTGTCCAATGCAAAAAGCCCATTTAAGTATGTGCCTTTACAAATGCTAAAACATCCGCTATTACTCAGTTGGGGCTCCAACTTTTGAAATAACAGTCTAAAAGCTGCTTTGCAGAACTAGAAGAGCATTTGAAAATCCATACATCAAATATGCCATCCGAGATAACCCTAGAGCCTGGGCTGGCAATTGAAAAAATAACCGACGGAATATAAAAGTTTTTATCTCATTTTTTATAGTCAGTTGAGGAAACAAATCACAAGCGCTGGAAGGATGTCTGGCGCCAGAGAATCTCTTTTCGAATCATTCCTCCACGTCGACATCTGATAGAAAATTGAATGAATGAAACAGAGTCCAGCCACGACGTCGTTCGATGGCTTGGGAAATTTGTTGAAGTCGTCATTTGTGCTCGATCAAAATGCAAACTACTTAGGATTTGTTACTGCACAGGAAATTAACCGCTTCTTAGCCGCTAGAGAGATATTTTAAAATGAAGGTACTGAAAGAGGTTCAAAGTCAGGTTGGCGCCAGGACACTGTCTCCCGTACACTTCTCACACGCATTCATAATTTAAGAAGTCTGACTCGGAATTTTTATATGACCTAAAACTTGCTTGAATTATTTTATACTTATATAATTTGATTGAAAAGTTGGTAATCTTTTGATCAATTTAAAACTGCTCTATTTATATGACTCTCTTATGTTATGTAATTTGGAGCATCTACGCCCAAACATAGCACATTTAACTCCATCTCTTTATTCACAAGGCATTTGAATAAATGTAAAGAAATAATGTATTAGGAATTATATAAGTATCATTTATTTACTATATTCACATATTCATGGTGTATATAAGGAAAAAGCACACTATGTTAAGGATAAGTTGTTATTTCTCAATATAAAGTTCTATTGAAATGAAAAATATAAAATTAACAAAATCCGAATAAGTTTATCTCATACGAACGTTTTAATAAATGAATAAGAAGTGCTGTAAGAATAAAAACTAATGAATACGTCATTTTTGTGGAACCAAAAAAATTCATATCATTGATTGCAACGTTATTGAATGGATATCTTATTTCTTAGACTAAGAAGATAAAATTATCGAAACCAAAATTCTATTAGCACATAAAGCTTACTGAATTAATAACTTTTAAAAGGGATGAAGTTCTGTAACTACGTTATAAAAGCTACGCACACAAAGGGGAAATGTAAAATAACTTTTTAGTTATCAAATCCAAATATTAATTCAGCATATAAATTTGTTTGATGCAATAATAATCCTTTTCTCTGAACGGAAAAATATTGCTAAGTGCAAATGGTTTAAATTCCAAATCAATCGTGAGTAAGAGATTGTAAATTTCTATCATAAACCAATTCGAAATTATGGATTTGGTCAAAAGAAATAAGAAATCAATTCGAAAATATTTGGAATCAACGAATTTACAGAGATTAAGGGCGTATTTTATTTGCTTTTTTATATTTCATTAAATATAAGCTTTGTATCTTCAAAATTAGTTGGAATTGAACGACAATGTATTAAATAACAAATGTTTATTTCAGAAATTCCGATTTAAAAATTAAAATGAAAAACAATTTATAATTTAAAAAACTTTTATGATGGCGATCAGATTTTGGAGGTTTTTAAATGGTCGCCTTTTAAAAATATCGAAATTCCTAATCAAAACTGACCATTCTTATCAAAAATAAAAGTAAATGTAATGATAAAGTCATATATTGTACTGTATTGTATGCAAAAACGTTTTATAAAATTCTGCCCAAAAATTTTGCAAAATATTTATTCTTATTGAAAATTGGATCTTATACTTGGGCATTTATTTCTTTCAGAAAATTAAACAAAAATGGTTTCTCAAATTTGTACAGCGCTTTTTTCCTTCCAAAAGTTGTAGGCACCACATAGTTCACGTAAATAGTAAAGTACGGTATAAATACACAATATTTTTTAAATTAACTTTCGTATTTGTGGAGCCCTTAATGAAGAAAGGAATTTTCAGATCAATTCAATACTAAAAGAACTTCTCTTAAGTAATCTTAATCAAAATAAAACTTGGAGATAATATGAATATGTTAGTTTACATAATTTTAAAATCATATTCATGAAAAATAGTAGTTAGTAGCGATAGTTTGCAGTAAAATTATTAAAGAATATTTGAATATGATTTACAGTTGGTAGTAATCCTCGTTACGATGGATCCGTGAAAGTGTCCGAGGGTTTAACCTTAAATGTACATCACTATTACTTCCCGGTGTAGGGATAGCCGTCATAACAATCGTTGTGGGTCGGGTTAATGCACTAAATGTAAGTGTAGAAGCCATCGCCATTCTGGCCGGGTTTCATGTGCAAAAATGTATAAAATGGATCATACAGGAGATCCAGACGACACCCCTGCGAATTCAGAAATGCTCGACGACACAAATTGGAATTTATGATGCAATTGCGAAAATGAAATGGATCGCTTAATTCAATTCAGCGAATAAAATTCCAGAGTTATTAATTCAATTAGTTAATGCACTTATGAGGCAGGAAGGAGTGGACGAGCTATTGCAAGTTTATAGTCGCTTTAAACGACAACGTTCGATGGTTCTCCTTCGGGAACTGTTTATATTTGGTTACAGGAACAGGACACCGATGTGTAATACACATATGACAGTTCCCCCTGTTCCCTATTCTTTTGTAGCCGAAGAAATCAGTGCTAATACGCTTAGTAAGAAATCTTCCCCGGTGTGGTGCAGAGGAAACCAATGATCCAGAACAAATACGGGGCAAGTTGGGAAGGAACTCCTGTCGTCACCCGAGTTAGAGATTTGTTTGCAATATTTTATGGCTTGTTCATTTCAATGGATTTACTGTGCGTTGTCACGCTCATGGACTTCGGATTATGTCATTAGCAAGATATTTAAGATTAGCCAAAGAAAAAAAAATAGATTGTAAAAAAATAATTAAGGAACACTGCCACCATAAATGAGGTCTTAGAGTTTTGGTGCAGTTTACAATTCACTACTTTATAAGTATCTGAAACCAAAAATACAATTGCTTTAGTCTCTACATTGTATCTAGCCCCTTTTGTCTCTAGATGTGTGTAAACACCTGCACAGACACCACCTGCCGCGCTGGTATATTCTTCACTATTCCAAGCCATTTTTGGAATATTCACATCTTCGACCTCACAAATTATTTTAAGTCAACGTAAAAAAACGAATTTTGGAAAATTTCAAAGTGGTGTCAACCTTTAATACGGAAAACAGTTCCAGGAAAGGATCAAGCTGTCCTTTAATTTGAAGGTTTTTTTCTGAATTTAACGCATATGAAAGAAAAAATAAAATAAAATCAACTTCTACAGAAAATAACATTTAATTTAAAATTAAAAATTTTTTTTCCTTGGAAAAGTTTTACAAGTGTATAATAAAAAATTAAATAAAATTTAGGTAAACAAATTAAATAAATTAAAAGAAACCAAATCATGGAAGCTAAACTTATATAAAACTAAATAAGAGAATACGGAAACAATCAAAAATAGAACTGAAAACGAAACATCCCAACAATACTTGTGGCAAAAATAAGGAATAATTTTTGACTAGAAATATTTACAAGATACTAAATTATGTTCTTGCTTGATGAAGTGTACAACTGAAGTAATAGAATGAGCTAATAGTTTTCGCTTACCTACCGATCAATAAAAAGTGTTCTCTGTGACGTCATGAACAACTAGTCGGTCGCTGTGAGATCAGCTACCGTTGCTTAATTATAGTTTACTTTTGGTAATTATACCATTTAATAGTTCTAGACCTTTCGGAAGTGGTAAGGTCTTCGTCACTAGTTGAAGACCTAAAACAGCAAAATTATGAAATAGGAGACTTTTTAATAATTACTTATAAATTCTGCAACTCGAGATTTAATGTGTATATAAAAAAAATGTCGTTTTTATTTTTAATAAGAAGAAAAAAGCCTTTTTTTCGACGATAAACGATACCTTCTCTATCTAACAAATTTTAAGAAAACCTGGCTCCAATACAATTTTTGCAGAGTTTAATTAATGCATATAAAATCTCAATAGGAACATTGCTGTAAAATTAAGTAGCTTCTTATTGTAAATATTGCAATATTAGAGATTTTCAGATCTAAATAAGATGCAAAAATAAATTAAAATATAAATAAAAGTACGATGACTTATAATCAACTAATGTAAATTAAAAAATTAGTTCACATACAATTTCTTACATATAAACGAAGCTAAATAAAAGTAGGTAGATTCAATAAAAAAGGGTGTCGACCGTAAACAACTATGAAAAATATATTTACGATATAAGAAACTAAGATGTCTCTAGTGTAAAGTTGTCTTCAAAAACTAAATAAAGTATTTTAAGTATTTTAACATAAGCCTCGTTAATGGAATTGTGGAAAATACACTTGCATCGATTGTGTCTAGTTTTCATAATTTACGTCAATTGAAAAACATATAAAAATATAATTCGGCGTTGGTCTCGCTACATAATCCTAACGAAAGTTTGCGAAAAAGTTTAACAAAAATAATAGCTATTTTGTTAATTAACGTATAAATAGAGTCGGAAAAATCTGGAATATAAAAATATATTGTAAATATTAACGTTTAAATAAAATATTCGATAGCAATTAATTAAGAAGAAATGCAAGCTCTATACTCGTATTACTCTAAATCAATTTTTGTAAATTGCAGTCAAAACTTTCCTTTTATTATCTTACATAATTGTGTTAATTCGATTTTATTTTCTGTTCTAATTTCAAGCCTCCTAAAAATTTATTTATTTTCTTTGTATTTTCTGAAGGTATATATTTTATATTATATTTTACAGTAACATTAGTGTTGAAAAATTCAAAATGGTTTAGTTTTTATGGCGATTTAAAATCGGCCTGTAGATAGTCAAGTAGAAGAACTTAAAACTAAGAGGCGCCGTATTTTCTTCCCGTGTAGAATGTATTTAAAAAAAAAAAATTGTTATTTTAGCTTCCTATCTAATTGCACCTCGACGAATAATAGTACATATTTTTGAACTTTATGAAAAACTACTCTTTGGTAGAAACTTTAATTTGAAACATAATTTGTACCTAATAGAATAATAATATGTAAAAATATGGCCATGGCTTCATAAAATCGTAAAAATTAGCGTGAGTTGGGAGCTAGGACGCAGCATGAGAGAAAAAATCCAGAAATCTTTTAACGCCTCAGACGTGCAAGTCGGGATGTGACTGTTTTATGCGTTAATTAACTATCCTTCAGATAAGAAGGAATTAAAGCAATTGTCCTTATGATTTAAAAAAATCGCGAAAATTACTCATTTTTCCTGCTTTCAAAATAGAATATCGTCTTAGTGTGTAGAATCGATTACAGCTTGCTTGTCTTATTATATTACTTTTTTTCATTGCCGCTTGATACATTGCCAAAGATACTTAAGCCTGAAATCATTACTAAAGATATTGCAATTACGATGATCGATCAACATCTATAAAATTTAAATTTTCTGTCTGAAATGGATTCCGCTTTCTGCTTATCGCATAACACTCTATGAATGTAAGGAGCCTCTCAAGAAAGGTTAATATTGTCAAGAGTTTTCATAACCAATAATTCATCTTCATAGACCCCATACGTCCAACGCAACTTCTTAAAAAATTCCCAAATGTGTTTGTTTGTTCCTAGAAACACGAGGCCTTCTCGACCCCGAAGAGTTCAATGCTAAGGCTGAAATTATCCTTGTAAGGCATTCCCGAAAACAAGAACCCATTCAGTCGACGACAAATTGTCGACGGGCTTCATATAAAGGCCAAAGATTTGTCTCGCTGTGCCACTAAATTCGCAGACACCAAAGATAAATCTTTTCCCATAAAGTAAGCAATTCTTCTTGAGCGGACGCAGGAGTCGATCTGGAGCCTAAACGCGAAGGCGAAGAAGTTAAGCGGCGCCCGACCAATCCATCCGCGATATGGCTGAAAGCAGTCCTGGGAATTCCTACAGTCATTGGGACTAGAAGGCGCTGCTGGGGCTCCCAGCAAAAATGGCCCCGCTCGGGAGTCGAAATATAAAGTATAAAATGCCGGGAACGATATAGCGCATAAATAAGCCCGTCCTGACTAGGCAAATAAATACATCATGAATAAAAAGATGCCCACCACGATGACTGGTCTCTGTGAGACGGGAAGCTCTCCATTTCGCGCCCAACTCCCCTAAGAAACCCCCAACTTGGAATTACATATTTTCGCTATTCGCCAATTCCTCGAGCTCTGGAGGGTTTTTTCGCCTTTTGCCAACTCCTCTGGCAGCTACGTTTCATTGGCGGGGGGCTCCGATGGCGCCGAGTTGGCGTGGGTTTTTGCCAGAAACAGGATTCGCCCTTTATCCTTTCTGCGCCCCAGAGAAGTCGCTGCTGCTTGGCAGCAGAACATAGGGGCGACCAATCCGTGAATTGTGTCCCTGCCTTCTTCCAGCGATGGAGGCACTGGGTCTCGGGCTCCCGTGGATCGAAAGGGGACTTCTAGAGGAAATCAGGCGCAGACTACCAAAAGTTATTGGGAGTAAAATGGCAAAGGAGCCATGTGAAACCCGAGAAGCTAATCGGTCGAGGCCCTGCTCCTTTCTGGTGGGCGGACAAAGCGACCAGTCGGACGCAGATGGACTTGTCGATTGCACGGGGTCTGCTTAGTTAACAAATCTAGTAAATGCCAGTGGGAGGGGGCTGCCTCAGTGGAATTTCCTCGCGGCTAAATGGGAAACACACTATACATTTCCTTTTGAGATAATAGCCACGTCTTGTCGTTTTCCTTTTACCATCATTTGTTAACTTTTCCTTTCTGGTCCCCAACTGTTTATTCAGCAGCTCCCATCGGTTTGTGGTCGTAAAAAGCGTCTCCATGGGACACTGCAACTTCACTGTGGCCACATCCTTCGAGATGACTCATTTGCTTGTTGGGGACCTTAAACTGGAGAAGAATGCAGAACTAAGAATAGCTTAAACAATCAAAAGACTATATTTTCAGTTCTTCAAGAACATAAAAAAAAAAACAGAAATATTCAGTAGATTCGACAATTTTCGTAATTTCAACACAAACACAACACATAGGTCTATTTCCAATCGCAAATAGCTGAGTAATGGAAACGTTTGTTTGCCATTTAAAAAATGTTATAACGCCTCTAAAAACAAACGAATCTCTTCAAGTAAATGTTTCTCATATTGGCATTGTGATAGCCTATTATTAGTGTTTCCTACTAAAATTGGAAAAACAGAGCATTTATGGAATCATATCGAAGTTTGTCTATTAGAGGCATTTTTCCACTTGACGTCAAAGTGGGGTACTAAATGAAAGCTTATTAAAGTGTGAATCGAAAACTATATATACAATTTTTTGTAATATACAAAATCTCTTATGTTCCCTACTGTCTCGAAAAAATTAAAAATGCTGGTAATTAAGTCTATATTGAATAAAAATTATTAACATTAATAACATTTAAACTTTTTCGTTTTTGGGGTACATTGACAAAGTTTTGCATATTTGCCTAAAACAAGTGCAAATTATTGTAATCGTAAATTATAGAACTTATCATGTGAGTCTAACTCGCACTTCACGTGTTATTTTGAATAGATTTTAATATTGATTTCGTAATTAATTTGTATTGCATATAACTTCATGTAGTGATTTGTGACAACATCTTTAAATCGGTATTATGTTCTTTTTTCCGAATCAAAATTCTTTCGCCATTTTTTTTAAATAAATTAAAAGAATTATATTTAGTTTGAACTCTAAGCGCATGTAACTATAGCTAAAGCATTTAAGGAACTCGTGCAACGATATTGTGGCCTCTTTGAAAGCCCTACTGTTTCAGTATATTTCATTGTCTTTCTTGAAGGTTCCAACATCGATAAATAACTAGACGTATAATATAAATCTATGAATAATTTTTCACTTTTAACATAATATAAATTGTCAATCCGTAGAAATTTTATCTAGTATCCTGATTTTATCTGAACAAAAAATATCATCAATAAAATAAACATGTTTTAATTGTATTTTTATTCATTATCTTTTTTTGCATGAGAGTAGGATTGATATTGTGTTTGATGTCGTTGGTTTTATTATGGTACTTCACTTCAGAAAAAGGACGATTATGTACTTTGGATCTGTTGTATACTGAAATCATAAAGAATACTCGATTGAGCGATTCGTACAGTGAAGTGAAGTCTCCCATCCTTAATAGTGTTTCTTTAGTAAACGCTTTTATACAATTGTTTTCAAATTGGATAACTGACCAATAAATTCCATATATCATTAAAATATATTAATTTTCTTTATAAGAATGAAAAACCATGCAAATACTGTACTTAACATTTTGGGAACTACATTTCATGCAGAAAATGCGAATTGCTTTATATTGATATACCCTTTAAAAAATTTATATTAAGACGTTCTTTTTTGAATAAAATCATTGAAATAATAGTCAATAATTTTTATTTCTTTGAATACAATTCTTATATACTTATTTGTGTTAAATAAATTAATTATAAATAGTTTTTATTTAGATTATTCGACGTAAAGTAATGATTAGGATTTTGAAAAAGAATTCCTTCTTATCTAAACATTCAAAAATTGTGAAAAATTGGAAGGTACGAACTGATACTGAAAATTATTTGTCATGAACATGCATAATTTTCTTCTATAGACGACCTTATTTCCAAGACTTTTTTAGACAACTTATCAAAATTTCTTTAAAATGTCATTCTCGTTTCATTACTCTATTTAATGTCTAAAAGAGATCATTTTACTCATTTGCGCTGTATAGTTAATGTGTTTGAAAAATTCCTTGGCCCAATGCTACTTCACTAATGGCGAAGATATTATTTTTATGGTAGATACTTGTCATATAAACTGATTCCCTAAGTACCCAACGAACTGGCCTTCAGAATTTACATCCAATTGTGGCTATGGCTTATAGTACATTTATGCCAGTGTGATTTTAAGCAAGAACTAGGGTTTGGTGAATAAAAACCCTTTGTAATAAAATGGATAACCCTCTTTCGTTAACTCTCTGAAAAAGCTCCTATAGGAATTCTTCGGAAATCTTGAAATTTCCAGTAGTTACAGAGATTTAAGCGAACATAAGTTGTACTAGTTATGATTGAAAGCTCAAACAAATTTTTTGTCGTTTTGTTTTCTTAATTGGATTCCTTCAGAATAGAGGCTACAATTCTTCTCAGAATCAGGAGAAATTTCTAAAGAGCAACATGGCGTTACAGTTCGAAATTATATTTCCTAGTACAGTCCAGTTTCTTGTAAGGTCCTTCAGAAATAAAATTTTGGAGTAGAAATCATAAATTTTTTTTAAACCTTTTAATTACTATTGATTCATGTAGGACAGAATTTCGTGGAGATTATTAGTGTGTTAGTTTTTATTGTTTAGGTTAAAAAGTGCTAGGACAAATACAAGATCACTCCTTTGACGCGCTACTGTGGGAGATCTTTAATTATATCAGTCAATTATGAAAAAAACAACAAAAGTACTAATGTTATTTCCTTATAATAGGTTTTTAAAACCTACAAATGCTCAATTATTCGAACTGAACGTTTGAAAAATATTCAGCTTTCCCTTCCTACTTAAATACACAATGATGAAAAGTTGAAACGTGGACTTCTCAAAACAAGGTTTTTGAAATCAGCGTTGCAAAAACTATGGAATTAACTTTAAGGAAATCCAATAGAACTAATTTTTATTTTTATTTCGAGACAAGTATAGCATGGCTTTGATACAACGTGAAACTGAGTCAATATTACTTCGTAGTTTTCATAACACCTTAAAAACAACCGTAGTTGCGTTCGATATAAACCACGAAAAACCCACGACGCTTTATTAAAATCCAGGAGACGTAATGGTTTAATAAAAAGCATACTTAAGACAGAGTTCATTTTATTAAAAAATTTTTCTCATAATACAATATAAACAAAAATTACACTAAGTCTTCAGTTCAAAAAGGAGGGCGCTTACAAAAATTTAGTTCACTCAATAGAACAGTTGACAGTAATTTCATAATTGTACTTCAAAGTAGGATTCGATGAGCTCTCTACCTGTTTCATAACATTACAAAAAAAATACGTAACAAAATTTCCTTTTAATAATAAATTATTTCTAAATTTGTTTATCTACGGCTACGTGGCAACAAGAAAGACACGCGAAAAAGTCATTTACAACCTGAAAAAAGCTTCCCTGAAAAGAGACTCCGGTTGTAAACATTATCGTAATATATTTTAGTTATATGAAGCCACTGACAGAAATGAAAATAGAGTATAAACTGAAAAAGGAAAATAATGGAAGCACTTTTAAATATATTTCTCTCTCAATTTCGCATCCAGGAAATGAGAACTGTGTTCGTTTAGAAAAAAAATCGAATGGGACTTTGTAGCTGAATGAAATGGTTGACTAAACAGTTCCATATTTCCACGTCAGTAAGTGAAACGAATTTCACAAATCCTGCTTGTGTATGTAAATTAGAAACTCCGATAACTTTAAGGGCACAATTACAATTATTCTCTGATAAAGTTTATTAGACGAATTTCAAACATTTCTGGAATGAGTAATGTCGTTCACCGAAATTTAATAAAACTCACACGTATATTTAATTCCGTTTCAAAATCTTCTTAATAAGCTAATTATAATTTTTAGCACATAACAAAAATAGTATTTAAAGGATATGATAAAAAAAAACCAATATGGAAATCACTTGAAGTTAACCCTGTGTCCTTTATTTATCTGACCTGGAATTGCACACGGACGAATGTTTAAATAATATCACCGGAGCTTTATCGTTTTACTGATATGAAGGTGGAACGTAGATGCTTCTAGCACTTTATACAACTGAAAAACTTGGGAAGTTAATTCTAGTAGAACTTTTTCGCTTGAGCTTCACTTCGACTCCTAGAAAGTGTGCAAATTGAGGATATTAAAATATATTAAAAAAAAGTTAAATTTATTACCTGTAAATGTTGTATGCCAAATATAAAGCAAGTTGCACAGCCGTTACAACTAAGAATGCCGTTGTGCCCAAGCATTGTTGATTGGGGCATCCACCAACAGGTGCGCCCCCTTGCGACACCCTATGGAGAAAGAACCGTTATTACTGCCTTTAAATATTTAAAACCCTCAATAACTTACTTTTGTCCAACAGAAGCAACACCTTGCTTAACCTGATTCAAGCCGTCTCTCATTTCAGAAATTAGACTCTGCACGTCGTAGCCTGCTGCTTGAACTTGGGCTGTTGGTGCACGAGCTTGATTGCTTAGGATGGAGTCTGTTCGTGCATGCACCTCCCCAATTAAACCGCGTATTTCTCTGACGGTGGACAATAAAATATTTTGGTTGTTTATAACCATGTCCACTTCAGCTCGGGTTATAGTACCCGTCACTTGAACTGGAGCTTGTCCCGGCTGCAGAGGCTGTTGAACAACTTGGGCTTGAGAAGATATAAGACCCAAAGTACGTTCCTGTCGACCGATCACTTCATCTATCTTGCGGGAAAGTTCCTTTATGTGTTCACTCATCGAGCTTTGTGCTTGCCAGATCTGCCGGAGTTCCCTCTGGTTGTCGGATTCAAACCAGTCATCCATGTCATCGTCCTTGGTCTACAGATACCCAAACATTTTTTATTTAAAACAATCCAAATTTGTAGTAAAATTCAGAAATTATTACCTCATCAGGATGTTCCTTTCTGTAATCTTCTTTCTGTTGATCCAATTTCTTTTGATAGTCCTGGTACTCCTTGGTGAGTTTTTCAGAATCGACCTCGGCCATTTTCTTAACTTCTGGGAGTTGTCCAGGCGGGTGCAGGGAGGTAGTTAAAAAGTGGAGAACGTCATGATCATCTGCCAGACCACCAGTGGCGGCTGAGAGGCCAAAGTGGCCATTCTTTGGCAAAATAACACCGTCAACACGTAGGCACATCTCGTAGTCTTCGTTATTATTCGTCATTCCATTGTGGAAAAGCACCGTCAGCACGTTTTGGTAGTACTCAATTCGGGCCCTAGTGGGGAACGGTTTATTTCTGAAGTCACGAAGACATCCCGAAAGCAGTTGGGTGGTTCCATCGTTCTGGTGGTCGAATTTCTTAGTTCCATCATTTAATACAGCCATAATGTACGGGTTGTTATGCTTATTGTCATTGTCGAATGAGTCGAAAAATATTCCCAGACCAGTCCACATGTCCGATGAGCCGAAGACATCACCGTCGTATTGTCCTTTCTCGGCTGTGTACCAGAATGCTAGACCGTCTGCTCCGACTCTGCCTCTACCAGTCACTCTGAAGACGATTTCGACCTCCCACCAATCGAAATTTGTCTTCGATTTTGTCCATATTGCACCCTTCTGTGATCGCAGCGATGGTGCTATACGAACGTTCTCGGCACTTGCGATTGCATCTAAAATTAAATATCAGACATTTTATTTTTATTTCATTGCGAGTAGAAAACGTAATTGCACTATGCGAAATGAATTGAAAAGCATCACATCGAGCAAAATTAGAAAATACCAAAAAACGTTTGTCTAAAGATTGACCAACAAAAAATAAAAGGAACACTAGTGAAAACGCAGGCAGGTGATAGTCATAAACATAGCCCACTGTTTATATTAGACTAGTAAAATGTACATCGAACATGTTACTATTTTTAGCCTTGATTGATTGTTTCTAGATTAATTTTATATTCTATAATTTTGTCACTAAGCTTGCACATGCACATGCATTCAATGGAGTCAATAGAGTGGTCAGCAAGTAAACATGTTCGGCGTATAAATACTTTTACGTTACATAAATAACGTAGTTATATATTCAAAAGAATAATAATATAAATGCTTGAATGTACCTAGCGCGATGTAATACATTTCTAATGATTCGATTTTAAAGGAAAGGCACAAAAATGGGAAAATATACCCTAATAATTTGATCGCGGTCATCTGTCCGCCTGAAAAATTTAATCCCATGTTTGATGTTGAAGAACACAATAGTAAAAACAGAAATTGAACCCAGATCTCTTAATTAATGCGTTCTATTTGTACTTGGACTCTACCCTAAGTATGTTAGCTGACAAGGTTCATTGTGGACGATTTAATTGTAAAAAAAATGAATTATATTTACAAATACCGACTTTGTAAAAATAAATGTGAAAATAACACCCACGTAAAAAGGGTTAAAAGTTCCCACTGGAAACTAGGGAAACACCTAAGGCTTGAGGGGTATTTTTTTATAATGAAACTAAGTTTTAGTTTTCTCAAAACTACACACATAATAGAAAATCTTATAACTTTTCATAAGGGCGTACTTAAAAGGATTTTAACGAAATCTGCGTATATAATTTCCACAAATTTCTACATTTGTTGATTTGTGGGGTTGATTGATTTAGTGAGTGACATAAAAACTACATATGGAAAAATGGAGAAACTGTAATTTTTCCGGGAATTTATACAACAGAACAAGAGCGTAGAACATCCCCTCTGAATCATACTAAAAGTCAAACCAGAACTAGCTGCTCTTTGATTTAAACGTTCCAAATTTTCTGAATATTCATAACGTGAGAATTACATTTAAAATCTTGAAGCTTCGTTGTTGTAGTCTGGAATAATTGGCTTAACATACTCTTGATCACACATATCAAGACGATCACTAGTTATTAAAAGTCTAAAGATCATGCTGACCTGACCTGAATACCTCAAATGAGCCGTACTAAGTGCACTATTTTACGCTTAAAATAAGGTTCATGATGAAGGCAGATGATGTTTAGAAATTTAGAGCAATTCAGTTATCCAGGTAGGTATGATGGAAAGCCTAGTACGGAGATAGACGACATTTATTGTCTTAAACCGATATTTCGACTAGAGAGAGATAATTTCCTAATTCCTCGGGATTACAAAAATTATCCTCCAGGGAGTGAAATCTCCTGCTACATTATATTTAGGAAGTTCAAAATTAAATATTCCACGTTTTCCTTGCGTTTGCACCTATCCCACAAGTTTGAAGAAGTGATATTAAATATCACTTGATCTCCAGATATCCTTTGCAATAGTCTAACTAACCACTCCGACGGTTTAATTGGTAAACTTCGTTTAAAAGGAACGCTGCCTGGGGGCTAGAAATGAACGTAGAGCAAAGAGCATCAGAGCTACTTTTTCATTTCTAGTCTAGAATTCTGTTCTAGGATTATTCTAACAGCATTGCTGGTAGTTGCTTCAATCTGAAACAAATCTTTGTTGCTAAGTACTGACTTTTTCGGTTAGGTCCACTTGAACTAGGTCGTCATCATCACCAAAGCCTGGAAACTAACCAGCAGTCCTTTCTAGTCTCCTTCCCAGCTCCTAAGAACCCCGAGAGCAAGAGTTCCCGAGGAGTCTTCAAAGGTGCGGATAAAAAACGGGTTCCTAAACATTTCAAAAGTGGTACGCGTGTCAAAATATGGTTCCCTCGGTGCAATCACCGACACGAATCACTCGCATCATCTCCCTCTCACCCATGGGCGGGTCGGGCTGTGCCGTCCGTCGTGGCTAAGATAAATTTCATCTGACGTGTACTTACTTCCACCGTATTCCCAGAATGGTACGCTGCCGTCCTTCTGCGCTAAGTACGGCGGCTTGAAGGAATATTTGTATTCGAAACGCCTATGCACACCACTGTTTATGTTGCCCGACGCACTTTTATGTGAAAAAATTGAAATAACTGCTAAAATAACAACGGTGCAAAATCGGGACGTCAGACCGGTGACAGCCATCTTCGGGCAAAGTGAGTGAAGTTTGTTAATGTTGCGGTGGAAGTGTTACCGCAACTTTTTTCATCGTCGGACGTAGGGCTGGGTTACTTACACCACTTAGACGGTAAAATCCAATTTGAAAAGTCGACGGTAATTTATATCCTTTGAAGAAGAACCGAGGAGCCGACAAAGAGGTAGAATTAAATCATCCAATAAATGTAATTGCAAACCTCAGAAAATTCAAACGAGCGCGGTCACATAAGACAAATTTAATTCTAAGCTAACTCTATCCGTGTTGTTTTTTTTTATCTTATTTTCATATTTTTATTTTACTTTAATATTGTATACCCTTTTAAATAATCTTTCAAGTAAAAAGATAAATAGATAACAACTGCCGTGTTCATAAAAAGAAAAACTTCGGAAAACTTATTTATGTAATTTACAATACACCCAACCCTCGCAAAGAATTAATTCCAAAGCACATTCGAGCCACACCAACTAATTAAGAAAATAAAGCATCAATTTAATTTAAGTTGTAATAGTTCTTCACTGCGGTTGTTTTTATTAACTTAAAATGAATTATTAAACTAATTTTGATAGAAATCATTATTTAGATGTCTAGGCCAGGCATTTGGTATCAATAAAGACCTGTTTCACGCAAGAAAGAAAATTCTCTTAACAGTCGATTTGAACAAACCGCCGCTTTGATTTTCTTCTCCTAATTTGAGCTAATGATAAAAATACGATAACATAATGTGATCTATTAACGTACCTGCACTTCGCTTTAAGGATTACAGATCCGAGAGCATTGTTCCTCCCTGACCTACATCCTTAAATAATCATTAAAAAAAATCAAATAAATCATATCATAATTCTTAAAATTACCCTATTCTTCTCTCCAATGTTTTATTAAACGATTAATAGTTCAAGAAAAAAGTCAAAAATCACAACATTTCAGAATAAGTCAAGCACGAAATGTGTTTCTGTTTGTTTTGCAAAAAAATGCTATTTTTAACAAGTAGCTGCGGTGTTCATTGTGATAAACCGAATAATTAAATAGCTGATATTTTTGGTGCCGTGGGATGGATGGTGACTAACTTCCCAAATAAAATAAAAAAGTTTAGACCTTAGCAATAAGAATTTCTTGTTGACTAACTGTTGTCCTTTCTGCAGTTTTCTTTTGCCTAGAAACATATTCTAAAATTTAACGTAATACCAATAAATTTTCAATATTTCGTCTTAAACAAAAATAAGAGAAATTATTCACTATTTAGAAAGTTTAACATTAAATTTAAACATTTTTATAATCACTAAAAGATTCTAAAATGCAATTTATACGAAAATCTTATATAGTGAAAAGACTGGAAGATTTAACAAATACAATAAATTATATGAAGTGTGGCATGTATACTTACTTTATTTGATTAAATAGCAGAGGCCAAGCTGAAATTGAAATATCGCAACATCAAACAGAGCTGGTTTAGTTCCCTAAGGTTAAGTTTGGCAATGTATTGAACCTTGGGATAAGGATTGAAAGGGATTTTTTTACTAAAATTGTACAACCACTGAGTAGTCAAATGTAAATTCTCGGGAAAATCTTTAATTGTAACTATAAATACACCAAGTAATACTATAACGTAAGAACTACATAGTGTTGATCATAGGTTAGTTATAAAGTTTCAAGGAAATCTCGCGATTAAAATTTAGAAAAATATATTTTACAGCCCTTAGGATAGTTTGTCCCCGTTTATTTTCAAAAATACATCAATCGAAAAACCTATGACGACTGAAGGGACTTACAACATTAAAAAGATACCGAAAGTAATAATTCAATTAAATGTTAAGTGCAATGTAACAATTGTAACTAAATCTAAATGAAGATTTACAAGTTGTCCACAAAAACAATAGCTGCCGTTGGGCGTTAACGCAAAATCAATTATTACAATTATTCTCGGGTTTCCGATACGAGTGGTCGTCACCGAAATAGAAGACGTGCTATTACAAAATCACCTTACTTAGTTACGATTTGATCACATATTCCAGTTCCTTGAGATTAAATCAAGATATATGATATTGTTTCTTATTAAGTGGGTTGGTTTTTTTATGCTTATACGTTTCTTGTTCAAGAATTATTTTCGCTGTTTTTAAATAATTGACTTAAAAACAAAAAGAGGATACATTTGAACATTTTAATTATGTAATAGTGAAATATTATTTTAAGGCGTTCTTTCCTTGTTTGTTTTTATTGAAGAAATACTATAATGTGTAATTGCCGGAAGATTTTAAAATTTGATTTGAATTTTAATTGAATAATTGACTTCGTAACTACAACTTACAAATGGAGACCCATTCTAATAGTTCAGATTTATATTACTGATCTCATACGATCAAAACCACGTTCCAAAGTTGATTTTTTTCTACAAGATTTTGTGTTGAGACTAGATCTCACGTGTACGAAGCTTTTAAGACAATATCATGACACCAAGTCTCACAGCTCACCGACCCTGATTGAACTGGAAATTATAGATCTTTGAAGAATTAGAAATATTTTCTGCAATAAGAGAACACTTTTACAAGTATTCACCTATGTAAAGGGAAAATATCATTAGCACTTTTGGTGCACTCGATCATTCGGTTACGGTTTTTTCTTCGTCAATCGTTCCGATCGGTAACCCCTACACTTTATTGAAGTAAAATTTTTGTGATTTTCCTAAGAAATGTGAAATTATTTATGAACTCTTTACTTTGAAATAAAAAACAATGATTGAAAACAACCGGCAGAAAGCCGATATATCTATTCAAAGTATTTTTAACTCTAAGGTAGTAAATAATTTAAAAATATCACTGTTAAAACAAGTGTTTATATGAAATAATCTTATGAGGTAAAGGTACTTGGCTGCCTCCAATCAAGTTATTTTTTTTATGAAAATGAATAGGGCAATTGCGCCTCCGACAAGGACTCTCAGTTTTCAAGTTTTGTGTGCATATATTTAAATAAATGTATTTCTATTTCAATTATTACATAAAACTCTTCCAAGCCCCAAGATTTTATAAATCGTCACATATTAAGGAACAAAAAATACATCAATGGTTTCTAAGATTATTGCGAAGAATGTTTAAAGGTGCCTAGTAAAAAACATAAAACTGCATATTTTAGGCTCAGGGAGGTGGAGCAAACATTAATTAGTACACTTAATAGAGTTGACTGATACGTGATTGGAATACGATTTCACGCAACACTCAGGATTACCGATCTAGTTCGTATTTCGAAAGTGATTGCACAATGTATTTAAGCCATAAATGAGGCATATCGTTTCTGCATATAATTTTTGTATCCAAAATTAATGCAGCCGTCCCCGAACTGTATTTCGTGCGATCTCAGGATTAGGAAATCTTGATCAAAGAAAAATCTTGTTACACTGTTACAACCCACATGTTTCTTACATATTTTTCTCAAAAATCGTAATATATCTTTACCTGTCGTTCTATTGTCACACCTAGAGCAAGTTGTGTGCAAATTCATGAATTTAACTTCGCAAAAATCTATCAATTTTCATCTTATAGAAACAACTTGTTTTTTATGAATAAGTTTTAACGGTGTTAACAGAAAAGAATATATCTTTAGAAAAATATGTCTCGTGGTGATAGATATCGAATAGATCAGGTAATTTGCACTAATCACAATAATTAAAAGTGTAAAGAAACGATTCGAGCAATTTCTTAAAGAATAAAAGTAATTATAATTGGAAAATTGCATTTTCACTCCGGAAATAGATTTCGAATTTATGATCGCCTATAACTGTAATTTAAAATTGTTCAATTTTTGTTTTATAATTTAAAAATAGAATTCAAAAATGTTTATTTGAATAACTATTGTAAACATTCAAATGTATCACCCTCAATATAAAAATGAAAACTTGCCTTACAAATTGCATCGGATAATCCTAGGACTAATAGTAGTAGCATTCAGTAAACGATCGCTTTAACACACTCCTCAATTCCTAGGAAGAAAACGAAATTCCTCACATAGTTAATTCGCTATCATAGCATTCTACATACAATTTGATCCCAAATTTTAATAACTTCATTACAAATTCGTTAAAAATCCAATTATGTACTCAAAAAACTACGTTTAAACAGAAAAATATGTAAAAAATTTTAATGAAAACAATTTAAAATAACTAGAGAAAAATACTTTAGTCCTATTAAAGTGTATAAGAAAAAGATCCGCATTCAAGTGATCTAAACGCTACATACATCATTTTCTTACAGCACCAAGTGTTGCTCTTTAATTTCCCTTATGCTGTTCAATTTCTTAAGTATTTTAAAGAGGAATAATAACGTATTGAAATTGATCTGCTCAATACGGATAAGTTAAATGTGTTGAAGATAACATGATGTAGGATTCCATGCTCAACACCTTAATCAATGATGATGGACGTGGTAATTATAGTCTGGTGAAGTTGTGAAAATTTGCTTGAGATCGTGTTCAAATAAGGCTATCAGCAGCATTACTCCTAGCCCAGTTACCATTCCAAGCAACTGCAACAGACACTGGGATAGTGCGCAACGCTCGTTATGTGTTGATGTCAATTCGGGCATCTAAACAAGGACTCTGGCTTATTACGATTGTAAAATAATTAGAAGAGTTTACCATATCTACGAGTGCAATATATATGAACATGCCCGCTGCACACGCAAACACCCAGGCCGATGCCTCTGGAGTTTCTCCAACGATCACGCCTAAAACCATTCCCATGAAACTAAGGCCCGAAGAGAGCACATTGTAGTACACCGCTTGCTTTGCCGACATGCCTGCTTTAAGCAGTACTGCAAAGTCACCCAGCTCGTGAGGCAGTTCATGGCAAAACACGGCAATAGCTGTTGAAAATCCTCCAGCAATATTGTTCGAGAATGCGGCACCTAAATGCAATAAATTTTGAAAAATTTTTTCAAATATACAAAGTAATTTTAGCTCGTTGAAATCTGTAAACTTTTTCCCTGTGGTCTAAAAATAAATTAAGAATTTCGCAGAAAAAACAATACCAAATAGGAAAAGGTAAAGTATATTCACCATTCTAATAGTGCTAGTGTACATACTCACCAATAGCCATTCCATCCGTAAAATTGTGCAAGCCATCACCCATTATCACCATCCATGCAACGGCACTCAAGGATCTGGGTGGAGAATGTACATGTCCATGTTTATGGGAGTGTCCATGATGCGAGGATTCGTGCTCCCTGAGAATAATCGTAAAGGTTTCCTCCCTCACAAGATCCTTATCCTTAGTCCCTTCTATCGAAGTATCATCCAGGTTAGTGGAAATGGTGTTATTGTCAGGATTATTACCCTCATCCTTGTTTATCACAGAATAGCTATCTGATATGGTCGTATAGTTATGCGGGAGTAAACTTTGTGCTGTCTCGTGGGTGTCCCCGTGATCATGCTTATTACGATAGTTGTGTATATTGTTCTTGTTACAGGCAATAGGCGTCGGAACCTTTTCCGCATTCTTTGGATCTTGGTGATGATGATGGTGATCGTCTTTCGTATCCATTGCTATTTCATCATAGCAATACGGATACGAGCTGTACTTGTGTTTGCACAATTTATCGCCGGCTGTCGAATTATTCACAGACATTGAATCTGGATCTCGCATGACACGTACACGAGAAGATGGCTTCTCCTTCTTTTCGATTTTCTTTCGCCATTCCGCCATCATTGTTAGCCCTCGCTCGGTTGCAAAGAAAAATATTATTCCTAACACTGCGATTAAACCCTTCCAAGTCATGCTCGTGTGACTGTCGACTTCAGACGCAAAGCTGATCATTGACTGTAATTGGAAATATATTTTTTTCGGAAAATTACAACACATTACAATAGACTTCAAGTTACAATTTAAAGATACAAAATAAAATTAACTTTTGTGCACGTCTTCGTTTCCGAGAAGACATGAATAAATGAAAAGAATAATAAAGTAAATATTTCTATTTTTTGTTGAGCCATTCCAGGAAATCTCCCCAAAAATTTTTTCAATAGTTTTTTTGATGCAGTAATAAAAACAGATAAACAGACAATCTTTTATCTCAAATGAACTTTATAAAGAACAAATACTGAAGTTGAAGAACCAGCAAAATGACATCGAAACGCTTGAGTGTCCGTGACGATCTCCTGACGCAAACCCAATAGAAATTATATGTTCTTTAATTAAGAGAAAGCTTTGTGGAAAATGGACAGTTGTCTGCGCAAATTAACAACATTTGAAAATCCCTCTCGCAGGAATACATTCTCATTTAGTGAAAAGTATGTTCAGGAGATGCCAGAAAATTATATAATTATACGCCGATGGTGACTTGACTCCATATTGAAATAATTGCCTTTTATCCCCCGTCACATAGAATATAATCCTTACTATTTCAATGCTAATAGGTATAGCTTTCTTTCAGAAACGCAGACTGTATTTATTTTTAAAACTTTTATTTTGAAGTTCTCTTAAATTTCATAGCTAATAAAAAAACAATCGTAGGAATTAAAAAAACATAGTTAGTCAATAACGGCTGTATATATATATGAAAAAGTATAACCCTTTATTTATTTTCAATACATATTGCGGCAAACTATTTTTATAAAAATAAGTATAGTAATTTTTGTTAAAGTCTAATTAAAGTAATTATAAAAACGGTAAATATTTTGAGCTGCAGCAAAATTACTGCCATTGTCCTCAGTTTTATTACTTGTGCGTGCTGGTTGCGCTCTGAATTCCAATGTGATTAATAATATCTAAAGAGCGCCCTGATGATGCTTGGGTATTCTTTGCTTTAATATTTATTCTTTCAGAAAGGTAATATCACAGGAAACCTTTCACCTCGTATACTCGTACACCGACGTTCCATAGCAATTTAACGTAAAACTAATCGTCGAAGTTTTATCGATTTTCAAAACTTTTGGTGCTTGAACTGAGCTGGTACGAAATTTGCGAAATTTATTTTTAAACGTTTACAGTACATAAAAGACACGCAAGGTAAGTTAAATAAATAAACAATTTATAGGTCGATGTGAAATTACTCAATTCCAATTTCACTTGTTTAAAGAAAAGAAAGAAAAAAAAAACAGTCCTAAATGCAAATGTTAAATGGGTCTATTAAATGTTTCTTTCAAGAGAGAAATTTACTTACGTGCGGTAACAAATGGAGAAGAGCATCTCCAGCTAACGTACCAACAGCCAATGCAACTAGAAATTGTATCACATGCTGGTAGAAATGCCTGTCCATACAAGGGATGACTGCGACACCAAGTAAACCAACCAGACTTACACCTAATACCGAAACGGTTGCATAAACCCACACTGTAAAATATATAATCAGAAATTATTGTCGAATTTTTGCAATGCATGGCCATTTTAAAATTATTACCTAAAACTCTGTCTTCCCTTTCCATTGGTGGCAAGTATACCTTATGAGGGATTAAGGAACTATCGATGCATCCAGATCTTTCTCGTGACGACGGAGCTGCTAGTTGATATAGTAGAATAGGGCAAATTGAATATAAATCGCCTGAATTAAGTCTAACATCTGCTTTGATCTCCTTATGGTCATGATGGTCGTCATTTTCTATTGTACTATGAGCTGAGCTTTGCGGACTTTCTATGTTGGATTTGACCTGGACACTTAATTTATCGTCGTCGTCATCATGATGATGATGAAGCTGTTGATTATCCAAAGCTTGATGGGAGCTTAATGAAAGTCTAGAAATCAAATCTAAGCTGGAAATGCACTAAATGAGTAAAAATTGATTAGCTTTCTGATTGGAACTAATAAGTGGTTCCAATTACTGTTTCATTTGGCCCGGAGAGCTTAAGTAGTACGTCTTCCTTTGGAATTTTGTCTTCAACTAAACTGTATAGCCCTAATTGTCGGAGCATCTTCTCGAAACCGACAACACTCATCGATGTCCCGTCTGCATTCCCGAACTGTTGAAATATCTTCTTCAGGAATTCGTCCGTCGTCTCATGATTTCGGTAGATTTCGTGTGTATGCTCGACATGACGCTTGTTGCGAACTGATATTTGATCGATTTCACCTTCACTTTTCGTCCGGCCTTTTCTTTTTGTATATTGATTGTTTATTCTAATCGCATTGTCATCGGTTTGCTTTTTATCAAGATCCCTGTTTCGTATGGACATTTGCTTGATATTATTCCGAAATACAGCTTCACTTTCTAACTGATTATTAAAAATGTCCATTTCGATGTGCTCCTTGCAAGGCAAGTGCTCTGCGCATAGGAGACACACTACACAAACAGCCATAAAATGTCGGGCCATTTTAAATCTATTCTCGAATAGCTTCCTGCTTCTACTAAACCTCTTACACTGCCCCCTTCCACCAAACTTTAAATCTTTTCCTGTCCATTTATTTCAGTCAATCGTACAGTGTGAAGATTTTCCTGGAACGAAAAATGGATAAACATTAACTTCAATATTTAATAAAAATCAACAATATTTTGTTTATTTAGTTCTTTAAACTCCGTCCGTTGCTTTACTCGCTTATTTCACCCATTACTTTACCACTTTAACCTGCTTGCCTCTACAAAGTGATAATATTGTTATGTCCCTTCATCCTTTTTTCCACTTTAGATAACTACGAAATTCTGGGGGTAAAGAACACTTCAATTTCAAGCATTTACGCAACACCTTTACATGTTTGATAAAAAACTTAGAGATTACAAATATTCTTAAAGATATATTCTTTATATTAAATAAATTAAATAAACGCATATGCTGTCTGTTCAAATTCCTCACCATATGGTGTCTGATTCAATTCTAATCACCTGTACTACACAGATTTTAAAATAAAAATAGATGTGGATCTATACCCGAACAGAAATTCCTAGAGGTAGGCCTAAAAAGCATTGAAGACACATTTGCTATTAGCATAAATCCAATAACGCTCTGATTAGGCTTCAAGGCAAGACCTTGTCAGGGAATTTTCAATCGAGCTCGGATTTAACTAATCCAAACCTTCATTCAATCTGTTAATTTAGTAAACTTTGAGTTTGTCGTTCTTCCTTGATTATGACCCTTTTAAAGCGTACACTAATTAATCATATTTTTATATGTTCCCTTGATTGTAGCAATTGACAGTATATGACACGATTGATACTGCTTCCTAATCTTTTACTTCAGGTAATACTGCTGGTGACGGTATTAAGAATGCAGACAAAAAAGCGAGGGCTATAAGAAATTTATATTTTCTAATTTTGAAAAGCCAAACAGCAAAATAGTTAACGCGGATGGCTGCAAGAAGGTAAGTAAATAGTTTGTAAAAAAATATAATAAATTTTGTTCGTTTAAATATTTTTGAAGGAAAATTCTAGATTCTTTTTATTTATCTTATTTTTTGTGTATATAAAGTTATGATTCTCTTAAATGAAAATATGCCTTCTTTTCGCATATACACAAATAAAATGTATAATACGTGATATCAAAACAGAGATTAGAGATTATTAAGAAAATAACCTTTTTTGCAATTTTTCTTGACAAAAAAAAACCTATTCATAAGTCCAAATTAATAATGTTCATAATAAACCAGTTACCTACTTCGTGTTATTTACCGAAAGATTTATTTAATTCTGATTTAAATAAACAAAACCTATGCAGATTTGATTTACTGTGGAGAGGACAGGTTTGGCCTTGATCAAATTGGTCCGGCTCGTGTACTTTGTAATTTGATCGAGACGTACATATTTATGCTTTATAATCCAATAATTGTAAATCGGTGCGCTTTAAGACCACACCGCAATCAAGATTATGACGGGAAATTGAGCATATAGGCTTACACATGTAATTGATTTAATGCTTGAATGCTAGCGGCTCCAGAGATCGGATAGAGATCGACATGCATGGCTGATCTTCATCGAATTGCATAATGCGAAATTGGTTACATTTGACAAGGTAAAATATTGGTCCAGGTCTGATCTCGCTGTTCAATTAATTGACCGTGAATAGGTTTGGCTGTTTTTCTTTCTTATCAAATGATAGAAATTTTCCACTAAAGCTATGTAACATTATTTCTCGTATTGCAGAATGGACAAACTTAATTTTAAATAAATTTAAGATAAAAAGATAGAAATAAATAGAAAAGACAATGCAAATTTTTATTTCTTCAGTAGTAATTTTATTATTTCTGCGATTTAATATGATTTTGTAATACAAATGGTAAGAAAAACAATATCGGGAAAAAATTTTATATATTTTTTGATTTGATATATCTTTAAAAGCACTTTTTTTGAGATATTATAATTTTAATTTGTCATATAATTTAAAAAGCATTATATTTCTCTTTGAATTATATTAAAGATATATATTATTAGATATGTCGTCATCAATCTTGTATAAGAAAAACAAACATACTTTTAAGATTTCTAAAACTAAATTATTATTGCAATATTGTAATATGAATTAACGAAATAATTAATAAATCGTAGTTGCTTTTATAAAAACTCGATAAATAATGGATTTTAAAAGAATTTCCAAATCATTTGCCAAAAAAAGAAGTATACTCAGTAGTAACAATTAGTAATTAACTTTCCAAACACACAATGCATTTAGACAAACATCAATTTGTATTACTGATATGGTGAAAAAGATAACATTTTTGGTTAATTATAGATCATAAGTGCACACATACATATATTTTTTGTTTATTGTTACTAAATCTTATCATAAAATAGGGCGACTGAACAATAGGTTTTCTATAATCTTATCAACTTTAGAATTTATTAACCTCCTGGAGATAAAATATGTGCCTTTTAAAAAAATAGGCAACACATATAAGAAATAAATTCAAATTTTTGAAAGACGTGGCCATAAACCTAGATATGTCGGAATTATGAACAGAAAAATAGAACTTCACAGAGCCGTCTCACAAGTTTTAACTTTTTTTTTCTCGAAATTTTATTTAGCAATTTGGAATAAATTATTTTCTTTTGTTTATAGTCCACAATTTTAAAAAAGGCAACAACAACAAAAAATAACAATAATCTTTATAATTAACAAAATAGTATTTTTATTGCATTCCCTTTTAGAGGCTTTATGCTATTGTATTTTATCCAATTTCTATTCCCTGAAAAACAACCTTCTCTTGTAGGTAGTTAGCAAGACAGAAAGAGTTAATGTAATGGCGTGTTGGATTACCTTTCTTGTATAATAAATAAATACTAAAGTAAACATACATGCCGTGTGAGGTATCGACTGAAAGGGATTGACTATAGCATTTCAAAAACATGTATACACTATGTAGCTTTAGCTTATCTAATATGTAAATTGTGCCAACGACTTATATCCGAGTGGTTTTTATAACTTAATTAAATGTACATATGAATTTTACATTTCATATTTTTCATTTTAACCATAAACTTGCCATGTGTAATGGAATAATAACTAAAAAGACAAAAAGACACAAGTAGTAATTAATCGCCCTCTTTTTTATTATTATTATTATTTTATTATTTTATGTCTACTGTTACTTAAGCACTCCTTGCGAGTTTTATAAAGTAATAGATACATTAAAGCATGTACTAAGAGCCTTTGAAGCAGGTATTAAAACTCTTGATACTACTTTTCATATTGCTAAGATTTTACACATTTTCTCTGTCTACTAATTTAAGTAAAGTTTTTGTTTCGAGAATTTAACTATGCTCTGCAACATGTTATTCAAATTATTGTACATCTTCTCCTATTTCATTATATTAATAAATACAATAAATAAACAAAATTTTGCTCTATTCTCACTACAAAACTTAAATTGTGGAAATTATCACAGATACCCGAAAACTGCTAAAAATAGAATTCTTAAAAAAATTAAGGCAATGTGTCCACGATAGGAAGGTTACTTGAAGTAAATGTTTCTGAAGCTAGTTAGCTAGAAAGAAATCATCTTCATCCTGTAAAAGGAATTTAATTCAAGATATACTATATTTAAATAATTACTTATAGATACGTAGGCGGAAATGTCATGATGTGATGTGTTCTATTTCTCATGGAACGAGGTTAGGCCAATTTGTAAAGAAAACTGGTAAAAAAAAATATATATTTTTAAAAAGTAGGACAAAGATATTATATAAACTTTGATGTTCACATCAAGGGAGGGAACAAACTTGGGAATCCGTAGCAACAAGGGGTTGTCAAAGATTGCGAGAATCTTTACTAAGATCATATGCGAAACTTCTCAAAAATAAGGGGTTCCAAGCCAAATATTAAGCTTACTTGCAAATAAAATATATATCAAGGAATTTAAGTACTTGGCACATTTCTGCTAATATAATGAAGCATACATGGAAACAGGAAACAATGTATTAATAAAAAAAAATTTATGTAAATATGTATTCAAAGTCAAACTCGCACTTGACCAATTTATTTTTTTGTGAAGCACGATTTTTATTCATTTCATTTTTCAAATAGACCTTTTTTTATTTTTTCTAGAATGTTTAATTACAAAGTAATATTACGGTAAACTATGCTTTTTTTAATAGATAAATAGGTCTTGGACTAATACCCAAAAAATGCCACATCTTAAAAAGTTTAAAAGAAAATTTCAATACTATAGCACGCTCTCTTTAAAATTAGCTTAGCTGTTCCAAATTGTTCCACCTCATCACTTTGCATTGCTTAGTCGTTCTAAACGGTATCTAACACTTGTTTTTGCTGATCAAACAATTCTCGTTTCGTTTCGACAGCTGCGCGAATTACCAAATTCAACATAAAACCACCGCGAGTCTGCGCGGATGAATCATATCCAAACATCTTTATCACTTTTCATAGAGATAAAAAATAGAAACGTCTGACACACTTAAGGTATCATTTTCATGCGAGCCGATCGAGGTCTGAGATTTGAAAATGCAGGCGACGGTGTGGCAAATCGTGCCACTGAAGAACTCCGTCTTCCTTTTCCGAATATTTTTGGAGTCTAATTATTTGGTGTGGTAAATGATAGTTCTTAGTTTGCCCACCTCCACCTCCATTTTTTAGCGTCGGTGTTGGGGAGCGTATTTCTGTTCGTTTGATGCTAATCATACTTTTGAGCGATACGCATTCTGATCTAAAAATAATTCCCCGTAAATATAATTCATTTATGAGGTGAAATGCATCGCATATATGAGGCGACGAACTTACTTACTTCACATGTCTTCAGAGATCTTTAGCACTATTAATTAGCGATCTGTTTCGTTGTTAATTTTAAGCACTAATAGCACTCATTAGTGTTCTAGATTAATGGAAAATTTCTTCTGATTCTTTTTTTTCTTAGAAACGTTAGTGTTAGAGAAATTTCTTTCTAAGATATAAACAGTGAGTGGGTTGCTTTTGTGCAATTTTTATAATCATTGAAATAGACTTCTTATATCAAAAATAAATTGTTACTGCTTAAAACACAAAAATAATATAAAAATAATAATCAAATGCGAATTAGGCTCAAAAAAATCTTTAATAGTTTTTTTTGGATGTTAACATTTATGAATGAATTGCAAAATCAAGAGATGAAATTTACTATTTTTAAAATGCTATAAATTTTATTTTTAAATACACTATTTAAAAGAAACTTTATCCATTTTTTAACAAAGCACAGTTTTCAGACATAGAAATGTAAAATATTTCTTTTCCTTTAACCCGTTGTGGTCACCGGGGGTTCAAAAGACCCCACCAGTTTTTTCAATAGAAATTTTTCTGAAACATTAATTTTCGATAAGTAAACAATTAGATCTTGTAAATAGGGTCTTTTTATATGTCCATAAATTTTTACGAGGTGAAATCGTAAGTAATTTACAAACAATAAAAAATTTCCCGCGTGGGGTCCCACGTTCTTATTTGGAGGTGAGACCGCAACGGGTTAAACGCTCGCATTTCATATAATTTATTAGAAATTGTGTTTGGCAGAGCTTTTGCTCAAGTTATCTAATTATTTCAACGTTAAGCTAGAATTGAATTTAATAACGACTGTAGCATTTCTCATAGTTTTCAGAGGACCCCATGAACCATGCCTGAGTAGGAAGGGTCAATTTTACTTTACTAAGAATTATCAAGGCAGTTGACTTATTTTCTTTTTCATACCACCCTTTCTGAATTATTATTTACTGCAAATATGTGGGGTTTCCAGTTGGTTCTACTTCCAATGTTAGTAATCTGTAAAAGACAGACGGACAGGAAACACACTAGATATTCCGTTTTATTACTAATTTATAATTTCTTAAAAATTACTCAAAAAGTACCCAAAATACATTAGTTCATTTGAAAAGTTTTAAGTTTTGTAAATTCGGAAACAATTGGAAAGTAAAGAAGTTAACCTTTCACAGTTTTTAAAAATGTTTAATTTTAGTGTTTAATATTTAAAATTAAGGCAATTAAGTCGAACAAAAGGTTTAAATGGAAAAATAAACCTTATGCGAAATTCTTTATTGCTTAATCTAAAAAATATTTTCCATGATCTTTTGTAAATTTAAAGCTACACCATGTATTTTTAATGCTGGAAAAGGTAGAACTGAGAAATAAAGATTTTTTTTATTTCAATGGTTAATTTTTAAGCGTTTATTTTAATAATAAATATAATTTATATGAATTTACTTTACTTTTTTTAAATATTTACAAAAATAGCCTTTTTAAACTTTGATTTCCTTAAAAAACTTGACCCAATTGGATAGTTTTATTAATAACTCAATAACGATAAAACGTTTATATAAATTTTGGTCTTATCGTACAACTTTTTAAACCAAAATATACAAGATGGTGGTGCTGTGATGGGAGGTGCTATCTTGAGGTCTTGTTTTTGCATTTATTGAATTCACCTGCGTTATATACAGGAGCTGATTTAATAAAAATTGTACCAAGTGCTCTAATAGTAGTTATTTAACATAAATCAAACATTAAAAATACATACTTATTCTATTTAGTATGGAAAAACGATGATTCGACCTAAAAGGAATTTCACGATTCTAAAATATGATCTACTAATAAAACATTCTTTGAAACAGACGTTTACTGCATTACTTTAGTATTTACTCCGTCAATCGTCAATTTCCAACTTTATAGATAGAAATCTTTTGATTTTAGTGATCTTAAATCATTCATCGATGAGCAGGTACAAAGCATTAATTTCTGAATATGTTTTATATCATTAATTTAGTTATAAGACAGAACCCATATTTACGAAGTGTTTGCTACTCCAGATTTAATACATTTTGTTTATTAAATCTGTACGATAAAAAGTTTTTAATATTTTTAGATGATTTTATATATTTGTACTTTTCCAAAGATCCACCCAGGAGTTATAATAAGAATAAAAGTAGCAGTATTAGGAATAAACAATAAAAACTATTAACAAACCCTACCGAACTTTGTTTTAATTTCTTGCTAACGTTTTTTTATTAATTTAATAATGTATTAGATTAATGATGTCAAAACTACAAGCCCCATTGCGAGCGATTATTTCCTCATTCTAAAAATACAGAAAAAATAATAATAATAAATTCTAATATATTTATTAAAATAAATATTCAACTAATTTGATATGTTTAAATAGTGTTCAATTTTACTGTTCCTTTAAATTTTCATAAAATTGTTTGCGTTTGACTCGGCATTTTCATATCGGTTCATATGGTATTAAACTTTTATTTCTGATAATATCTTAGCGATATGGGCACCTATGGAGAGGTCTCAGAGAATAATGTTCCAATGTCCATTGACCCTTGTACTTTTTAGGATCCTAATTGAAAAAGTTACTTGATTATCTGATGATCTGACCAGTTCCTTTTATAAAGGTCGTTTTATTGTTACAAACGGCAATTACGATAATGTGCATAGTATTTTTTTATTAGTTATATTTAAAAAAAAATACCTTCGTGAATGAGAATAATGTTAAGACAAATGGAATCCGAGGATGATTATAGTTGCCTTTACCTTTCCCACAAATTTTCTATAGGACTTCATACCTACATTTGCGAACAGCACTGCACCCTCATTCTAATTAACCAATTCATTAAACATTTTCGATTTCCTCGTTATTTAATTGTAAATTTCTCTATGACGACACAATGGAAATTTTGAAATAATATAGGATTAAAAGAAAGCGATTAAAATAACATATCTAGGGTTTCACAAGTGGCGGTCGAGATTAAAAACAATAAGGTTGGCGAACCTTACGCAGATTTCGCTTACTGGAATGGAAAATCAATGTTTTAGCACGTAATATGTTTCTGTAATTTGTAAAACAAAGAACTGATAGACCGATGCGGCGATTGGCCCCTTTTCTCGGATTCGTCAGCGGTCTTATCAGCAGTCTCTTCGATGTTTATTTTATTGACCGGTTTTCCGTACCCTTCCCGAGCTACAGCGCAGTCACACGATTTGCATTGGAGCATCTGTTTTAACCTAATTTGCCAAAATCGAGTCCCACACATATTCCGGTCTGGCCAAGATAAGAACGACGACCCATCTGCCCGGTGAGCCGGCAAATTCGGTTCTAAATAATCATAGAACTGTCACCTCAGACCTCGCTTTCGTGAACTAGATTTCGATGTGCTCGGGCTTGGCATTGGGATATTGGTTTTGGTATGCGCGGCAAGGCTTTTTCCCAATAAGCAAAACAAGCTCTGAGCCGGCATCGTCTCACAAGGTAAAGTGTCAGCTTACCTGTGCGACGGACGCGAGCACATGGAACGAGAATAAAAAGAGAACTAAGGCTAGTTTCGCTTGGTAGACTGGCAATTGAAGGCTGCAATTTGGTTATTTTATTAAGAGAGAAAATTCTGAAATTGGCTTCTCTAAAATCCATGTGCCCGAACCAGACCGAGAGGCGAAAGGCGGTCCTGGGAACCGCGGATTTAGGTCAGTTCTGAGACTGCGACGTTAGTCACTTTGCTAAAACCCTTACCTTCGTCTTGACTTTGAAGGAATGAGATCTCAGGGCGTCTTGGAACTGTAAACACTCCCAGTGGAATCTTTTTATCTTTGTCACTAAGAGCACTGCACTCCTGCAGCTATTTTCGTCTCTTCCTCGCTCAGTGAAATCGTCACGTTGAATAGCATGCACTTGCTGCAGGTTCAAAAATCGCACAATGGGGAAAGTTTAATGTTCACTGAAAAGTTGAATTAAACATCCGTAACTTGATTCTCGAGCACGCTATTGCGGGTCAAACAATTCCAAGACGAGTTAAAGGACCCGGTGACAGCTGCTTTTTTTGACAATTGGAGTCTGTTAACATTCAGCGCCGCACTGCTGTCGCCGCGTTTCTTGCACTTTTCTTTGCATTCGCGAAGTCGGCAATTTGTCAGTGAATTCTATTCTCTTACGCCAAGAACACAAATAGTGGGCCGGTCAATTGGAACTAAAACCTGAATACTGAGAACGCCACCGTGAAAAGAATAATTCTACTGGAAAGTGAGAACTCGGAAATTACGAAAGACTCCGCGCGACTTCACCCCTCCGCTGACGAAAGCGATTTGTATGCACGGCAAAAAGGCAGGCAAACGCACTGCACGCCACCCTTCCATTACGCGTCAACTAATGTTGGCAGTGCTGCCAACTGTATTTGGCGCTTAATTTGAAATAAAAAACTTCAATTTCCTGACATTCCAAATTTTTGCTTTTGGAATTTTTCGATGATATAACTTAAAATTCGTTTTATTGATAATTTTAAAGTAATGGAAATACTTATTATCTAAGATTATTCGAATACCTATTGATGACGAACTAAAAGGAAGAAATTCAATAATAGATAATTTGAAATTGAAGATTAAAAAGTTTAATTTCATTGAAATTAGACCTTCACTAAAGTAATAAAAGCTGTAAGCCACTTTAATAGCAACATTTAAAGCCCAAGTTTACGTGAGGGGATCTTTCCAGAAATTAAAAAAAAAACAACTGAAAGTGCAAACTGATGATTATAGTAAGGTGTGCAAGTAGAAACTCGGCTCTGAAATTGGTTGCATTTAAAAACATACTTGAACGCTTCCAATTCGGCCGCAATTTTGGATATATGTAGGTTAGTCATTGCAGTTTTCTTGACATAAGTTTCAGTCATTTACAAGCCATCACCTTGGGTGAACATTGTATGAATCATTCAACAGTAAAAAAGTGGTTTGCAAGATTTCGTGATGTAAATTTTAGTCTTGAGGACGATCCACGTCCAGGTGCAGTAAAACAATTTTAAGACGAAGAACTTCAAGCTTTACTGGATGAAGATCCACGTCAAACTCAAGAAGAGCTTGCAGAACAGTTAGGAGTTACTCACCAAGTAATATCACTTCGATTGCATACAATGGGAAAGATACAGAAGGAAGGAAGGTGGGTTCCCCATAAACTGACGGAAGAAAACAAAAACTGAAGAGTTGACATTTTCATGAATTTGCTTTCTCGGAACAAAAAAAAAGAATTTTTCACACAAAATCATTACGGGTGATGAAAAATGGATTTTGTACGACTATCCTAAACGCAGAAAAGCATGGGTTGATCTAGGCCAGCCATCAACATCAGTTGCGAGAAGGTATTACCGTGTGTCTGGTGGGATTGGAAAGGAATCATTTACTACGAGCTTCTGAAACCTGGTCAAACTGTTACAGGTGAACGTTACCAGGCCCAATTGATCGAATTAAGTGATGTTCTAGAGGAAAAAAGACCATTTACGGGCCAAGGAAGGCGGAAAGTGATATTACTGCATGACAACGCTCGTGCACATACAGCAAAATCCAGGAACTCATCTTCTCCTTAGACTGGGAAGCTTTCCAATATGCGGAGTATTCTCCAGACTTGGCTCCTTCTCATTACCACTTATACAGATCGATGTCGACAGATTTCAAAGGCCAGGCGTTCACGACAGTTGAAGATGTGCGAAAATGGCTCGATGATTATTTTGCTTCGAAACCACCAAGTTTCTATCGCGAGGGCATTCATCACCTACCCGATAAATGGCAAAAGATCATAGATAGTAATGGCGAATATTTCGAATAATAATCTTTTCAACAAGTATCTTTTTAATAAAGGTGAATTTGACCAAAAAAGCCGAGTTTCTGCTTGCACACCTAATATAAAAAAGTAATATAACTACGCATTTTGAAAAAATGCGAAAGGTTAAACTAGTATTTCTTGTGCCCTTTGTTGCAAATTAGTAACACTGGAGTAATGAAATTGGCAAATTAAATATAGTGAATTTAATTGAATAAATAAAAACGAAAAAAAATTATTATATCGAACGCATCGTCCTACTGAACTTTTTGTAGCTGTGAGGTTAGTAATAGTGAAACGGAAAGCGTTAAAGGCAGAAATTCAAAAATTCGCTTTAATAGCTCACTAGTTTTGATTAAAACCATTTTTTATAATTATCTGTATACGTTCTTAATAAAATAAAGGTTTAATAAATGCAATACGGGAATTGATTAATTCAATAACTAATAAAGCGTTAAAAAATTCGTAGAGTAAAATAAAGATCCATAGTTTTTATATGCATAATTAATCTATATTTTCTGTTTTAAAAATAATGTTTAAAAGTAACGCTACAGAATTCTGGCACGCTTTATTAGAGAAAAGGAACGCATAAACAAGGTTTGTAGAAATTCTTGAAATAAATAATGAATATTTTAACAAATGAAGGAACGAAAATTATTCAAATTTAGAATACTTTGAATATTTGGAGCTGCTTTAGTATTGAAGAATTAAATCTTCACTGAATTGTTGTTAGAAAATAAAAGTTGGATTTTATAGTATAGCATTATTATGACAAATGTTTCATGTGAATATCAAAAGCTATATAGTAAAATTTGCATACCATGCCGACTTTTTATGAGATGGTAGTTGGAAATATTTACAATATCCACAAAGCTCCACGGTATTTTTATGTAAGGATATAAAAATGAACTTTGAAAGTAATGAACCTGGACTTGGACTTTCACTGAAATCGTTAAGAAGTCATAGTTATGATTTAAAAATGATTCACGGAAGTATAACACAACACCAAAAATAACCGATTTTACGCCTTTAATTATTTGATGGTAAACAGAATTTGAAAAAAGAAACTGCGTTTCATTTAAAAAGCACTTACACTTCTTAAATCTTAATAGAAAGCACCACTTGAGACTTCGGAAACGACTGGAGCCGTGATGAACCCCAGCCAGAAACTATGGGAATGCGTACGCAGCTCTGGCGTCACTTTATTGATTGCTATTCACATCAAGCACGACTTTCCCAAATACATAATCGAACGAGCGGTGATTGAAAGAAATTGGTCAAGTTAACGATTATGAAGGCGATGGTGGTCCGAGTAAGGCCATGTCTCAGTTAGTAGGAAGGGTGGGCATGGTCCACATGTCTAACTTTCCGTTTTACGGACAGACACTCAAAAGGGTAAAGGGTTCAATTTTATATCGTATGTCCCGCATGTTAATTCGTAACAATTCCTTCATCTTAGAATATCCTGGTTCTGATGGAAATATGGTAACTTATGATTCAGATAATAATCTGCTGTTTGGCATGCTAGTCCATAAGTCTAATTGTTATTAGGATCAGGTACTACTATTGAAGTCGTTTTTTGCATAAGGAAACCAGCAATTAGAGTACTTTTATGATTTAGCAGTTAGTTACGCAAACGGACCTAGAACACACCTCCTGGTGGTTGGCTTTAAATTCGAGGGCATGGTCTTCTTCAACAAGATATGATTTTCGAGACAAATACCTGGAACCTGGGGTTTGGGGAATGAAATTGGAGTGAGGCAATACGGCCTTGGGAGCCTAGTTATCGTTTAAAACAGGCTGGGATTAATTGTTCTTTACGATACTGCGTGGCGCCAAATTCCCGGCCATACTCTAGAATTAATCAGTCTATTTCAGTTTACAGATTAACTGACCAAGGTTAGATATGAATACAAACATTAGCAACATTTACAATAAAAAATTATTAATATTCTGTTTCCAACTCTTTCATAGTAAATACATTAAGTAAATTATTTAAGTAAACCAAAATTAATTATTTTGCGTGATCATTGAATTAAAAGGATTAATTGAAATAGAAATTTCTCCATGATGTATTTTAAAAAGCAACATTATTTGGATTTTTTACACCAAGTTTTGAATATAAACCATAGAATAAATAAATGTGTGATGTGATGTATTAAGATTTTTAGATATTTAAGTTTGGCTGGCAAGGCATAAATATGTTAAAAATGTAAACAATTAAACTCCATACAGATTATAGTCCAGACATTTAATATTATTCGACCTTTATTTTATTTACAAAACTTCGTAACTGATTTTTCATTATACTTTTTACACAAAAAAAGATTGTGTAACGCTGTCTCGCAAATTAAACGAATTCTTTCTTTTCATAATGTGGCTTATATACTCGTACATCTGAATATTTCCAATAAATTGGATAACCAGATAACTAAAATTGGAAGCCAGTCTAATAGTGAAAGTTTTGTAAGAGTTTGGTTAGTAATTCTTTGCATATTCAGAGAATAAAGGAATGACCAAACGCAATATAACGCAAAAATTCATAGCCCTTGTTTTAAGTCGGCTATCTTACGGCAACAAAATCACACAATGGAGTTTTGTGAGGTGTAATTCTCTCGTAATAAGTATGGATTGCGTAATCTTTAGCCAACTCCCTTTGCTATGCTTTATCTGTGCTATATAACACAGATCTACAAAATAACACTTTTTTTTTATAAATTACCAGGATGAAATTGCCACTTCCGTCAATCGAAAGCTTCCTTTAAAAAAATTTTAGATGTGGTATAATTACATAAATTTGAGATAAGGCTTAGTTTTAAATTATGCATATAAAATTTGAACAGATCTTGAAAGTTACTAACATATATTTCAGACTCATTTTGGTTTTCTTTGTTTATAGTAACATGGACTGCAAACAAGCTTTTACATGTTATTTTAACTTACCTTTATTATACTCCACGGGAATCTTTGCGTAGCACAAAAACTAGCTGGACAGCTATATTTTCGTAAAAGATCTATCAAGAATCATCAGTTCTTGTATAGTGCAAAATTTGAATTATTTATTGTTTTCATAGTCAGCTAAAGTAATGTTAGCAAAATTTGAAAAGAACACATTGTCATCCAGTACAGCTTTAAACGTACCGTCTTGCGTACGGTTCCATAGTAGCGATTCGTGAGCATTTTAAAATTTACTTTAATATTTCTTTACTATTTCTGAAAAGAAATAATAATAAAACAATTACGAAAAAGTAATTTTAGAAATTTATTATTGGAAAAATCTTAATTAATGAGGCTGTGAGCTAAAAATTGAAACTAATTCAAGGGGACTGTCGTCTTGGCGCTTTCATGTCTGATAGCGTTGATTAAGTCGTAGTTCACCAAAAACACAAACCGAAGGCCGGCAATCTGCGAAATAAAAATTATAGTTCAACACTACTAAGAACTAGAAAAGACACCCTACCTCCAGCACACAGTTGTTACTCAGCCGCGATTTGTTTCCCTGCAGAAGCGGATTTCCATCGATGTAAATCGGTCGTTTACCTTCGTTCGATATGAAGAAGTCTCCATTGCTGCGCAGCTTTATAGTGCCCTGCTTCCGGGACACTTTGTACGCGGGTCCTTCGAGGGATAAGTCAACATCGACCGTCACGTCTTTGGCACACCTCCCGAAGGTAATTTCTTTGGATCGCATTAAGTACCGAACAAGTCTTCCCCGCAGAACGGCTAGGGTTTGATTGTCAAAGTCTGGAGCGAAACCGATTCCTGTTAGCGAATCGACCAAAACTGTCCATCGACTCAGCTCGTTTTCAAGATGTCTTATTTCCCTCTTGTTCTTCCTGTCGGCTAGAGCCAATTCAATCTCGAGAGATTCATCCTTGTTTTCGGTGAGATCGGCATCAACAAGATTATCCTCAGCATCAGAAAAGCTCAAAGCATGGTCCTCACTTGGAAAGGGCTTGACTGTTTGATCGGGCAGAAGGGAATATTGCTTCATAAGCTGCCAATGATTGAGCAATGCTTTCGCGGTCCGAGCCGGATAGAAAACTGAAGCGTTCTTATCCAGAAGTTCTTGGAAGGTTTCTATTGTGGGATTGTCGGTCTGAAAGGTTTATACGGTGGTTTTAGTGTTGTATAAAAATGCTTTGGTAGTCTTACGCTTTTAACCGTTCCCAGAAGGTCCTCTTCCTGTGTGGTGTATAACGCCTTACTTTGAACACTCTCCACTAGTTCTGGGTGTAAATTTCTCATGGCCGCGACCGCTATTCTCGAAATGGGCTCCTCGTACAGCAGTGAGTACCACCTCGATTGCATTTCTTGTACTGTGAACTTACAAGAGAACTTGGTACCGCGATGGACCATCCTCAAGTCATTGGTTTGCTGAATCCCAATGATGAGAGCCAGGTCGTCTATAGGTTTCCATCTGCCGAGATCCTTTGTGGTTATTTGATTCCCGGCACGACCCTTCTTGTTTTTCTTGCTGCTCTTACTGCTCTTTCGCTTTTCCGACGTCGGATTCTGCATGAATTGGATTGTGCTGGGGGCCGGGGTGACTGGAGTCTGGGGCAACACGCCTCCTTGCTGGGGAACAACAGCTGGTGAGGTCGCTGGCGTTGGAGGATCAGCAGAGAACTGTGTCACGTACGACTGGGACTGTGTCCGGGCTCTGCCAACTCTTCCAACTTGAGACGGCGGAAATCCTAAACTGTATTCCACAATTTCGTCGTCGAATCTTTTGCGCTTAATTGACCGCGATGAACTGCAAGTAAAAAACAGATGTTAGAGCACATGCGGTTACACGGATTTGTGAGAAAGTTGTTGTCAATCTTGCATTGATTGTCACTTGCCGTGTAATTGCGTCAACCAGTCGCGCACTTGAGGAATTGAAGGTAAAAAAAAGAAAACAACGGAAAAAAACCCAAGCGTACGAACCTGCGGCGCTTCTGATCGCTGCTACTCTCGGGATGAAGGCTCAGGGACGTGTTCAAATCTAGGGCTGAGTCGGGCTTAGTATGCTGTGGTGTTTCCATAGTAACAGGTAGCTAAAACTGCATTAACTTCCGGGGAAATTCGCCACAAAAATTTTCCAAAATAAATCTCTGACACTTCTTTGACAACTTGCCGTAGATTGGCGAAATTCCCCTCCTAGAGTGTGTGTAAAAACACATCACGGGTGGAGTGACAAGAAACAATATTAACTTCCCTAAACATTTCCCATCTGCATTTCACTCTCGTGCATGGTTTCGCTCGCCTTGTCTCTTTCGCACGACGTTGGAAGCTTCGGGCTGCCAGACGGAAATCATTGGAGGGGATCATCCGTTAAAAGCTGTAAAATACAGTTCTGAGAAACATACTTCGCATTTTAGCATCCGACTTACTTGCAGCAAAAGTTAAAAATCAGCATTCAACAATAAGCGTCAAAAATTGGGACGAAGATATTTTGTTGATTCTCAATGGAAAGCACGCTGAATTCTGAAATGTCACAGGAATGTCAAGAGGCCCCATAGCTCGAGACCAAAATGTCACTGGGGGAAAATTGAAGAGGGAAGTAGAGAAAACGTTCAAGTTGAAGGCTTATTACCTGATCAGAGTTCCGTAGCGATTAGTGTCCATACCGCGGGGTAGTAAGTCACGAACCAAATGAGGTACGAGTACACACATCGCTTTTTGTTTGGGCCGGGTCGCTTTCAACCTTGAAGCCGATGACACATCTTGGGCTAGATCACTGTCTCACCAACGGTTCGTTGTCTCGTTACAGTGAAAACTTCGAGGAGAGTCCCGTATCGGACGGCAAAATGGACATATCGGAAGCAACGACGTCCCAGGAATCCGCTGGAGTTTCGCCCATCGCGGAGAGCTACGCCGAGAAGATGTGTTCCCTTTCGACTCAGAACAGTATTTGTAACTCCACAGAAGCCTCAGCACGGAGTCTCGAAGATAATAACAAAGCTGAGCAACAGATCATGAAATTGGACAATCTGCGACTCGACAACGATCCCTCAACTAGGGTCCTCCGTCTCGGACAGCAGGTCCCAAAGCCTCAAAATCTTGGCATGCTGCGGAGCGAACTTACTGTAGCTAATAGCCACCCCTTGATGTCACCACCGGGAACTGATTCCGACTCGGAAAACGGTCATTTGCGAGCCTTCAGTTTTCCGGACGTTGTACCTGAAAGTGAACCCCTACGTCTGGGGAACCAAAACAGACTGAATAAAAAGAATCTCACAACGATCGTCTCCAACCAGCATTTGGACGTTACAGCCGATTGCACCACTAGTTCGACTCAAACCACACAGATGCGTAAAATTTCACTTATAAGAGCTCCTAGCCCAGACATCTTAAGCAGCGAGTCCGACCAGGATGTCTCGCAATTCCAGGCCAGCGTGGAGCCAAACTACCAAACGGTAGCGCTAATTTCGAACAACATCAATCGTAACATAAAGTTACCCTCACCAAAGCCTCTGACGCGAAGGAAAATCCCTGTGTCGGCAGAACTCCTATCGGATGACATGTCCTCCCTAGACTCGATATCAAATCACAGCTTTGACGATGACATGGAACACAATCTCGCCTCTTTGAGTCCATCCAGTTCTGTTCTGGATGGCTTTAACGACAAAGAAGACGATTTTGCTGATTTGGATACTCCAACCAATCTTCCACCCGATCCGATTCCTACTTACACAGCCGAGGATGAGCGCAGGGATTCCAGGAACTGGCAGAAGATAACACTGCCCGATGGAAAGACTAGAGAAATTGATATGAAAGTTATAGAGCCATACAAAAGGGTGCTCTCCCACGGCGGCTACCTCAAGGCTGGTGGCCACAACGCGATCGTGATGTTCTGTGCCTGCCACTTGCCCGATAGATCCCGAGCCGACTACCACTATGTCATGGACAATCTGTTTCTATACGTCGTTAAGACGCTGGAACAGCTAGTGACTGATGATTATGTCCTTGTTTATTTACATGGCGGATGCAGTAGAAGAAATGTTCCGCCGTTTCCGTGGCTTAAAAAGTATGCTTTTTTCAAATGTAGGAGCACGATTTCACTATTTCTTTCTAGGTGCTACCAATTGTTGGATCGACGGCTTCGGAAAAGTTTAAAAAACCTCTACTTGGTTCATCCAACTTTTTGGTTGAAGTCACTCGTTTGGATGTCACGTCCTTTTGTCAGGTAAAATTATTTTCCTGCCGATTGAATTTCATAGAGTAATTCCGATCCGAAGGAGTGTTTTGCTTCAGTAGAGAAATTGGCAATTTTCAAGGTCATTTCGCGAGAAAATTAAAATAAAGGACCAATTAATTAGATTTTTACAAGAACGTTTTCACGCAATTCAATCAAAAGACGAAATTAAATATAATTAATGTTTCGTTCCCATGCAATGATTTCTTGTAGAAACTTGCGAAGAAATTAAGTCGTTTCATTTTATGGCGCTAAATTTTCATAATTAGAAACCCTACTCTAATGCATTTCTGGCACGCAAACATTTTTATTGACCGATATTAAAATAGAGTGAAGCAGTTGATCACTACTGCAGGTTTCTGTAGATTATTCTCCAGAAACAAATGCTGACAGTAATATTGTAGAACTAGATGAACTTATCGCAGGCATAGGCTTTTTTCGAAGTAAAATTTTAAGTCGTCCATTTAAGGATCTACGAAGCTTCCGTTGTCTATCTCTCGGTCATAGGTATTTTTCTCAGACTGCTTGATATAAGGAACTGAAATTTATTTTAGGCGTAATTTCCAAATATATAATTTGTTTTTTTCCTTTTAAATTTTGTGTTTTGTTAACATCTTGCTCAAAAAAGTGGAAATCAAATGTAGTTCTCTAAAGTGTAATTGTTCTAAAAATGTATAGCAAACTTCTTTCTTTGAGTTATACAAGAAATTTTTGAAAACTTCTTAGTAACGTAATTTAGAGTGAAGTATAGTTCTCGTTGAGAACGGCTTTGTTTTTCAATTTTTGGTATTCATTGAATATTATTAAAAAGTATCGACTAGGAAGCTATGCACATACTCCTTGTATGAAAAAGTGTCTTTTAGAAGAAAGAAAGAGTGGTAAGAAAACGTTTTAAAAAATGTAAAAAAACAAAGTAAGTAAACATATACTGGCTTCACTTGAGTTAAGATTGTGGAAGGTATCACCTAGTCAGATTAAATAAATAAAAGAGCTTTTACAAAAATAAAAAGAAGTACTAAGCTTAGCCACTGTGTCGTTTTAATTAGTAGTTATATTTACTATTGATTGTCTTTCGTCTTATATTTATAATTAATAATTATTATGTTTTTCAAACATCAAACATAGTTGAAAGTATTAAGATCTTCATTAATATAATTAAATCATAGTTAAAATACTGTACAAACATTTTGAAGATATGTACCCCATTAAATTTTACAGTCTAAAAACTTTCATTCATCTTCTTTAAGTCGGTTTATAGCGCTGATCATATTCTAAGCAGTTCTAAACTAAAAACTATTTATAGCCCATATTTTAAATTCTTTTCTGAGCTAACATGAAGTGAAAGTGCTATCCAAAATTGCTCAGTAGTTGTTGTGCAATGTTAATTAATGAATGTACTAAAAATTGAAGCTTTTCTCAAAATATGTGAAAAAGAAATTATTTAATTGTGAAATATTTTCCAAAAATCCAAAATTGAACTGTTATTCATCGTCAAAGTCTAGTAAAAGTAATGTGTGAATGTGCATAAAATTATACAGATGAAAGCACAACCTGCTTTTAAATAAGCGAAAAACGTCAAGGGCTACGTTAGGATTTTATAATATAGCATTATTTAATTAAAAGTAACGATTGCATGGGAAATAAATTATTAGTTTTAGTTAGTTAGTAAGTTTATTATCATTTTGTTCATTCAATTAGCGTTCTAATTCAAAGATAAATTCTCATGGACTAGTAATTTGTAGCTAGGTCTGCTGGCTAGAATTAACATCTTTGTCAAATTTTAATAGTTTTTATAATTGTTAAACGTTTTTTTATTCCAGTTCAAAGTTTTGGCGAAAACTCGTATACGTCCGTTCTCTGGAGGAGCTCTACACATTGGTCTCAGTCGAGAAAGCAGCGATTCCAGACAAAGTGAAAAGCTACAATGCAAAGTACACATAAAATTTATGGGATAAATAGTGGTGTATTTCCCTCTTTATCCAGAATTCTCCTATTTAAATATTTTTTAAAACTGCATTCCAATCTCCTTCTGATGTGATATTTTTTTTCTTTCGTCTCGATCTCTATCGCTCCAGTCTTGCAGCGTTCACGAATACTGTACTTAAATAAAAGCGCGTGTATTGTCTTTTTTATTTTAAGAATATTATCTTTTTTTCTTTATATTTAATAGATTAAGTTACGTTCTCAGTCATTAATCAAATTGTAGCGACAATATTGATATTATAATATCGGGTAAGTTGAATTTTTTACTTCCTCGTTTTGTATTTAATAAAGAGAAAGCTACAAGGAAGAGAAGGGGATTTACGCAAATTAAAAAATTGTATATACATTTTGCGTAAGACAAATATTGCTGTAGTAAATTAATTGAAAACATGATACTGAAAATTAAAAGACTTCGGAAACTGTGGATTGCCCGTATATTCACACTGCTTCCTTTAGAGCAATTGAAGTTCTTTAAATGTAAGATCTTATCGTATTTTTCTCATTTTCGATAAACACCAGACTGAATCCAATAAATTTTGGTAGTTTCTCTAAAGCGATGAAATAAGGCACGTACTCAAAATTCATTTTAAATTTCGCTATTAATATTTTTCATCGCTTTTTTTTTTTATAGATATTGTTGTTTGTAAAGGTTTTTTTTTTGAATTGCTAGGGTTCAGTTACGTACTTATGAGGGCTTGGCTTTTCTTATTGCATGTTTTATGAAAAGAAATCATTTTTAATAATTTTTTATCCTCAATGAAGTTAAGAGTGTATTGTATGAATTTTGACAAAATTGGTTTGTCTACCACTGAATGTGCTATTTTTAACTTCAATGTTTTGAGGTAAAGTTCAGATAGCTATGGGAATTTTGGGTTTTTAAAATCCTTTCCATTAAAATATTTCGAATATATTAGAAAACTGCTAATTATTGTTGTTTATTAATTAATTTATTAATTAATATTTTTGTTATTGTAAGTTTACACTTAAATGGAACCGTGTTATTCTGTCTTTATTGAAAACAATCTTATGTTTATTTAATACGATTTATACAAACATGAGAAACTTACAGCTGCTTTAAAGGAAGAATAATGCTCTTCGCTCCTGTAATATATACAAATGATTAAAAAATTAAAAAACAATTGGAAAACATCGAAACATTCTTGGAAATACGTCTAAAAATAAGTGAAATACTCTAAACCATAAGTAAGAATTGTTAGTAACTAAAAAAATGTACACGCCGCTTCATTTTTATGAAAAACGCGAGGATCACGAAAATACATTGCGCTAAAACTACTATTACACTATCAGTAATTGTAACTGTAAAAAATCATATGTAAATATTCGAAAAAAAACAATAGAAAATACACAACAAGTGATTTTGGACCATCATTAGGAAATGCGACACGAAAAAGTTAGTTAACCTGAAAGCAATTTTAAGAACGCTTTTAGTAAAATTTGTAATGAACACTTCGAGCGGCATAAATTTTATAATATTTAATTTTACACATATAATCCGATTACTAATAATGCGTGGAGCTTTATAAATGTGTGGGGACTTTCTATGTAATTGAAAGCAATTGTGCACCACCATTAATTTCTAAAAAATTGTTATATTGCCAAACAGAAGTGTATTGCAATAATAACATTTAATATATTTTTTAAAATGTAAGGCATCTCCTTGTAAGTGAATTTCCTATGTTTTCTTTTGCTCACCGAACACTTTTTATTTTTTTGTCGTTTTCTTTTCACTAGAGGATTCCCTTTATTATGCCACCTAAGGATTCCAAATGCGATAAGCTGCCTGATATCGTTTATGAAATTAGCTATGTTCCACGAATAGACTGGTTTCGCTACAATATCGTTTGCAAAAGTAGTTATAAGTATAAGATTAAGCATAATTCAGACAATTCTTTTCGAGTTTATTTATTTCCATAAGGATGAATAGTAAGGTAATACAAGAGAAATTGTGACCATCGTAAAGTAAAAGCTTATTATTTTTAGAAAAATATATATTTAGAAAACAAGACGAGTAATTTTGATGTACGCATATCTGCACACAAAAAATGTTTATTACAGGACAGCAAATACAACGTAAGTCATAACCGTATTTATACAGATTAACATTTAAACAAATTTTGTGGCAAACGTGGACGTTTTATAAGATGGCAAAGATATATAGAACAATAAAAATAATTAGAAACGCTGTATTCTGTTGTTTTCATAGAACTTCTGAAAATGAATTGGTATCATAATATTGATAATATAAGCAAATGGTTCATCAATTGCGACACAATCAAACCACGGGCGGAAATGTTTTATGAACACATGACAACCATAAAGGGGGTATATGCTTCGACTGATCAGCTTTTGTAGACGAAGCAAATGATTGAGTTCTTGCTTTGGGTAAATACCTATACTCGTTAGTCATGCACAGTAAACCCCATAGTTTGCGATTGCTTAGAGTCTTCGTACCATAGCCTATAATTTATAACTGAACTAACTGATTCTCAGTATCCATTCTTGTTTTCCAGTTTGTATTTTATATCTGTAATTAGACCACTACGGTCTATAATAAATAGGTCTACATAACAACACAAAAAAGCAACGAGGGCCACAGAAGCTTTAAGAAATGCGAGCCGCATAAAAATCACAGGCGTGTGTTGTGTGGGCTTGGTCTACAGTAGTAAAAAGTGAAAACATAAACCTTAAAAGCTGTCCGCGTTATGAAATCAGTGATCACATTTTTTATTTTAGAAGACGACTTTGTAAATTTCTTCATATTGAATAAGGGCATTTTTGTTGACCTTTGAGGTCCTTAAAAGTAGCCTTTTCAAAAGATATCCCACACGACGGTTCTTGACTCACCTCATAATTGCTACTCTGAGCTGTTGATGATCTTAGGATTAGCCAATAAATTCCAACATTTTTCGGTATTTAACGTTCATTATAAAACAGACAAATTTAGTATAGAGCCATCCAAGTCCTAAAATATTTTATAAAACATAGTTAGAACTTTTAAAAGACGAAAACTTTAATAGGAAGTTGCATCCAATTGTTGCGAAATTATCGTTTTATCTCCTCCCATTTGTTTTAGTACTTATATTTTATTACTGCTATAAATTAATTTACTTCAGTGGCAAATGAATACAAACCTGAGATAATAAATCAAATAAGAAACTAAATCTTCCAACGCGGTCAGCTGAGAATTTATCAACAATTATAATCAGAGAGAGTGAAAGTAAACAAAATTAGAGGTATTGATAACATTTACCTGTCTAGACGATTCGATACATAAATTTAAGCTGGAAATTTACTTTTTAGTTTGCGAATAATGAAAAATTTTCCACAGAGTTTTATAGTGAAAATCGTTTATGCATCAATATTTAATGGTAGACTGTTGTGTTGTCGGTGGCTTAGTCACTTTAATTGCAAGGAAGATACTTCTGCTAGGAGGAAAAAGAATTTGAATATGATTGATTTAAAATCCCGAAACAAAAATCTTCTAGCAATGTAAATTAATGAGTGAAATAGTTTTGAAAAACTGAAAAAAGATTAGTTTATGATCATTTTGAACATGTATAAAATACAAGTGGAAGTTTGCAATAACGTTTAAATAAATTTTATAAACACAAAAGGCGATTATTTTACATATTACAAATTGATTTTGGCTTCTTTTCAGGTGCTCTAAATAATTTCGTGTAATTCAGTCTCTCTTTTTCTCACTATAAATAAATGAAGTCATTGTGGATTTTACTGCAGATAAACAATATTCAAATATAATGGACATATTTTAATTTAGTTTTAGAAAAGTTACTAGAAAACATGATTTTTTTCAAATTTAAATTGTTTTAGTTCGCTCAAAAACTACTAATAATTCATTAAAATGGGTATAGAATTCGGAACATTTTAAAGGGGCTGAAGGAACATTTGTGCAGATACTTCAAAGATTGGATTGGACATTGAGATTTACTTATAATATAAGGAATACCATGACTTAAAACATATTTTTTTACCAACATCGAAAATTAATTCTTAGAGATATTTACGAAACTGACTTCAAGGACTCATTTATCGTTGAATTATCCTGCCAGTACTTTTGATCGAAAATAAAAAAAAATTAAAAAAACGTGTCAATTTTTTATAGTTTTCGTCAAATATATATCGTATACGTCAACAATTAAAAATCAGAAATAAAAGCTATTTTGATGTACATATGTCTATTATAATTATATTATTTATTTTTGTATGAAATTCGACTTACGACCGAAGTTACGGAACCGAACCCTGTCTTAAGTCGAGAAGTGACTGTACCTACGTATTTATGTAGTTTAGAATCATCGCCGTTTTTGGTTGCATCGTGACCAAAAGATTTACAAACATAATTCTAAGTTATATGTAATTGTACTCTACTTATGTCTATATAATTAATTACTTTTTTGTTAACTAGAAAAGGAATCCAAAAAATTCTCTTTCTTTAGCTACTAGGGTGGTGTTATGCCTGGCAGCCGACAATAAATATATTCGTTATCTCTATTATTCATATAAAGAAAGATATACAATTTAGAATTTATACATAAAGTTTCCTCATATTTATTATACGCGGTCTCCCTATCAAAACTTCGAATTTCCAAATTCCAAACAACCCAATCAAAAACAAAATTTCTTTATTGTCACTATATTAAAATATTGATATATTTGTAGAGAGATAAATATTTCATGTCACGCAACTATTTATTTGTATCTAAAAAAATCTATAGCCAAAAACTTATGTATTATGAATTTAATGTTATATTCTTTGAGAAATATTGCATTAAGCAAACACAGACTTAAATCAGTTGGCAACAATCTTAAGTCGCGTCGGTCGCAGATTACTTAACCAAATAACTTCAATTATCTTAACTTGTGACTATTTTCGCGGTGCGTGTTTCTGTCGGCGTTGTAGGAACATGAGAGCCAGATAGCTTCTGTTATAGCCCCTTTAAGATATCACGTCAATCTAAATTCCAGAGCGTCTTAAGGGGTCTAGAGTGATCGCGTTTTCAACAGCAAGTTAATCAATTGTTGTCCAGCAGTCTTGTGGCTAGTTATGCTTTCGAGTGAAATAAATTGAAATAAAAATAAGGCAAAAATATGAACAGATTTGTGAATCTAGTTATACTAGTTGGGCTAGTCATAGTAAAAGAATCATATGCCGCTAATATATTAGGATTAATGGGTTGTTCTTCGCCTAGCCATGGTCTATGGTAGTTACTATCAATTTTATAAAATCCTGAATACGTATTTATACAAGTTTTATTGCAGGAATAATGTAATCTTCGAAGAATTAGCTGCCAGAGGTCATAATTTAACAATTTTAGCCGTAGACGTTGTGGATAAACCACCAAAAAATGTACACTACATTCATCTAGAAAAAACTTATGCTTCGATTTACAACGCATCAAATGGATTTGATATATATTCGAGTATAGCGTCTAATGAATATGTGAAAGTGAAAATAGTCTACGACTACTTTTTGTACACATGCCGAGGAATATTGGCATCGGAAGGTTTCCAACGTCTTCGGGATTATCCTGATGACTACAAATTTGATTTGGTGTTATATGATATTGTGTTTGGTCCTTGCCTGATCGGATTTGTTCATAAATTTAATTATCCGCCTCTGGTTGGATTGAGTGCATTTAAGCTAAATCCCGGAGTTGTTGATCATGTGGGAGGCCATAGTTACCCTGGATATATTCCATTCTATTTACTGCCGTATGATGACGATATGACTTTTTGGCAACGACTCCGTAATACAGCGCTTTATGTATTGGATGTACTGTAAGTAAATATTATTAAAACACATCCATTTCAGAATAGTGGGTTTATTATATCTTTTTAATCCTTCGTTAAGATTTTTGTGAACAAATAGTATACTCTTATCAGCGAAGTGATTGTAGTACGAGTATCTTGCAAAATATTGTGATCGTTATAATAAGATTAGTGGTAGCATCATATATTTGCCCTATTAAATAAATTAAACTTTGTTTAGCCAAGCACGCAATATTTTGTGCGCTGATCTTAATGCTGAGGGAAACATAGAACACAAATACATGCATTCAAAATAATTACAAACTTCTCATGCAAGTTCAACTCTTATTTAATTAGTTTCATTTGATCTGAAATGAAATTATGAAATTAAATTATGAATTTATTTTTTAACTTAAAAGGTTATATACTTTTCTAACTAAGAAAAAACTTATGTGTTAAATTCGTTTTTAATCATAACACTTAATCTACATAAACCAGTTTTTAAGTTTTTAATCTCTTAATATTTTTCCCTAAAAATCTTCACATAATCTCTCTTCATCATCTCAAAAAAATCTGAAAAATACGAATAGTTTTGGTTTTAATTAATGGGCAATCAGTCAAATTTTTCTATTTGATTGGGGTGTATGGTAAAAAGAAGCAAAGTATTATTTATATCGAAACTCAATTTTTCGGATGAGTTTTGTTAAGAAAAACGAGAAATATGATAAAGAGAAAAAAAGAAATGTTGTTAACGTATTTAATCAATCACAAACGAATATTATGATTCTAGGCCCTAATTTTAAGTCCACCCTTCTTTTCAATCCAATTCAAGAAGGAAGTAACTCTAGTGTGCATGTCGGGCCCATCATCTCCGCAATTTTCTACTGCTGAATATGATACAACTCCAATAAGAGTTCTGGACCCATCAGGTTCCTCCATGGCAAACGGACCACCAGAATCACCTTGGCAAGTGGAAACGCCACTTAAACCATCTACACAAATTTCAGTCTTTCTGTCGAAGTCCAATTCGAGTTCACACATTGAATCGGGTAGAATTTTTGATTTCGCATATTGAAGCTCATTAGGTATTTGATTTTTCTCAGTCAATCCCCATCCCGAAATCCAACCGACTTTATTCACAAAGCTTAAATTCTTTTGACTTCGACGTGGAAGGTTTATCGGTTTTATTTGGCCTGGGAGAAAATGTTATACCACTAATGAAAAAATAGCGATTTTTGAACACTTACTGCTGAAAGGGACTTTCGATGGTAGTTTTATAAGAGCGATGTCATTTTTAACATTGTCATTGTCATATTTATCATGAATGATGAAGGCGTCTTTCTGTACATTCATTACAATCCGACCTGGTTCGTTAGCTTTCCTCATGCTGATGGCTCCTAGGTAAATATCGGCTTTGACGCCGCTGAAATTAATAAAATTTTTATATTTTGTAGTTCTTTGCACTAATACATCAATTTTAAGATATTCACTCATATAAGCAGTGCGCAGCAGTTAAAACGAGTTGATCAGATATGAGTGATCCTCCACACAACTCAGTTGCGTAACCCTTTCCAGGGTAGTAACTCGTAACTCTCATACCAACTTGGTATGGGAATTGATTTGGTTTGGCTGTTTGGCCCCTTGATATTCGCGACTGGACAGAGTATTCTTGAACCGGAACGGCCAAAGTTGAAATGGCCAACAGAAGAAGAACTACTAGCGATTTCATCCTGTTTTTAATTTTTCACCACAAATGGAAATCACTAACTGAATGATTCCATTTTGTAGCAGAAAATTTAATTTAATTGATAGCACTTTCCGTTTCAGTTATCTAATGATTGATAAACGCCTTCTACCAGTTGATATCTTTGTTATATTTTTAAAGCTATTTTAGTTCGGACAATTTATAGTAATTGGCTTGCATGTCGAAATATTTAGAAGGATATCTTTAATAATGTGTCTATACATTGATTTTTTTATAAAAAGTGGACTGTGATAAAATTCTTGCAGAAATCGTTAGAACGGCGAATAAGTAAATAATTTATTTCAGATGTATTTCTTCTATTTTAATAGATTTTATTTTTTAAACAAAGTAGATTGATAGTCTTGTATTCTCTATTAATGTCAATTTTAAAGACCTGACTAATGCATATCTTTTTATTTTTATATTTGGACGATATTAAAACTTAAATTAGAAACAAAAAGATTTCAAAATTTGAAACTTTGCATATTTGCAAGATTAATTTGTGCGAATAGCATATAAATCAAAAATTTAATTCTATACAGCGATATTCTATAAAAGAAATTGAAACATTTAAAGTAGTTAAAATATAAAATAGTGAACGAGATGTGCGCATTTTTATAGTCTATTATTATTTATTTTTTCTAGTACTAAAAAATTTTACTTTTATCCGCAAATGGAAAAAATGGTACGGACAAGTTTTCCGCCCGATATGCCGAAATTAACAGACTTGGAAAAGCGAATTATTATAGTATTAGTAAATACTCACCCAGTGATTGACTATGCAGAATCGATTCCACCGAATGTGATTGAAGTAGGAGGATTACAAATAAAAAATTCGAAATCTTTACCTAAAAATATTGCCGATTTTATGAATAATTCGAGCAATGGTGCTATTTTAATTGCAATGGGAACTAATGTGAAAAGTGATCTTGTTGGTCTAGAGAGACAGAAAGCTGTTCTGGAAGTTATTTCCTCCATGCCGGAATACAATTTTCTGTGGAAGTTTGATCTCAATGCGATAAAAGGTGACGTCCCAAAAAATGTTATAATTCAAAATTGGTTTCCACAAAGTACAATTTTAGGTAATCAGTTTGGAAACTTTTGAAAAACATATAATTTTTATAATTATTTATAATTTTACAGCTCATCCAAACCTTAAACTATTTGTTACTCATTCTGGAAGTCTCAGTGTTCAAGAAGCTATTTGGAATGCTAAACCGATGGTTGGTGTTCCCCTCTTTGTAGATCAGCCTCGAGTAAGTAACATTACACATTTCCTTTTATAAATTTTAATCTTCTTCGTAAGAATACAAAGTAATAGAAGATTTTATTATAAAGCCAATAACTCCAAAAGATAACAATTTTGTATACCTTTTTAATATCAAATTAAGAGCCTGGTGATAGTTTCAAATACAATCAGATTAGCATATTCATAATGAATCAGTGTAGAGCTAATATGAAATGAATTTGTAGGAGATTGTATAGCTTTTATTTTTTTACGAATAATTGAGTATATACCAAACCCTTGTACGTTTAAATTTATTTTCACGTAAAATATAATCGTTATCAATGATTTCTTAATTGAGATTTCAAATAAAATTTTTTAAAAAACTAATAGAAAAATACCATGCAGACTATTTCAACGTTATATTTGATAATAGACCTTATCTAAAATTTCGGAAATATTGCAGAATTAACGTTTTTTTTTAAATAATATGAAGTAAACCAAAAACATTTTTCCTTTTTGAGGTAAATCACCAGATTGATATGAAAAATTTATCACTGCTCAGTATTTGGAATTATATAGGCGATCTTATCAATTCATTTTTCTCACTTTGCGCAAACGAACCACTCGTAGAGTATATAATTGATTTCATAATTATTTATGCACACTCCTTCACTACGGGTTTTTTTATGAAATTTATTTATTAATTTTATCTTATGCTGTACGAACATTTCGTTATCTTTATTTTAATTTAACTACGTGTAACATTTATATCGAATTGTGCATAAACCTCGTCTTTATCCATCTTATCCAAAATATTTTATAAATTTTGTTATTGCAGAAAAGATATAATTATTGCATTGCATTTACATGTTTAGATACCATATATTGATTTTTTGTATATTTTTCAGAATGCCAAAAGAATGGTATCTCAAGGATTGGGAGAAACGATAGATTTTATAACTATGCGGGCAGAAGACCTTCGTAACGCCATGAAGAAGGTTTTAAGCGATTCGTCGTATGTCAAAAATGTCCAACGACGATCAAAATTGCTAAAGGACAAGCCAATGAAACCACTAGATTTAGGAATTTGGTGGATAGAGTATGTATTAAGACATCCTAATCCGGACCATTTGAGGTCACCCGTCATTAAACTCGGATACTTGCGAGCGAACAATATCGATGTACTGATTTTTGTTGTGATAGTTATCGTTTTTGCGACATCTTTGTTTTATTTCATAGTTAAAAAAATGTTAAAATATTTACTTCGAGCAGGACAACAGAAGCAAAAAGTTGTTAAAATTAAACTTAAGTAAACTAATAAATATATGAATAAAATTTAATACAAAGTAATAAATTTGGCTTTTATAAAAAGCATTTTTTTTAAAGAAGGAAATATACTGTTTTACATAAAGGAAAAAGAATTTATCGAAATGTTAAAACGTGTTTTGGGAAACTTCCCTCATCAAACGTGTTCATGTACGTTTCATGATTAGTAAATTACCTTTAGTTTTAGGTGAATAAGATGAAAAATAAAATGGCTGGGTAAACACCACACGCATGCACTGATAAATTTTTGAATCTGATTTTTTAACATGACGTTATACACAACTGAAATCGATTAAGGTTTCAAAGTCGAATTTTTGCACAATTATGTAGACATTTTATCTAATCCACACAATGGATATGGTACATGCGTTTGCCATTTTTTAAAAAATTTATGTACATATGCCATGGACGTATACAACTTTTATTTTATTTGTATACTCTTTTAACACATGCAAAATGAAGAATTTTAAGACAGGATTGTAAATAAGTGAAATGATGTCAAGAGAAAGAAAATGCTGACATATTTAATTAATCAAATTCAAAAATTACGATTTTAGTCCCTGATTTTAATTCCGCCCTTCTTTTCAATCCAGTCTAAAAAGGCAGTAACTCTAGTGTGTACTACTGGGCCATCATCTCCACAATTGTCTGCTCCTGAATATGATACAACTCCAATAAGGGTCCTGGACCCGTCAGGTTCATCCATGGCAAATGGACCACCAGAATCACCTTCGCAATTGGAAATGCCCTTAAAACCATCTACACAAATTTCAGTCTTTCTGTCGAAGTCCAATTCGAGTTCACACATTGAATCGGGTAGAATTTTTGATTTCGCATATTGAAGTTCATCAGGCCCTTGATTTTTCTCAGTTAGTCCCCATCCCGAAATCCAGCCGACCTTATTCACAAAGCTTAAGTTCTTTTGACTTCGACGTGGAAGGTTTATCGTCTTTATTTGATCTGTGAGAAAAAGTGTTATACAATTTAAGGAAAAAAAAAAAAACAATTTTCGAGAACTTACTACTGAACGGGGCTTTGGATGGCAGTTTTATGAGAGCGATATCGTTTTTAACATTTTCGTCATCGTACTTTTCATGTATGATAAAGGCGTCTTTTTTCACATTCATCATAATCCGCCCTGGTTCTCTGGCCTTCATCACATTTATGGCGCCTAGGTAAATATCAGCTTTAGCGGCACTGCAGTTCCATAATATTTTGTTATTTTTATTTTATAGTTTTCTTAAAATTCTTGAATCATTTTTAGAAAAATTTACCTGTTTAAGCAGTGAGCAGCGGTTAAAACGAGTTGATCAGATATGAGTGATCCTCCACACCACTCTGTTACTAGACCTTCTTTAGGAGAGTAACTTGTAACTTCCATACCAACTTGGTATGGGAATTGGTTTGGTTTGGCTGTTTGGCCCCTTGATATTCGGGACTGGACAGAGTAGTCTTGAACCGGGACGGCCAAAGTTGAAGTGGCCAACAGAAGGAGAGCTACTAGCGATTTCATTCTGTTTTTGATATTTTACCACGAATGGAAGTCACTAACTGAATGATTCCATTTTATAGCACAGAATTTGATTTCATTGATAAGCATTTAATTAATTACTTTTTAGTTATCTAATGATTGATAGCACTTTTTACTAGGTGAGAAATTTATTTTTTTTAAAAAGCTGTTGGATTGCACAATTAATAATCATTGCCTTGTATGTCAATATTTTTGGAAATGTATGGGAAAACATAAATTCATTTGTGCTTTTTTGTAATTTGGTACAACAAATTACATCCTATTTGCAAGTTTACCACATTACCAAAGCGAGTTATTAAATCAATATTCAATCAACTTTCTTTTATTTCTCGAATGTGAGATGTTCCTTCAATATGGTACCTATCCCACTTTATTTTTTGGTTGCTCTTAAAATGTATAGCCGGAAATCAAATAGAAAATTAGATATAACTTATAAAAGGTATTATTTTGGTAACTACTAAATTGCAACAAGATGAAAAGAATGTGTTGACATTTTATTTATTTTTATGAGATGCTGAATACAAACAGAGATTTGCAAATTGGTAATTGTACAAATTGTAGTTATGTAGAACATAACTATGAGATTTCTCGTAAAACTAAATAAAGAAAATATGCCATGATAAGCGTCGTCATGAGTCCCAAGGGCGCTGAATTGAAAGACTTAAAATAATCGAATTTAACTTAATGTCGACAGGGACGTTTTCCTATTTGAAATTTAATTTATAAGGACTGAAAATAAATAAATATATATAAGTGGACATGTCCAGCTCCAAATTATGTCTGTCATGAGCTAATTCTGGACTGAGGTTTCTAAAAGGTATTGGAAAAAATGAAGAGTTGCTCTTTAGAGCGAAGTTCTTATGTCAATCAAGATAAAATATAATTGTTACGTAATGTAAATATAAAAAACCAAAATATCTTTGGCAGAATTTGAAGCTATCTTCATATTTTCAGTTATTCAAACTCAGCGATCGCAGAAGAGATAAATAAAACTCCTTCTAATTAAACACTTTTATTCACTTAAAAAACACTTTAATTCCTCAAAGTAATACCACCGTTCTTTTGAATCCAGTCTAAGAAAGCAGTGACTCTTGTGTAAACCGATGGGAATCCAGTTCCACATCCCTTAGGTCTTCCATAGGAAACAATACCAACAAGTGTCCTTGTACCATCAGCTTCTTCAATTGCTAGTGGACCGCCAGAGTCACCCTTGCAATTAGAAATTCCTTGAGAACCATCAACACAGAGTTGAGTCTCTTTTCTAAAGAGTGAAAAGAAGGATTCACATCTCGAATCGGGTAAGATAGGTCTTTGAGCATAATGAAGATCATCGGGTTGATCCCCATCGTTTTCAGTTAGTCCCCATCCAGAAATCCATGCTAATTTATTTACAAAGGTAGAGTCCTTTTGACTGAGGCGTGGAAGATTCAATGGTTTTATGTGAGCTAAGAAATGAAAAATTAATAGATATAGATAGTATGAGTATAAAATACTACACTTTTTTAAAATTAACCGATGTTGAAAGCTTTTAAGACATAAAAGTATGTACGAGATATTGAATTTGACTTTTTTATATTGAATACCGAGAAGAAAAAAGTTTAAGATTTTTATTTATCGAGAATTTCATCTAGTTTGTTTCAGTGTTAGGTTTTGAAAACCAAAAACTATAACAAAAAAAAGCATACAGATGAAATTAAACACTTTTTCTGTAAGTTCTTATTAAGCCGAAGGTGCTTTTTAAGCTACTTACCGCTGAAGCTGATTTTATGAGGAAGTTTCACCAACGCAATATCGTTGTTCAACAAATAGTGGTCATAGTTTTCGTGAACAACGAAAGCACTTCGAGAAACATGGATCATCACTCGGCCAGGCTCGTCATCTTTCATGAAGTTAGTGGTGCCAAGGTACACGTCGGCCGCGATGGCACTAAACATTTCATTTCACAATTTTATCAAAAATGCTTACTAAAATTTAGTAGCGTGTTACTTACTTGCGCAAGCAGTGGGCTGCGGTTACGATGAGTTGATCTGAGACGAGCGACGCTCCGCACCATTCATCCCATTCACCAACTCGGGCAGTGTACTTTGTAATGTCCAAACCCACTTGGTATGGGACCTCAGTGGGTTTTGCTAATTTTCCTCCAGCAATCCGGGGCTGAATAGCAGCCCTAGTCAGGGCAATGGTGGTCAAAAGAAGAATGGTTACAAAAGAGTTCATTTTATTTCTAAGAGAGCTCAACAAAATGCCAAGTTCGACGATGAAAGTCTCAATATATAACTTTTTCGGGAAATGTTCTTGCTATTGTCATAAGTGCGTTCTCAATGAGGTGACCGTGATAACAGTTTAATTAATTAACTTAGGACAGGTGTAGAAACCCAGTCGAATATTGTACTTCCTAAATTTGCACAATTGGTGTAATTATCTTCTGATTGCTCTCAGATTAATAGACACACAATGACATAGGTACTTTTGTTATCTGCTGATAAGTAATGTTAACTTATTTTATCTAGATGAGAAAATTTTTATACTTTTATCAAAAATGAGAAAATATAATATATTTTTGCACTATGTAGCTTAAATATAAATTTTCTTTTAGCAAAAAGAAAAATTGTTGCTAGTGTTTTTCTGCAGTTTTCTTTTTATGTACCCTTGTTTGTTTTTATTTGGCTTACGCGCGTAAGTTTTATGCGTTTTCGCATCTTGGCTGGAATTTGTTTGGTTCAAGTGAACTTCTAAACACCTGAATATAAAACAAATGCTTTGAGTGTTATTGCAAATAATACGTTAATATATAACGTTTTATCTACGCGATTCGGTAGTGGAACTCCATACCTGGTAGGATCCTTCGTGTGATCCTCTGTTTTCATTCGTAATCAGGTACAGAGAGGTTCAGCTTTTTCTTTTATGGTGACGGATAGGCTACATTCTACCACAATGAAGGGCTAATGAAGAGCTTGAAGGTAAAATGTGTAGTGATTTACATACAATTAAGTATTGATTTCAAACTTAAGTACAGGCTGGTCTTAAGGGTTTGCATTCATTTGATAAGCACGAAAACGTAATTTTTCAGAAGTTATACATTATAGTTGTATTTTGTTTGAAAGACCACTTGAGTATTTTGTTTATAGACAATAAACTGCACCTATCGCAGCCTACAACCACAATTTAATTAAGAATTTTATTTGCATCACTTCACTTCACTTGTTCTCAGAGTCAAAATGATGGAGCATTTTTGATACGATAAAATTTATAGTAACATTAAATAAAAGACACATATGCATGTTAAAAGAGAGCTCTGACATTTTTTCAGATTTTGAAATTAAGGGTTTGTTATGTTAAAGCGGAGGGTAATTTCGTAAACGGGGGTTTATAGATTTCAATATCTACTTGATATAATCAGTTCTACTTATAAACGTCCAATAATGCAGCAATAATCCATTTCTTAGCAATAATAATACATTCTTGTTTTTATTTCTGCAATTGGGCAAAATTAGAAATGGTAAGCTTTGGTTAAGACAATGCTATGATGAAGTAAATAGGGTTTTTTAATAATTCTTATCCTATGCTCAAACTTCAACATTAATAAATTTTATGTATGTTTTACATTTTCAAAACTAGCAACACTTTAAATTTTTCAAAACTATTTTCTTTCTCGAAGTATTCTCCTCTATAAGTTTTTAATCTGTGCAAATAATTTGTAGAAATTGTCTACAACGTGTGCAAGGATAAAAAAATTAAGTTTTGTTCAATAACTTTTTTAAAACTGATGTTGATAAAATTAGAGGAGATTTTTCACCTCTATTATTTTACTGTCGTAATTTTTATCGTTTCAATTTGTTTTGTATAGAAATAATTGGACATTGTAAGAGCACAGTACACCCTTAAAAAAAGCTAGAACCCTAGTCGACTTTAAGATATATTTTAAATAAAAATGTATTTACACTTACGAGGTGCATAAGTTGCCTGCAAGTAATTGGATGATGAATATTCAATAAATGAAACCCAATAGCTTTATTATACGATAATTCCCATCGTTTTCTTTGAAAGACTGCATATAGTAAAAACTATAGAATAAAAGACTCAAAAATTTTGCTTAAAGTTAATTTATTTCATCTTTTTATACAAAGTTTGACGGCAACATAAGTGTACGTGGCCACCACTTATTCAACAACATTTAAGTAGTACAGGACTCAACCTATTTTGGAAAAATAAATTATCGAATAAATAGAAAGAACGAAAGAAATATACGAATCCTAGATGAATCCAGTCAACTCTGTGTGTGTGTGTATTAGTGTGATTCCAACGTTTCTGTGGACTGCTTATAAAAATACATCGGTTTGCTCTTGGTAAACTATTAAGGCGAATCATCTATTGTTGATGCCACACGGGGCGGAGTTTCCCTACCTGTTTCAGCCGGTTTGATTGACGTTTGATTTGTAGTCATTTGGGGCGGGGGAAGGAGAGAAATACAAAAGCAATCGGTCTTATGATGCGCGCGATACAAGCGTTCAAAAAAGACGAGTGTGCATACATGAAAAACGTGATCCCGCTAATTCATCATATATAACAATTCTTAAGCTAAACATTCACTAGAATACAGCTCAGTATAGTAAAGTAGTAAATTTCTACGTTTTTTTTCTTTTGTAGCACCGTGGTACGTTCCTTCCGCGGGAAACTGAGAAACTCTAAACGTGCCTCTTTGTTCCTTACATCTCTAGGCTACGTGGCTACGGCGTAACACACTAGACTGATTGTATTGTGAGTATTGTTGGTTTCATAAGATTGCTAATGTCACATTTTGAGGATCTGCTACCTGCGTCTTAGAGCTCCAGTAGCAGAACCTCCTCATGCTAGAGAGCGTTTAGACCAGAGGAGTCCATCATTCTGTCATCGTACAGGCTAAGTGTTTTAGATGCCCTCACTTTGCGAACAGAAGGTGGAACATCTCCAGGTGTCTTCACTCTTTGACTAGGATCCCTAAGTCTTTCGTTGCTAGCCTTAGCACTAAATACCTCACGGAAGACTTCCAAACTACGTTGTCTGATTATAAGCTTATCTTCGCTTCCAGAGGTGGTCAAGTTCTTAACCGCGTTTGCTGACCGTGATACTACAATTCTAGGTTCGCTCGATTCTGAGTTCGGTTTGTTCCCATTGGTTGCGGAGCTACCTCTAAAGGAGCAGCAAAAATCGTCCGAAACATTTCGTACTAAATTCGATTTATTTTCAGCGAAACCGTTGACTCGGACCGTCATTGGTTTCACATCAAGATTACTCGGTCTTCGGGTGAAAGGTTCGATTTTGGTCTGTATAGTACCACTTTGATACTTGTTATTGTTGTCCACCAGATTCACTGTAGTGTCCTTGGTCGGAGATGAGTTCTGGATCAGAATGGTCATTTTGTTGTCCACCAGATTCGATTTTTCGTCGTAGTTGCTGAACTGGTAGGGGTCCTTTTTGAATAGCTTTTTCTGAATTAATGCTCGGACCCCGTGCCACCCACGAAGTTTTTTGTCAGTATTGTTCTGCTTCGGAAAACCTTCACCCATCACAGTTTCTTCAATGGCCCGCCTCGAGTTGCTCGAGATTAAATCTTCAACACTAACATCGTCTTCGAGACAAGAAAGACTATTTTCTTGACCTCGTTCCAGAAAGCTGTGCTTCTTGCTTTTCTCGACTAATACTTGATTGTGCCTATTAGTAGGTGCCAGGTTGCGTTCCTGACACGGATTACGTCCCTGGAAAGGCTGTATCTGTTGCGAGTACATAATATGATTCTTTTCGGTAACTGGGGAAGCTAACGTGACTAGAGTTGAGTTTTCATTTATGCTACTTCTAACTGTTGATGCTATTTGATTTGGTGGAGTCAGCACTCCCGTCTCGGTTGAATTGCTTAAGTTTGAGGAGATGCTTCGTACTCTGGTCGGTGTGGTTGCCGTAAGATTGTTCGCGCTAAGAGGTGGACTCGGACCTCGACTAATATGGGAACGTGGTCGAAGGTTTGACAACTCTTGAATACGTTCTTCAGCACAGAGAGCTGTAAGACGAGCTTCCGCATCGTGATCCCAGCAATCTTCACAAGTATCCCGAGCTATTTTACCTGCAGGTCCTCCACCCCAACCAGGTGGGAACAAGGGTCTTGCTTTATGTCGAGAAACTAATACTTGCATCTGTTCAAACGTGGGATTCTTCCCCACCTCTGCTTCGTATGGTGCCTTATAAGCTGGAGCTGGCTGACCTGGTGGATATAGATCTTGGCATCTCGTACATAATTCCCAAATGACTAAGCCAAGCGAATATACGTCTATCTGTTTTAATGCAGTTTCACAATCTCTGAGATTCACAGCACCTTCTAGGATTTCTGGCGCCATATATCTTAAAGTTCCAACCTCGTTTATACTTTTTGTCTCAGCAACAGCCACTTCACCCTTATATTCGTATCTAGATCCAAACGTCTTCAGTGCAAATCCAAAGTCGGATATACAACAAGATAAATCTGAGTTGACTAGAATGTTTCTGGTATTTAAATCTCTGTGACAAATGCAGGGTTTCAGTTCGTCCCCTTTTCTAATTTCCGTGTGCAAATGGGACAGACCTCTAGTTATAGACTTAGCCATTTTACAAAAGACACTATAAGCCGAGGTATTCTCAATCAGCCAGTCCTGAAGGCAACCAAGTGGTGCTAGCGATAGAACCAAAAAGTACTCTATATTGTCATCCAACGTTCTGCGCTCATCGCATCCAAAGTAAGACAACAAAGATGGGCAATCCATAAGAGGCAATGAGTAAATATTTCTCTCATTGATAAAGTACTGTTTATGTTGGGCTGGGAAAATCTTTACGGCGACAGCCTGCTCATTGATCATTCCCTTCCAAACAGTACCATATTTGCCATGCCCAATCATCGAACACAGTTTCAAGTTGTCCACGTTTTGAAGATTTGAACTATACCCAGGTCCAGACGGGGCAAGTGGTGCTGTTTCTGGACCATTTTTCACTGGTCTTCGGCATCCCAGAAAGAGTATTATACCCATTATAAGTATGGAAGTTAATGATAGGCATATAAAAAATATTGGTGACATCCAAAACGTCCTTTCGCTGAATTCTGGAATTTCTAAATCTGGTGCTGAGGTCCTATGTTCCATTCTGAATTCTTCAACCTTAAAAAAACATAAAGGAATGTTATCAGAATGGTTGAAGAAAATATTGTTTTTTAAAATTATGAATCTTCTAACTACAAAGAAGTATAGGATCAAAAATATAATTTTTTTTTTTAAATTTCAAATTTCATCATTTTGTTTATATATCATTTAATATAACTGCTATAACTGATTATAAAATATGTCAAAATATGTTCACGCAAAAGATTTGCTTTGTAGGTTTGATTGGAACGAGTGAAAAAAAAGTAAAGTATGATTTCCGAACAACTATTTTAAATGGGGTGTGTTTGGAGATAGTCGCATTATCTCTCTGATCTGGTGATAAAAATTTTAAAAAGTTGAATTTGGAAAGGTTAAAATTGTAGCTAAAGGCTTTTACATAAATCTATAAGCATTTAACTATATTATAAAATATAAATTATATGCTTTTTAAATTTCTCTATATTATAATTATACAGTTGAATAATCCTATTGGTAACAAAATCACTTTGACTTGATTCTTTTCTTGGTATTCTGAGGATATTTAGAGGAAAAATTTGTTTTTTTTTTAGCTGCTGTAGTTTTTTTAGTTAACTGCTGTATTAAGTCTTTTACTTGTACTTCATTAATTTTGTTAAAGAATAAAGAAAAATTTTTTAAGTCGAACAATGACGTAAAGGTAAATGAGAAAATTCTTTAAAGACTTTAAAATTTTAAATTAAGGCACTATACTAATTGTTTCTCAAATTCAATGTTTAATCAATATTTTAAGTTATAATCCACGATAGGCTAAGTTAAGTGCGCAGATAGACCCTAGGGCGCAAGTGCAATTCGATATTAAGCATATTTTATGTCTATTTACAATTTTTCAAAATTATGTTAAAAATGTAATTTGATTTCTGGTGTGTAATGTAATTTTGCTCATTTGACTTATTTGAATAATAAAGGAAATAATAGTTAATGTTAAAAATCGTGCGAAAAAGTTCATCATTATAAACATGCACATAAACAATTTATTATTATTTTTTTTTTTTTTGTTATATCAAATAAGATTACGTAGTTGTCAACTATCTCAGGAACGAGTGTTGAGAGTATTACAATTTTTTAAACGCTTAAAATTAGAATTTTAGTTTAAAAATCGTCTTAAACTATTTTTTTCAGTATTTTCTATGTAAATAAAATAATACACATTTTCGTAAAATTGTTGGAAATCCTCTTAAGGTCACTTAATTGAAGTAACTCGTATAAAGTAGAAGAACTAAATAAAGTTTTTAATAAGGTTCCATTTCTTAAAAAATATTTCTACATTCTGAAACTAAGACGGACAATGAATAAGGAATTAATTCTTAATTATGGATTTTAAAATCCAATATATCAGCCTACATCAGGAATCGTATTGCTATTCTTATATTCAGTTCATGGCCGGTATTGAATTTGATTGTTTAATTCAAATTAAAAAGAAGTCTCACCTGTAAATTAAAGAACGACATGTTTCTATTGCACAAATCTCCGGAGCAGCAACAAAAGTGCATATTCGATTTATTTATACATCGGTCCTTTTCGCAAGATCCACTTTTTTGCGGCAGCTTCCAGCAACCTTAAATCAGGGAAAAAATACCTGTTAGTAATTTTTGTAGTAAGCCGCGTATTGCTTCGATTAATCAAATATGCAAATGTAAATTTGTAGCCGTGTTTGTCAGTTCCTCCCAATGTGGTATCTTAGCTTTGTTGTGAGAGCAAAATTCATATAAATAAGGTGAGGAGATATTTTTGTTAGAGTAAAATATTTCACAGGTTGGGACTTGCAAAATTGTCGTTTAGTTTAATCGTCTGAGCAAGATTGCAAAATAAAAGTGGAAACGTGGAAAAAGTGCCGACGCCCGAGCAGGGACTTGAACCCTGGACCGTTGGATTAAAAGTCCAACGCTCTACCGACTGAGCTACCCGGGCATACATTACAACGTTCTCGAAGTAAGCTTTTCACGTACATGGTGGTTATGACGACCATTGGTAAAAATAAAAATCTTAAGAACGTCTTTTTTTATTAAACAGTCAATTTCGAAGATGTCCCAAAATCAAGCCCGGATTAGGCTAAGACCTTTTTTAAAATTTCAAAGTAGAGATATTTGCTGTTGTTATTGTTATTTTGAAACTAGTCTTCTAGGTGTTTTCACGAATCTTTTTTGTATAAGAGAAACATAAGCCAGGACTTCTATTTTACTGGATAGTTTGAAAAAATTGCTAAAGTAGTCGCGATTTAATTAAAGCTTTCAATAGTAGAACTCGGTTTTTATATTAAAGAATTGTGCTACTGTGAGTTTTTCGGAAAGTTAGTATTTGTTTACTTTAAGGACTAATTTTAGAATAAGAAAATTAGAAAAGGTGTCATATATGTCGATATTTAGGGGAACGTGTAGGCCGTGACACGAAGTAAGCCATGTAAAATAATAAGAGCAAAGAGTTAAGCATACTTTGACCCTAAAAACAAAACTAAGCTAAGTCAACTCTAATACTCTATACTTTAAACAAAATTCTATTTCTTTTTGTTTCGGATCCAATAGACAAAATCAGGCTCCCCAGTCCGATCTCCTCACATCGGAGACCATTTAAAACTCGGAATCGTTTAATTCTTGGACATTAATTATAGGAAATCGGACTAAACAATTAGTAGAAATAATTTGGTTTTATCCATAAAAAGGACAAAAACTTCTTTTATTTTAAAAGGTCTAGTAATTTTTGGACTATCTTGTATATAAAACTTAAAAAAGTCTTGAATTTTTCCATAGTTAATCTTGAAGAATTACTTTTCAATAACTTTAAATATAAATTTAAGAAAACATTGTAAAAAGTTATTCGAAATTTTAATAATTCAGTGACTTTTGAGCCATCCTGAATTAATAAATTATTAAAAGCGACTTGAATGGAATTTTTTCATTTTTGTTAAATTAATTTTCAAATACAGCCTTTATATTGCGGCATATTGCTACGCATCACACTCCGCGAAAGTGGAGTGGCTATAAAGCACTACCTTGACCTATGAGCATTTTGAAAGCCCTAAACTAATAATAAATTTAAAGATCTCTAACGGAGGGAAGTAAAGTTTTTATTTTTGGTATTTGCAAATTTATTCATATGATTCCAATGTAAATATTTCAATTCATGTTAAGTGTTATATTAATTAAATCCAGGCTATATTTATTTCCAGTTACGAGTAATTTCTCCGTTCATCTCTTATGCGAAAAGATTTGTGAAAATTGTAATCACAGACGCAGAGATGAATACTCAGATCGAAAATCTTCATTTAGCAAAATTGAACGCCCGAAAAAGGAAAAGCAAGTCTGTGAAGCGACTGAACAATTTCTCAGTTTATATTAAGAGAGTTCTGCGTAAAAAGAAGCCTCTAAACCAAATCTCACGGAAAGCACTTAATGTGATTAATCACCTCGTCAACAGTGTGTTCACCTTGATTGCGGATCAGGCTTCAAGTACGAAGCGGAAAACCTTAACGCACCGGGAAGTCGCCGACGCCTGCAAGCAAGTTCTGCCACCCAGCATTTCGATGCATGCTAACAACCAGGCGGATAGAATCCTAACACAGTACATGAGTTCCATAAACCAGTAGTATGTTGTCTAATGTCTGTGGCTTACTTAGCCTCATACTTTGTAGTCTATTTTTATTTATATACAACAATAAGGTTGATTTATATGTAGGCGAATAAATACCTTGTTTAATTATTTGCGTTCCATTACCAACAGTTTTCCATAACGAAAAACAATAGTCTACTTCAGTTTTGCACATTTCGTACTCGGTTCTCTGAAAAATAAAAGTAGAAATCATTGTGAGTGAAATAGAAGCACGTAAGTGTATTTAAGGCACGTGAAAGGGAAGGTCAAACTTTGAAAGGTCATAGATTTCTGCAAATACGAAAATAGCATGTCTTTTAATCCCAATACAATTCTAAATGGAAATTCACAAAACAGTTTGATAAAGGCATACGTTATATATTTTTTATAATCATTTACAAAATTCTTTGAATACCATCTAGCTATGCACTTAATGGTTGACCCTGTATGTTATTGGTCTAATAGTTCTATAAACATAATTGTAAAATAGACTATGCTTCTATTCGTCGTTAAAAATAACCAATATATGGAGGGAGAAAAGGAGTTTCAAGAATTTTTTATATCTAAACTAAAAGGCGGTGAAGTGTGAATGTAACTCGCACATCGAATGTTCTGTACCTTTAGAAGAATAAATGTAAGTGCACACTACATTATTTAAATTATTATTATTATGTTGATAAAGAGAATTACTAAAATAGTTGCACTTCGTTCATTAATTTAGTAGACTTAATAGTATAAAAAACCCCAAATATTTTGGCGATAAGAAATTGAACACACTTTTCTTGGTACATTCTGGATGATATCTATAAAATGATACAACAATCAGTGGGGTCAGAAACAATTTTTGTTATTATCACACTTTGTCCAACTTAAAATGAATACTTTTTTCGGTTTTCTAAACAAAGGCTCCCTCCTCTTCTCTTTGAAAATGTTCACTGCCTAACTTTAAAAGAAGTATCCCCTCATACTATAGAAAACAAAATCCTAAAAAATGCTTTCGATCTTCTTTTGGAATTCTGACTATCTAAAAAAAAATTCAATAAAGGGAAAATAGTTTGTAAAGTAGTACTTCAAAGTTATACGAAAGTACTCTAATGATATTACGGATTTATTTGAAGTTCATTTTACATCTTTTGGTCTCTGAGGGTGAACTTCAAATAATAATAATTGGAATTGTACGATATTTTAGATTGCCAAAAAATACCCTTTACATTTTGGTTGAATTTTGAAGTATATTTTTATGGTGGATAAAAGTGTTAAAAAAAATTTTATCTAGAATTTGAAGTACACATTAATAAAGTTTCAATTATATACTTCGTGGAAATAGGGAGGTGAACCTAAGACCGGCTATGTTCTTGTGATGTCATAAGCCCACAAACAAATGTTATTTGGGCATGAATATGAGAGTCTATGCATTTTCATGGAACATTGACAATCATTCAAATTATTACTTTTATTGAAAATTGGTTAAAATACAAGTTGATACTAAAGGTAATAGTGGAAGCGATATTTAAACTATGAAGTTTAATGTTTTGGGGATATTCCACATGGTATATTATAACTCAAAATTTATTAGAAACATAATACTTACATCATCTGTCACGGTACTGACTGATTCAGTCGGATCCGGCACATCTTTGAAGTCACTTTGGTAGTCCTGGTAGTCTTGGTCATCGTAGAACTTAGCGCAAATCCTTCTTTTCGGAGCTATAGAAAATAAAATGACACGGCTAAGAAATCACAACTAATAAACAATATTTAAAAACGACTTACCCCCATGTCCACTACTTATGCAGAGGGTCGATATTAGTAAAACATATTTGGACAGTGTAAATTTGTTCATCCTGAAGTGTTTTGTACAAATATTAAGGATACCTGCAGCTATGCTATTCTTTATTCATTCTTATTGTACTTGTTGCAAAAGACTAGAAAGTCCTCGTAGCTCTGGCTACTTTCTATTTTATATGTGAGCCTTTTCTCTAGCTAAAGTTAGCATGTTGAAAGCGACATTCGGACTGCTTCATACTCCTCGACGGTCCTGTAAAATAATTGAGTTACAATAAATAAATCGTCCATTTAATGCGCCGTTTATTAGAGAGTCATAGTGGCATAACATATGGCCATATTCCAGAATAAGTTAAACGAGCAAGTACGACGGTGCCTGCCGTGTAGGTGCCACTAATTGGTATTCCTCGCAGCCTGCTGATATTGTTGCGAATCGATTTATCGCAGAGACCACATGCACCCATCCCCAGGTGTCATATTAATGAGTATTTCAATTTGAAATTCGGTGCAATTCATACCTCGCCGTCGGCCGGTGCCGGGAAACAAATAAATGGGAACTCGGAATACATATGGTATTGGTATGGGACAGAGGCATTAAAGCTAATTTGTAGGCTATGCACTTGCATCTGGCTCTGAACAATCTTTCTACATAGGTGGAAAATAAGTGTTAAATATTTCTCGTTTTATTATCAAAACCATATTGAAGATGTGAGAAGCGTGCGGAATATTTTAACAACTTATTTGTAAGTCACGTTTGGATTGCACGAAGAAATAAGGCGACTATTGCTTTCATCCAATTAATTTTCTAAAACTGGTTTCGAGAATTTAAGCAGATAACTCTGGACTAACTTCAATCATAAGATAAATAAAAAAATATATTAAAATATCGCCTTTACAGTCAAAAATGCTTGGTATCTATATTTTAAAGGAGAATACAACAATATATGAACTTGGACAAACTAACACTTTATCTCACAATTGAAAGATTTTTTCTTTCATATGTCCTCGTAGAGATTTGGAAAATCGTGAAGAAATATATAATTTTTTAATTCATATGTTTGAATCCAAATTCGCTTACATCTGATAGATTCTATTAAATCACAATATAAATTACTACAACGCCTAGAGGTTACAAGATTTTATTGCATACAAGAGAAGCTAATTAAAGCATTCATTCAAGTTTACATAAAAAGATATCTTGGAAAAGATATAAAGCTATAAAATATAGAATACGTTTAAATATAAAATTAAAATATCCACATCTTGTATTTTTAATTGGCAGATATATTGTTTTATTAATTTATTTCCTCTTGGAAGACGACATTCTCTTGCCTACGATTTAATTATTGAAAAGTATATTTGCTGTGACTGTGACTTGAAGTACATAGAGCTTAAAAGGTTTACAAACAACAACAATAAATGTATAAGTTAATATAAAATATTAGTCAAACATAGAACGTTGTTTTCCAAAGAAAACTATTGTTCACAAATATAATTCACGAACCACGTTTTTTGCAAATAGCATAGCTTATAAAAGTCAGTGAAAGTCGATGCTCTAGTCCTTGATTCTATTACTTTTCCTTCATATCACGATGATATTTATTTATAATTGTGTCCACAAACTCAGAGATATGTTTAGAGGAAGAGATGTTTAAAATATCATACATAAGCAAAATCCTTAAAGTATCACAACAATAATAAGATTTGCATGTAATACGTGTCTATGAATACGCCGTATTTTCAATGTTATGGCCAGATTCCTATTAAGTAATTAGTGGGGCATATTTGCACTGAGGATATAACGAAAATGATGTGAAATAAATAAAATAAATGCAGTTTGAAGTTTGGAATGTTCTTATAAAAGTTTCAAACGACACTTGAATTTCAGATATGGAGAATGGACTCAAAAAAAGAAGTTTATTAGAGACAAAAAGGAGTTTTTGTAGTTTGCAATTTTTTAACACAAGAGACATAAAAATCAATGCAAATACTTTTCTAAAACATAAGGTAGGCACTTTATCTAGAGTCGAAATGTAAAATTTCATAGGAACGCTTCTAATAACATAGATTTAGACAAATGGTAACACGATAGTGGTTATTTATATACAAACATTTGCGATGTTATCAAATGCAAGGCACACCATTCACCCCTTGGAGAATTCAACCAGAAGTTGTATACCACCTAGAAAACAAATGAGAGGCTTGAAAAATGCAAAAATTAATTTAAGAAACAATTGCTGGGTGGAACTGATGGAACCGTGAACCAAACCGACAATTGAAAAGATCAACGACCGAACCTTTTTCCACAATTTTTTTTATTTCTATTTCCAAAATTTCCCCTATTCTTTGGAGGTGTTTTTATCTAAAATCTCGCTGAAACCCTCGTCGCGTTCGGAACAATTAAAGACCCAAGTACCTCTCGGCTGGTCTCGTTTTCGTTTCATTTTGCCTCCTAAAATTTTCTCATATTTTCGTGAACAACCATAAAAACGAAACACGTAACTACTATACAAAATCGATGGCGACTGACGACGGTCGACTCATCGGGGCGGGGAGGGCCTGAAACCTACGCCCAAGTGCCCAACTATACTTGCAAAGTTTTCGTAACCCCGCGCGTAGCCACCAAAAAAAGGAGCAGGCTGGATCGCGGGGAACACGTCATGCGACCCAGCATGGAAATTGCAGCGAAAATCGAGCGCCAATGGCACAACGAGGGTTTTATTCAGGCACAACGAGGGTTTTATTCAGGCAGCACGGGGAAAACTTGTCCTTTTGAAGGATAGTCGAAAGGTTTTCGGGCGATTGATCATTTAGGGATTTAATCGATACTATATCAGTTCAGCTCTTGACAGTCCATAAACAAAATATGACGAAATAGGTCACGGCATAGGATTTCCTGGAAAGTTTTCCACCACTTGCTCTTTTGCAGTGTTTTTTAGTTTATTATTTTTAGATTTTTCCGTTGTTGCTGGGCAGCATGGAGTCGCGGGGAACCTTCTTAGATTCCATAATCGGGTGCTCACGCATATGCAGCGATTCTTGCATGCAGATGCAGATTGCGATACGCCACAATGTGATGATGGGGCTATTGCTATTGCTAGAGCTGTGGAAGTGGAGCAAACTATTGCCGTCATGAAAAAATATGGAGAAAAATAGAAAAAAAGCTTTATGTTGCGTGTCATGCTCACGTCTCCACAGTTCGCTATATGGGAAGTAATCTGTAGGAAAATATTCCTATGTGTTTTTTGCCTTTTAATAAAAAACCAGAGCAGCACATTTCCAACTTATCTTACATGCTCGTCGTGAATACAGCCTTCAGACGGATTAAAAGAATTCAAACATGCTTAGAATCGTTTTTGATTCGTTTCTGTAATATCGTCTTACAATTTTTTAGATTTCTGTGCCAACTCTATTTTTTCCAAGGCTTTCATCCTGGAAACAAACATTAAGGCATCAGGTTCTATGTTTCTAGAGTGTAGGGAATTGGGTTCCACCTCCGTAATTATTAGTTCTTGTTTGGTTTCAATATACATTTCAAACTGTATTTGTGTGCGTAATGATTTGATAATTTGTTGATATATAAAATAGTTCTACTTTGTTTCAGCAAAAGTAATATGCTTCATCTCTGAAGAAAATGTTTCAATGAACATTCACAGCACCTTCCTTAAAAGGTAGTTGTCTTCGCCAGGCTTTACAGTCCGTATTGTTTACATTTTTATAGCAACTTATAGTAATAATTATATTTTTTAAGACCAAATTCATTTTTTAGGAAATCAGTATTTATACAGCAGAATCTTTTTAGCGCTATATTATTTTTTGACCTGCTTTTCCACATCTCTTTTAAATATCTGATGGTAATAAGGAAAACACATTTACTACTATTTTACGCATTTACATTATTTCAATATTTGTCTTATTATTGTGAGCATGTCTTAAAGCAGACCCCTTACTTACCTTAATTTCACTATAGTCCGGTGAAAGGTTAAAAGTATAAAAAATGACGTCCATTTCATGAATAATTAAATTTTAGTAAATTTTCTTTGCAATTATTAATAAAAACAACAAGATAAATTGTGCAAATTGGGCGATTGTAACAATTTTGGGAAAAGAATAATTAATTAATAACTAAAGGTATAATAATCCTTATGAATTTTCATTAAAGTCGTATTAAGGAAAACATGTCTAACTTCGTTTCAGCAATCACATTTCATGGGAGTAGGGCCTACAATTCTTTGATGAAGGTGTTACATCAAAGAAACTGTTGAAGAGAATACACAGGCATCATTTTATACTTTGCTTTTATTTTAACTAGAAATTTTTCGAGTTGCTACTTAGTGCATTGTATTTATATTTTCATATCGTTATTAGTTAATTAAGGTGCTGTTGTTACCGTCGTCATTATGTGCTACATAATCTTAGCAATCTTCCGACTCTGATTATTGCAATTATCTGGCGACAGACTTTGCTTCACGTACCTCCTACTGCCCGTAATCGATTTCGAATAGATTAATTATTTCACGATTTAAGATCTATTGTTATCGCCTACGTTCTAAGCCTTTATTTTTGTTTTGTTAATTATTCCAAGGAGTAGGAAAGAGAAGAGAATTTTTGAGTTTGTAAATTCATTTTCAAATTATAAAAACTTATGATAAAATATTGAAGAAACCATATTATATATTAGTATTATATTAGCAGTATATTCTGTTAAAATTTCCAATTGACTTGTTGAAGAGTTTTATTTTTCTTATTTTTAGTTCTATAGTTCGGAAAATGTGTATTTAAAAATTGTCGTATGCATGGCCAATACATTAGGAATTTTAGATTGATATCTTATTGGTGGTGGATTTATAAGGAACTTAAATTTCGAAATACAAAATTGAAATTAGAATAATTTCTTAATGATAATGATTATCAATTAATAACCATCTCATTTTCTAGAAACGAATGTTTTATTAATTTTTATGTCTCTCAGTTTTCTGTTAGTTAGTTACAGTACTATGCTTATTTTAAGTATTATGTTCTCTTCTATGTTAACAATTTTTTCCTTTTATTGTTTTTTAACTTTATTTAGTTTTTTTAAATTTACAATTCATTATTATATAAAGCATTTCATCATATTAATAATTAGAATAAATCTAATAAAATGGAATCCGTGTGCTTGTTTAAATTTGTAAGGTAGTAAAATAAGAACGGAGATCCACCAGAATGATTATAAAAAAAGGGTATACTGATTTTCGATACAGTGGGGAATAATTTTCAGTTTCCCAATTAATGGAATTAAAATCTTGAAATATGAAACTTGAACTTTTCGCACTTTAATTTTAATAGCCTACAGAGATACTGTCAATCGACATGGACATGGGAAAGAGCAAGTTAAGTCGGACGGATTAGTTTGCTTGAATTGGATAAAAATCAAGGAATTCGAAAGTGATACTTTATTTGTTGTGTATATAGAAGAACTATTGCGTAGTATGGGAAAAAGATAGGGGAAAGTATTGCAAAATAATGGAAATATTAATTCTAGTTATTTAATAACTCAGCTTCAAAAAGGAAAAGTGTAAAAAAATTCCTCACCAACAATTACAAAGGGTTAAATAAAAGATATTCATTAAATAAAACCATAAATTAATTATTCAAGCATTTATTTTCTATTGAAATGTTTATTCCATTCATACTTGGGCCCTCCTCCGTTCTACATTTGATTGATAAGAACTTAAGAGATGTTATGCAGCGTATTGCTAGAAAGAAGTGGTTGGGACTTTAGACTAATTCAAGACGCCTTGGCCCTTGTTCAGTTGATCTTAAGGGGTTCTGTGCTACATTTACCCCGAGGAAAAGGCAGCGATGGCTTGAAATAATTTTAATGACTTTCGCATGAATCAATAGCATAATGCGAGAGGGACTCCAGCCCCAATGGGGCTCCGGTGCTCGCTTAGAAATAATCTCACCCCGCGTACCCAGTCGACAGTTCCATTTAGGCCCGTCTCGTCGGTAGGGCTCGCAGTCTTTGCATATGATATGGAGTGATATGAAAAATAGAAAATATGCGCTGAAAGGAAACGTCGAGCGGCTGGAAATAGGCCGAGTATTCTTTTCTATGATTGAGGTAGGCCACTTGGAGCAGTCCCCCGTGTGTTGACACACATTCCGCGACGAACGATTGGGGCTGTTCCGTGGTTTTAATTTTATATCCGGGGATCCCCTAAACCCTCGGCTGTATCCTCGGCTCATTACCTCGCTCAAATAAACCCTGTTGACCCAGTTGTTGTCGGATAATTGCATAAATATCAAAAGACCACGTGAATGCCGACAGGGCGACGACCACCCCATTCGATGGCCGACCAAGCAATTGATTATGAAAAACATCTTCAAATTTTAAACTGTGCTATAATATCAATGCCTGGACCAAATTCTCAAGTCGTCAGCCACTCGGCCTACTTGCCCACTTTCCGCAAAGACGTCTTACAAAGAAAATTTTTGTGCTCCTCCTCTTCCGCCTGACCGCAAACAGCACGAACATTTACAAAGCCACCAAAAGTCTGAAAGTTGTAGGATTGACCTCAAATTTGATTTCAAGCATTTTCTGGACTTGGAAAATCACAAATTAAGTTGTTCGCTTGTAGATTTTATTGCTTTAATGGTAATTAGACACTGGACATTGAATTTGATCAGCTTCGTGGGAGCTGCCGGCAGAGTTTCATGTTTCTATGCGTAGAGATTGAGATTTTTGATTTGAAATTTAAAAGGAACATTTTCTTAGAAGACATTCTATACTTGCTAAGTGAACATCACAATGACTAGTATAACCAATAGATATCTTATATATTGGAAATTCAATTAGGAACTGATCATTCAAAACATTAAAAATGTGGCAGACAATGTTGGCAATTATAGGGAAAATTTGTGTATTTTATTTTACCTTTATGAGACGATATCAGGTAGTGTTTCTCTGCTTGAACAATTTTTTTTATTGGAATTTGCAATTAAAGCATCATTTCATGCCTTTGTATTTCCTGGAAACTTATGAAAACGATATACACAAAAACCACATCACACTAGGCAGATGCCTTGTCTGATCTAAAATCGTATAGACCTTTTGTTAAAGTTTTCCCCATATTTTTAATTGTATAATTTTCACATCATTCTAAAATTTCATTATAATTTTAAGTACAATTATATTTTTAAATAAAAATATAGAAAACAGATTTTTGCTCTGCAGATATTTCTTAATATTTTCGGAACTAAGGCAAACTGATCACCGTTTCAAGATTTTTAACGTCTTTTATACAAGGACTCTAAGTATAAAGTTTGTTTATTAGACGGTTTAGGTTTCAGACATTGGCCTTATCAATTTTTATCAAAAAAGGAGCGTAGTGTATTCCTGATATGTTATTAATATTATTAAGATCTAAAAAACATGTTTTTTTATGATTAGAGCTTATATAGAACTATAATTGAATAGTTGAAATTCTCACAAAGAATTTGTAGATCTCAATCCCACTACGTTTATTAATTAAACTTACTATTCAATTTAATTCCTTAGTGTAATTTTGTTCTCTTAATCCCTCGACCTTCGTATTTTCCGACGTACAACATTCACCTTTCCTTGCCAAACATGTGTAATTGTTTATGTAATTTAACAATATCATTGTTAATAACAATTCTATTAAATAATAGGGATAAAACTATAAAATTTAAAATAAACATTTGTTCTAATTCTTTTCTATTAATTTTCATATCACATCCGACTAAACCAATTGCAATTATTTCAACATGGATTCTTCTTTTTATTTTCTACAACTACAGTCACTTAGAAATCTATGACGGTGTTATTTTTTAACTTTATTAAAAAATCGATGATTTTTTTTTAGGTATGTAACACTTGTTTTCAAGCGGTTTGTTTTAAAAATTTGCCAGATTTTTAATGTCACACCCTATGAAGTGAAAGGTCGAAAATATTTGTCTACTTGAGCACTTTCGAAGAATTTTTAACATATCCAGAACTACAGTTTTCGACTAATTCAATTCAAGTTTTCGAGGAAACCTAAACATAAGAATTTATACGATGCAAAGAGCTGTAATATTTTGAAGTTAGTACATGTGAAGAAACTAAAGTCAGTTTAACCAGTTTTTTAACCAGACAGACCATAAGAAATGATGAGAGACTTCTAGGTACTTAAAATCGTAAGTTGTTAATAAAAGATTAAATTGGCCGTTTTATTAGGATGCTATTGAATCACCTTTATGATCCTGACGTACCCCTTGACCATACGAATTATTACCGTGCATCACGTCAGCAAGTGAAGGACAGTAAAAAAGGATAATCTACTCTCCGCTGAAGGAAGTCATTCATGTTTACATGCTTATATTTTTTCGGGGCATTTTACCTCCGGTTCCACATGGACCGGATACGCACGAATCTACGCACAACTGGGCGGTATGGCCGCAAACCCGGTAACTGGTAACCCCTGGCAATACTACGCACACACAAGGGTTAATCGCATGGGATTTCTTCTTCCGAATTTTAACTCCCGCACCCCTCGGCGAACGAGTGTCAGTAGACAGTCAAAGTCCTCTTTAGGTCTGTTCCGTGAGCTCGTCAAAGGGCCTGCTGCACGGCGACCGCTGCGCTCTAGAGCCTCGCACCCTTCGAAGGCTTTCTAAGTGTCCAAGTGGCAGACAGCCCTCAAGCCATAGCTTGCCTGCTGAAGAAGGTCGAGGGGAGGATTCGGGGGCGTGCTTAGAATGCAATTGTTCTGTGTGTGTAACACGCTCCAGAGCCGGTGCAGGGGATGGGTCCGGGAGTACGTGACGGGTGAGACCCACCCCTAGGAAGCGGCAGAGGGTCGACAAGGGGAATTAAGAAGCACTGCTTGCTGTACTTTCAAGGCAAAATCGATTATTCGTACGAGAAACCCGTTAATGTTAGCCCCATTGCCCCTCAGCTCTGAGTCACCGTTGGATCCGGAGAAACAGATATTGGGATCCCGTTCCCGGTCCCGGTCCGCGGAAAACAACCGGTCGAGGGTAAACAACGGTTTATCAGCGGGTCCGATAACGTTCCGAGCCCGAGAACACGACCAGCCGATTCGCGAATCGTCGATTTTGATAACAAGAGCAAATATTTGTCGATATCTAGCTGAAGTCGAGCGAGGCAAAAATACAAATACAGACCGTGAGTGCGCCGTTCTGCGACTCGAGGTTTCTTTCTTGGGCCCCAGAACGCTTCTCAAGGAATCCGAAGATGGCCCCACGACACAGGAACAAGAAACGCTGGTGTTCGTCCGCCGCCGTCTTCGACTCGTCCACCGCAGCGGTCGCAGAATTGCGTAGAAAGGGTTTTGTGTGCACACACGGAATAATCAATTCGCTGGCCACACTAGCGACCGAATTAATTAATTCGATAGTGGATAATTCGCGCAATTATTGCACTGCCCGGACAGCGGCCGCATGGGACTACTCTATGGTCACTTTTTCACTCCTCACCTTAGCGCGGAAAATCGATTTTCTCAAGCCTCCTCCTGTTCGAGGTGGAAAAGCGGATACACTGAAACCCAAAAACGATCTGAGTGGACACTATCACTTATCACTTTGAAGGAATTTTCTGGCCAAAATAGAAAATTAGCACCAAGGAGGAAAGGAGGAGCGCCCTCGTCTTCAACGGTATTCGACCGGCAACATAAGCAACACTGGGAGACCCACGGCGACGACGGAGCACTCAGTTCTGCTTCTGCTTCTGAGCCTATGTTTGCTTTCTTAATCGAGTCGGCTCTCGCGGTGGACTCGACTCAAGACTCGCTGCTTGGACTTGGGGATCCACTTCTGAGTAGAACTGTAGAACACATTTTGCGTGCTGTGCTGGGGCCCCGCACTGGGACTCGGGATTGGGACTCCGAAGGAGACGAAGAGCCAGCTAACCCCAGAGACTAGCAAGAACTCACGACTTTTCAACATCTGCGCAGTGATAACCTTTGTAAGGGTTGGAATAGTATTCCTCGGCGAAAAAACAGTGGCGTCTGTTCGCCCCGAGCTAGAGATGACATTGCAAGATAGATATTCAGTCTTTTGTGTTTTTAACTACCCTTTAAATCTGAGTCAAAACAACAAAGAGAAGTATAGAAGTCCTAGAGTCTCACATCTACACTGATCAAGCTTTACATTATGGATTTGTATTTAACAACACAAACTAGTAAAACTAGCACCTTTGGATGCATATTACGGTCTTAAGATAGCTACAATAATCAAATCTCCACTTGCAAAGACTTAATCTGTTCTATGGGGTTTGTAGGGCACATTTAGGGAAGTAAAAGTATTGAAATTTAGATCAATCTTGGGAAAGTATATAAAGGTACCTATTAAAAACACTAAGTTGAAACGAAATACGATATAGATAAGATATAACATGTTCGCACAGAGTTCAGTAAAGATTACAGGGGGAATATTCCCTTAGAAAAGCAATGTCAAGAGATGTTAGTAATTTTAACCACAGTTCTAGTCGTCGCCTCTGAACAAAATTTAAGACTAAAGTAGACTAACGATAGCGTGAAATTTGGTCGTCCTTTATTTTTCTTCATATTTTGTAGCTTATAATTTGTTTCAAATTAATCCAGAAGTTAAATATGATATGATTTTTTAATAGAAATTAAAAGAAAGCATTTTAATACAACAAATTGAATTTAATATAAATAAGTATATTTAAAGTGAGAAGAACGATACCGATTATTAAAAAAAAATTATTTTGCATGCATTTTGATGGCGTTTTTCATTTTGATTCTATCGTTAACTCATAATCCTTAAACCGTGAGAAATCGTCAAGAAGGGATGTTTCTAGAAAAGATTGTAGTCATGACTTCACACTGGGAAGAAAGTTCTATTTTTTTTTGTAAATATCAAAAATATCTGCATACACGTCACATAATTCCCTAATAGAAACTAAAATACACCCAGAAGGTATCAATTACTACTGAAACTTAGGATAAGTAATGTGCCAATAAAAGGTAAGTTTTTACCAAGTGAGTTTTATGTTAATAATATTACGTTTAAGTACCCACAAAAATTTAACTTTCTAATAAAGTAGGTGTTTACTTTTAGATCTCGAAATACGGGAGTGCGAACGAAAACCAAATTCCTGAAATGAAGAATATTTCACATATTTCTGGAAAAGGTCCTTAAAAGAATCCCTGGAAGCATTTGTACAGAAACGTTTCCGTAAAAGAATGTTTCTTGTAATTTAAAACTCAATTTTTAATTCCACGAATATACGCATTTATCAGGATTTCGAGGAAGAAATGATATTGTTTTTTAAATGTGCACTATGCCAGCAGATTTCTCGACTAACTATTTGTTTTTAGTGTTGATTAGGCTCGCAATATCTCGTTGGATTACGCGTGCCGTATTAAATTTCAAAATGTGAATGGCCTCAAAAACTTCTCAACATAATTTTTTAAAAAAATCTTTACTACTGCTATTTCAATGGATTTTGAAACCTTTTGGCTAGCAAAATTATATAACCAAGCTATAAAACAAAGTGCAAAACCTAATTTTGGATGAAATGTTATCATTAATATTTATTGCAACACTTTAATCGCAATTCATTTTAAAGGGTAGGTTTTTTCTTTAGAAAAACGGGCAGACAAAACAGTCAGTTCCAATACTTTGTATACAAAAGCAAAGGTGACCATTAATCGTGAGTTATCTAACAATAAGAGGATATGGAATGTATCATACCTAGATTAAATTTCAGCTGACGCAAACGGCGAACAATTTCACAAGTGTAACCTTTCAGATAGAGGAGCTGACGGTCTGTCTTTAAGATTCGTATGGAAGCAGCCCGAAGGAACATCTACGGGCCGAGTCTAAAGTGCAAGTGGAAATCAACCGCAGCGATAATGAAAAAGAGCAGGAGATAAGCTGCGCGCGTGTACAAATTGTTTATTTCCTAACTAAGATAGCGAAAATGCCATCGGAACATATGTTAGATGCAGACTAACCATAGTCGGAAGGAACTAGGTCAGTAATCTCGCAGTCAGCTTAGAATGGAGTAATGTTACCGTGATTTGGAAGCAGTCGTTCCGAAGAGTCCACTGAAAGGCCAAGACGATCTACACCACTGATCTTGCGGAGCCTACAGGAATAGAAATGGGAATGCGGGGGGCAGCAATTGGGGACACATATGGGCAACAACAGAATAGACAGCCGCAAGTGGATTCTAGAACTGTAGTGGAAAAAAGGGCATATGATTTTATGGCTACCGCTGCTCATGTGTTCAGCGAATAATAAAATTTGTCGAGGCAAAAACAAGCAGTATCGACTGAGGGCTCGGTTGCAGGTCGCCTGATCGACGTCTGGGGCTTCTTCTGCGCATTCTTATCTTTTTTTAGACCCTAGACCCAAGTTGGCGGGACGGCAGACGGCCCGTCCGATCGAAGATAGGCCCGTGCGATAAGGACGCCCCTTCTGCGCGCGTCGCAATCGCGGACACCGACATGCCGACAGTTCATTCGAATGCGACTTTTATTGAATTCCAATTAAGACTAATGCTCGCGAGATAAGCGTGTGCCGACATGACATTCTGTTTAACAACATCTGACGACGATAATAAAGTGCAACGTGCAAAATCGCCGTCGAACTCGCAGCGCGGCCTAATAAGATCAATTGAAGATCCCAGGCAATCGCGGGCCCCGTGTGGGAGGGTCGCTGCTAATCGCGATCAGCGGACTTAATTGATGTGCCTTAATTGCAGATTTTCTAGGTGCTTGGGTGCTATTTATTGGGAACATTTCAATTTATAGTCTGCTGGCTGCAGCGACAGAAGGTTACTATGCTCGTCAATTTGACTATGCGGTTCTGCCTCCTACGAGAGCTTTATTTCTGGCTCTGCCTATGACTACAATTAGTGTTTAGAAAATAGTTGGTTAGAGACATTATGTATTTGAAATGATACCGCAATAATTTCAACAGCAAGGTTTTACGTGCCCAATTTCTATTGAAATTATGAAACATGCCTACGCGCTTAACCTTTAACTACTTTTCTTATGGGGTTGGTTTTAGGGTTTCGTACCTTAAAAGGGAAACTGGAACCCTTATAAGATCACTCTAATGTCTGTCTTTCTATCTGTTTGTCACAGCTACCTTTCTCGGAAGTGGTGCGACGTGGAAACTTGAAATTTGGCACATATCCCAATAGTCTTTTATGAAATATTCTTATTTTGTTTTAACAGAGGTGAATCGAGCACCATTGTGTGGGATATTTGGAAGGGCTCTTTTTAAGGACTTCAACAATATTTTTTTTCATAATTTTGGAATGGTTCTAAAGTCATAGCTCAAAATGTGCCAAAAAGGAGCGCCCCTATATCGTCTAGATTTCTAAAGCTACAATTTTGATATTATCAGGGTTAGTAGTTATTGACCCATAGATAACAGGAAAATTGCCACTTTTTTGTCAGTCTAATATTTACTGAAAAAAATAATATTTCGTGAAATAATATTTAATTAAATTTGTTTTATATGGACAAAAACAGTTTTGTACGAAACCCGCATTGCGTGAGACCGGCTCGCACTTGACCCACTTTTTATGATGAAATTAGAAAAATTAGAAAAAAATCCGTCCTGTCAGGTTTACCTTTTAAAAGCCATTATCAAGTTAAAATCCATAAGTAATGTACATGGTATTCTTTTTTTCAGCTAAAACGTAGTAAGTTAGAAATAGAATTGAGTTCCTAACTTTTACACGTCTAGTGTACTGAAATTCCATACCATTCTTGGAGAAAAGCCCGACTGATTTCTAATGAGAAGAAAAATAATTCTAGTTTCAAGCCTAAAAAACCGAATTAAATGTTGTATGTTGGTATTTTAAGAACATCAACTTACTTTTTTTTCTGTTCTATAATTAAAACCATTTTTTTTCTGTTTTAGAAGTTCTGAAATTCCAGTAATATTTGAGCCGTTTATTTTGAAAGTGGCCTAAGTCAATTTTGTAAAAAATTTCTATTTCACACATTTCTAGCTTCTACATATCAAAAAAGGTCAAAATAACATGAAATGATGTTTTTAAATGGACTTAGGATATTTTTAAAATAAACGGCTCAATAGTTGAAGTTTTACAGTAGATTTTCCTTCATGCTTTCACCTTTTGGATTACACTTTTTTTAGCATGCCTTATTTTTCTATCGATGAAACTCTAGGAAGTGGCATTTTAAGTCAGTTTTTAAGTCATAATATGTAGATGTATATCCAATGCTAATGTAAAATTAGGAAAGTCTAATATTGCTATTATTTATTTTTATAAGTCCTTCTACCGGAAAGTCATAATTCATTGACTTGCCTAATCATAAAATAAATTTTACACTAATATTTTTCTTTAACATACGCCAACTTTTTTTGATATGCTCCTTTGTTGCATGTAAATATTGACATTTTTCTTTTGATAAGGACAATTTTTCATAACCCTACTAGTTATTCTTTTTTCAGACATAGATTGGTCCTGGTCCTGGTAGGTTTGTTTATAAAAACAGAATTGATACCAGCAAATGAGTAGTTAGTAAACTAAATAAAAAAATATATCTCAATAATTTATGATAGTTGGATGTTTTGAAATTTGCTAGAGGCTTGGTTTCATCTTCTTCGGTTACTCCTAATTAACCAAATAAAATAAGATTGTCAGAACAAATCGTTTATTATTTATTGATTTGAAGAGCATTGAGTATAAAATTTAATAAAACACATAGTGGTATAGGTCTACATTCAAGGGAAAGGAGTCGCTGGCAGCACTTTACCAGCGCACTCACCAAATCCGATGCGAAGTCCATTCTTCTCGCAATAGCCACGGATGATGACCTCATCATTGTCCTGCAGGAACTTCCTGGTTTCGCCGCTCTTCAATTCGACGGATTTCGTCCCCTTCCAGCTCAGTTCGAGCATCGAGCCGTACGAGCCCTCAGTGTCCCCGCTGATAGTTCCCGACGCCATTAGGTCGCCGGGTCGGATGTTGCACCCGGTTACCGTGTGGTGGGCAACTTGTTGAATGGGCGTCCAGTACAGGTATTTGAAGTTTGACCGACATATGGTTGTCTCCTCCTTGTTTTCCGCTATTTTAGGGAAAAACGGATTAGTTTAGAGTGCGCAAGACAAAAATTAGAATTCTTATTTGCAAAATACTTCATCATAGGAAGATCTCTAGGAGCCTTTTTCGTCCACTGATTTAAAAATAATATGTAATATCTACTCTATGAATACATTTAAAGAATGCACCTTAATTAAATTTATATCAATGCAATACCCCACATCTGCAGATTCACCCATATCTCTCCTTTGATTCCATGCAGTTATTTTAATTATTATATACAAAAGTAGAACTCAATAACTACTTAAATGTAAAAAGGTAGTATCTACTTTCTAAATATAGGTTTGCTTAATAGGAGACTCTTCTTTCTGTATTACTTACGTTTTAAAGCAACTTCAAGATTGATATCGAAGTTGAAAGGGTTGTTGTGCCTCAAGTAGGGGAACGCTGGCGGTTCTTGGGGATAATTCGGCACCAAGAATGGCTCCAAAGCAGAAACTGGTATAATCCAGGGGGAAATAGTGGTTCCCAAATTTTTGGACGTGAATGGTCCCAATGGAATGTATTCCCACTTTTGGATATCCCTAGCACTCCAATCGTTCATAAGGGTGAACCCGAAAATGCGTTTTGGAGCATCTTCAATGGACACTCGTTCACCTAGAGAATTTTCAGGACCTCCGAGGAAGAAGGCCATTTCCAGTTCGAAGTCCAACAGTCTGCAGGGACCGAACACCGGTGATTCTCCTTCGGTTGGGAGTGTTTGTCCATAGGGTCGTCGAATGGGGGTTCCGGAAACAACGACAGAACTGGCACGACCATGGTACCCTACGGGAAGATACTTCCAGTTAGGCATTAGAGCGTTGTCTTTTCCGCGGAACATGATTCCCACGTTGGTAGCATGATGGATGGAGGAGTAAAAGTCCGTGTAGTCGCCAATTTCTGCCGGGAGATGCATTTTACATTGGGATTGGGGAACTAGTGCCCTGAAAGTAAAATTCATATGCCATGCATAAGTCAAAACGAAAAATAAAATTATTTTCTTTTTTTAAAGCTAGTCTCTGCAATTAATGGTTTTATTTGTCAGCTTCTAATCTCTTATTACTTTGCACTCTATTTTCTAAGCTTTGATTTAATCAAAGTTTAATTGATGTTTTTATAAGAATCAAAAAGTCGGTCAACGTTTTATTTAATTCTTTATTTTGTCCGCGTAAGCTCTTCCAGAATTTTTGTTAATAGATTTTACTTATGGTGTATTAATCACACTAGGAAACATAGTAAATTTAAAAAGAAAATCTTATGTTCTTACTTAAAATGGTTTGCTAATTTTTTGAGTGTTTAGTTTAATTAGTTAATTTTGAACGATTTTTTGTGGACCGATTTTTTACCTTTTTGCCAGTTCCACGTCCTTTTCTAGTGGCGAGCCACGACGTAGAAGCTCTTGGGTTCGAGTTCTCACTACATTCCACGCCTCGTAGCCTAGACTCATCAACAAGTTCAGCAATTCCGAACGCAAAGCTTCCTGTTTTCGGAGTAAAATTTTTTTAAACATGTGTGATTGTAAATTCTATTAATTAAATTATTTACCTGCACTTCGGTTGGATAAAGGTGCGCGACGGCTGAGAGGTCAAGGACATGTTCGCCTATGGCCACGCACACCCGTTTTGTAGGCTACAAAAAATCATATATTTAAAATATAAGCGTATTTCCTTCATATAAAGAAAGCTTCGTCGTGTGTCAGGATGGCCGAGCGGTCTAAGGCGCCAGACTCAAGAGAGATCTTGCCCGGTGAAGGGTTCGACTGAGCGTTCTGGTCCTCTCTGAGGGCGTGGGTTCGAATCCCACTTCTGACAAGCAATTTTTTTCCAATGCATTCCTTTTTTTATTCTCGTAGTGTACACTAAGTTATTAAACCGATGATTTCCAAAAGATAAGTCATTTGAGTTAGAAACAATGACATAGGATCAATTAGCAAATCGAGACTATACTTCGTATCACAATAATACCCTGGATACTTTGGTTCTGGAATTAGTGCAATAATCCAACTCCGAAATTTTAAAATCAAAATAGCCTACCTCGGCATTTGTAACGGAAAATCGAATCAGTTTCGAGTGTGAGATATTACACATTTAAAATATTTCACACTATTGTGGCGCTGTTCACCAACGGAGCGCGAAAACGATCTCCAATTCTGGTGATAGCAGTTCTTACGGAAACGTGTCAGATTTCTCTGAGTGATGTTTACAGAGGTCTCGGGCGGAATAACGAATTGAAGCATAGACCTTCATAGTCCTTAATCCTTAGTCCTTCCTCTATACTTGAGTAAATTGAAAGTCTCGAATGAATTGTTTACGAGTTTAAGTTGTATGCTATAATTTGAACATTTTTAGTAGTTTGAAAAAGTTGGTAAACTCTACTAGTTAACTTCAATTGTTCCCTAATTATGGAATGGAGTTATTTTAACCAATAATTCTTCGTTCAGTATGACTATGGGATATTTTGCAGTGATTGTTTCTTCTTTAAATCATTGAAGATTCCAAGCCTGCATTTAAAGTTAATTAAGATGGTATTTTAAAAACTTTCGTTACAGAAACCCAAAACCATAAAATATAAGATGCAGACATTATTGTCTGTTTGCTTGATGCTTTATATTGCCAAAACTACAAGACCGATTTGCACAAAGCTTTTACTATTCTTTAGCTTATAGGCCAACGTAAAGTATAAGTTGAGATTTGCTTTTATTTGTCTATTTAGTATGGACGAAATCACAGGCGCTAGTTTCTAAGCAATCGGTTAAATTTTAAATAAACAAAGATAGGCATCCCAAAAATTATGTCTTATCAAAAGTAGATAACCACATTCGTTGTTCTGTTACAATAAATAGATATGTGATTATATTTTGGCTAATCGGAAGAAATTTCAAATATTGGAAAGTTAAGCAGGTTATTTATATAAAGTCGACTTAAACCTGAATATCTAGAAAGAATTGTGTTACAATAATTCAAAAATAAAAAGTTAAAAACGCCAACACATAGCACTTTTCTTATTATGTGCAGAAAATTACAGCAGATTCATTTCGGCGCCATCGAAAAACCCTAAGGTAGTAACAAATGCTGTTCTTTTCCAAAATGCAAGTCATTTTTGCCCAGCCTTAGGATTTAGTTAATAAACAGCCGATGGCATATTTTATTGTGATATTATGCAAAGTATATGAATTTTAATTCCTCGCGATGCGAATCACACATATGGAGCTCCAATCTGGACTAGCAAGACGTAGCTCTGTGTTCATTTGCGTACTAACTTCTCTATTTACTTACATTACTTTCCGTTGAGAAGACACCATAAGGCAGATTTTCGATCGGGAAGTCACTGCCCGAGGGGACTGGCACAAAACTTGTCATTTTGGGAAGAATGTTATCGTTATCAGGCCGACCGGCTGTTTGGATCACAACAACTGAAAAAGTAAAAATAACCACTGAGACTGTCGCAATCGCCGACAGCTTAAGAGATACTACGCCGGGAGCTTCGCTTGGACTCTGTTTTCATTCCTCCCCTGCAGGCTGAAGGTGCTTCGTTTGGAAACTTGTTTTGGAGTGGGGTTCTGCCATCTCACCTGGGCTCACCTGATGCTGTGACTGGTTTTCTAGATGTGCATATTAAACGGCCGCAACTTGTTTTATTTATTCATCCAGTACGCGCGTGCCTTGTTTACAGTCGAAAATGTCGGGATAAGAATTTCTAGTCGCTAAAACTAAAGCATCTTAGTGAGTATGGCTAACATTAAGAGAAGTTTTTCGATTGAAGAGATCGCAGAAGCTTAAAGTCAACCAATGTGGGGAATTTTTACAGGAAAAAATTAACTTTGAACTTAAGCTGGATTTATTGAATAAGCCTTAGTACAAATGCTTTGTCTTAAAGGTAGACATTGTTGACCGATCACGAGTTAACTCGTGTTTGCACTTGCATTGGCTGCTGCGCGGCAATACGGCAGAGTCTAACAGGGCCTTGATTGGGAGGAGTAACTAAGAGATTATATTCCGACAAATTCGCATTGAATTTACTCATGTCATAAAAACCACAAGCTTGAATAAAACCATATGTAAGGAATGTTTGTGTTATATTTTTACTCTATTTAATCGTTATACAAGGTTGTTTTAGCCACTGCAAAAATTATTGTTCTCTGAAATTATTTTTAACATATTCTTTAAAAATATATTGAAATCTTAATAATCCCCTTTCTAATTCCGAAGGAATAAGTAAGTAAGTTGTAAGTTGGATTAAGTTGGAAATTAAGTTAAATATTAAAATCTGAACAGAAATATTTCAAACTATGGGGCAAAATGCCCAGTTCTATCTCAAATCAAAATTTTGAACTCTATAATTATATTTCTTGTTACAGCTTTTTGTACATTAAGAGAAGATTTAAATGAGGTGGCTTAATCTAAAGTCTAATTATATAAAATAGCATGCAGGTCAAATTTCATAATAGAAGGAATTAAAAACAGTTCTTATATTTGAAAATTATAGTACATAATAACAGCTTTGTTAGAAATATACTACAAACTCTACTTAGAGAAGCGAGTTCATGTCTGCTATTTTTCCTTAATATACTTACGCATTTGAAGATTTAAATATGTATTTTTTCCTTTTTTGTTTTGCCTTTCTTTTTTATTGTTATTAAAAAATTTTAAATCTTTTCAAGTAATGTAACAAACAACAAACCTGTTAAATATTTGTGACTTACCGTACTCAGTGTAACACTTAAAAAATCTACATTAGTAAAATAAGAGGCGATGCAAGTAAATCTGTGTGCCCAAATTGGAGCGGTTTCGAAAACATCCTGGACTTACAACATTAACACATTTATTACACTTCTGCTCTTACTGGCTAAAAACGAATTTTCCATTCGTTTCGAATGTGATTCGCGTCTGTTACTAATAGTAGCAGATGACTTGCGAAATTACAATTATTGACTTTCAGTTGGTCTCCCGATACTAAAGAGGAAATATACAGAACACAAACGAAGTTAAGTAGGATTACAAATATTTTTAGCTTTATTAATTTAATCTGTGCATGCGCTCCTTTTCTAGTAGGTATATTTAACAAGACCTAAAGTCTACGAACGTTATATACGCTCAAAGAGTGGTGTTTTACAAAATCCTGGAAAAGAAGATTGTTCTTCTTCGCGCTTCTGCTGTACATACATATGTGCTATTATTGTCATTCACAGCAAATATTTTGTTTTTATTATAAATATGATTATTTGGTGATTAATGTTAATACCTTTTTTGATATTCCAAAAGGGATGCGAATGCAAATCCTTATTATCTCTTCGATTTTTGTGGGTTTGATTCAACAAAATTTAGTGCTCTTATTAGTACTAATAGTGGTTAGATTAGCTAGGATGATTAATACAATAATAAGATTACAATAGCAACATTGAAGCATATTACCGATACATTGTTTCAAAGATTAGCATTGTTCGCAAATTGATATGCTGATTCTATCAATTACTAACAATAACTTTCCCACTGAACATTTCTCTCTTAACAAGTTTCCTGGTAGAATATGAATAAGTACGCCTATAGAATGTGTTCATTATGTACACAGATAACACACATCAAATTTAACTTATATTTAGGAATAAATTTCTCATTAGTTTTTGCATTAACATTTCGCCAATGAATTGAATGCTTGGAAGCCCTTATGTGTTTTGTTAAATCGTTTTTTCATAACTTTTTTTTTCTTTTAAAACTTTTAAAAACAAAACGCAATTGACCGCAAAACATCTTCTCCTATGTACACTTCTAAAATTCTCAAAAATAAAAGGAAAACGCATACTCCAAAGATATAATGCGGGCATAATTTAAAGGTTCACAAAAAAATAATAGAGGGGTACTCCTCGTGAAAGCGTGTATGCGACTGTTTTATCAATCTTAAAATATTTCAGAACAACACCTATAGAAAGGGTGGTAAGTCGCAATTGCACAACGCCCCGCCATCGCCAGTCTTGCACAATGCCACGCAGACCTGATCCCAGTTTGGAGTAGTCGAAATCGTCTTGATTGTCGTAAGTATGGGCATTGGTGTGCTATCCAACCGTTGGCAAATACTACATCCAGTCAGTGTGACGTCATTGTGTTCGCAGAAGGTGGAACATACCATGTTCGGACTACTTTTGGTATCCACGGTCCGCTGTTGGCATTTGCAAACTGAACCACCTGAATAAGAACGGACAAGTTAATCTAGAGTGAATTTTCGGGATATTCATGTACTTACCAAGATTAAATACGCAAAGATCTGAACAAATTAAATCCTCCTTATTTTGCATGAGATTCTTTGCACGTTCGGTTTTATTATCGTTGTGGGATTGTTGGATGTCTTGACATTGGGGGCCACATACTGGGCCCCCAAGGCCAGCCCTAAAAATATTACGATTTTTAATTTTATGATCTTATTATATTCTAGGTTCTTTTTATGGCGTCTTAAACATGAAATTTTTTTTTCTCTGTATCGAATCCACAGAACTCTTGAAATACAGAACCGAAATTTTATCAACGATTTATTAGCATTTTACCGCGACACAAGTTGAGTAGTTTTTATTGTTCTATGGGCTTTAATAGCGTTCTTCCCGGAATACACTTCTTTGAATTGGTTATCGTAAAGGCAATTGAAGATATTAACACGTAGCATATTATACAGGATAATAAAAACAAATTAACAATTTGTCCAATTCGAAATTAACAATTTGTCGGAATTCGAAAATTTCTAGAAATATTTTTCTCTAAAACGAGAAAAGTAGTTTCTTATTAACACCTTTCTTAAAAATTTAAAAATATTTAAAATTTCAAAAAATATTTAAAATTATTTAAAAATATTTTAAATTACGGAGAGTATATTGAGATTCTAATTCAAAATATTAAGTTTGATTTTAAAGGAAAAATGTCTAAAGAAAATTAAAGTAGTCCTTAGCAATGTTAAAATTGCAACAAACTTTTAAAAACGTCTCTAAAAGGAAATATTTCTTTCTAAGTTCCCCAATTAAAATTATTAAAATTAAAATTTAAACTTAAATGAAATTTCTTTTTGTACCGGTAAACTCAAAAACTACAAGACCACGGTTTATACAACGGTTTTGCGAGAATATTTCCCACAACTACGGCTGTCATATCAATCAGAATTATTAAAATCATTAAATTAAATTAAAAATTATTTTGCCGCAAGTATTAAAAATCTTTAAAATTAGAGTTTTATTTAAAGTGGCCCTAAATGTGTTTTGTTTTTTCTAGACATAGGTAAAAGAAATTCTAAACGTGTAACTCTGTTACTTATAGCATTCCATCAAAATGTTAGCTTCCCTGGTGGAACTCGTTTTAGAGATGTAACATTTGTGATATCTCGAAAACTACGTAACATAAACTCCTGGAGAAAGTACGTTTGCGATCCCAAGAAAAGGCATTTCAAATGATGTTGTAATATTTTTTATCAAGGAAATATCAAATTTAGGATTCTCATAATTCAGAGATATTCCAATTTTTGAATCGTGTTATATCCTGAATTCAGACAAAAGCAGAGGCACGATCGAATGATCTTATAAGGTAAGGTAAGTTTCTATTTAAAAATTCTGGTGGGCTTAAATAGAAAGTCCAATAATTGAATACATACATATGTGCAAATTTTATTGAGGTAGATACTACTTATTATTTTTCTTTTTATCCAAAAAACTTCACGGAAAAAAATCTTATTACGGCCTTTGCGAAGTTTAAATTTCTTTCGCTGTGATCTACCTCAATTGGATTCAAACTTGAAAATATCCAGCCGAAATTTAATTTCATAAAATATTCGAACATTAAATATGGCTATAAATACTAAAATCAATAATTTGTATGAATTTTCAAATCCGCAAATAGTGTGCTTTAAAATCACCTACTAAAGTGCGTAAGCAATGCTTTTAATATTAAATTAGAGGTATTATTCTTCGGCGCCGAATTTTCGAGTGAAAATATCCTATTTTTGCATTTAACAATTATTTAGTAAAGTAGTTTGATTATTGGTTCCCTAGTAGAACTTAAATAAATTACAGAATTTTTCTCTTAAACTCGATGGACTCACTGCGTCTGGAGTAACTAAAGTACTTTATGACACACGGTCCCTTAAAAGCTCTTTAATGAGTTGCGAATTAAGACATTAAAGTGGGTCCCTCCATAAAATAATCACACAGACAAAAGGTCACACTTTGGACGAACCTAAATTCGGACAGTCAAGTAGCAGATAAGATCCATTCTAGTTTAATGCTCTAAATCTCTGGACACTGTAAAAAGGGTTTCTGGGTCGGAGCAATGATCGGAGCAGAAGTTTCCTTTAACAAGTAACAAGTGGATAGTGTCCTATCAATGTCTCATAGTGGAGGCAATTAAAACTTCAGCCGGGAAACACTCGACGGCAATCAAAAAAATCTAAAGCATTTTCCAGATCTGAGACAGACAGGTCTAGACATAATTGCTTTTCACTTTTAACCAAACTTTTGTTTCGAACTTTATCACCCGTCACCCATCACTTTGATACTTTCTAGACTTTCTCAAGGCCCAGAAAGGTACTCACCCACAGAGCTGCTTACACACCGCGGTCCAATCCTGTACTACACTTCTGGTCGACTTTGCGTTGTCCAGGAGATGAAAGTTGCCGGGATCAGATTCCGAGCTGGGGGTGGTTGGAGCTTTCAAAACCGGAGTCGGCGTCGCCTCGTCCTTGGAAGGTGCCTGGGTTCTGGCATGCGCCTGGTGCCCATAAATTCCGACCAATAACAGTGCGAGGACGAGGTGGGTCTGGACCCGGCCACATGGGTGGAGCACATGCAAAAGAGGGAAGGTGTAAAATTATTTAAACGAATTAATGTGTGGGCGGGCTGTCGGGCTCGTTCCCGGCACCCTCCATCGAATATAAAAGGGAAACGTCTTGTTCTTTTTTCCATGGCAGTGACCAACTTTGTCTTGGCTCAGCGGAAACGGAAATAAAGGGGAGGGGAGGATGTTTACCTAAAACCCACATTCCCCTCCGCAACGCCTACAGAATTAAATGGAAAGAAATTTGTACTAAGTTATGCAATTAGACCAGGAAGGGAAAGGGTGGCGCAGGTTAGCTCAGCTCTGAATTTTTCATTTTCCCTAATGTTGGGAGAGATTTACGCGCGGGCTGTAACGTTGTTTGTGGATTAACTTTTATGGGGATATATGTAGACCGTCGACTGTCGTTCCCCTATCTGATGGAGCTAGAGGAGCTTGTAGGCAATCTTGTCGACATTATCGCAGCACAAAACCTTCACCACTCGGCTGTTCTATCAGCTGAAATTTAAAGCATTTACTCGGCGAGTGCTCACGGCTATAATGTCTAGCGACTTGCTAGAGATGCGACGTCTGAACGGCTTGTGAACATGGCTCCCACCTGCAGACAATGGGCATTAGGTACCAGCTGGAGATGGGCTTTAAATAACACTCAAATCGTGGCAGTACATTCCATTCCATATCTGCGCAGTTCCAACTGATCCGAAGGACGTGATCATTGCATTTCACGAACATTTTTACATGTCGATTGGAAAACAGAGACCCAATGATTTAACGTTTACAAAATATTAATTTGTTTCGCTCTTTTCTAGCTACCAGTGATGTGCGTGTCAGAAAATTTGGGTTTTAATTGAATTTCATACACTCGCATATGCTAGATTGTCAAGAAAAAGTTCCAAATTTACAAAATACACTGAGAACATCGGTTTGTGAAAACAGACACAGAGTGAAGTCTGCTTAAGAATAAAAGTAATTACTTACTTTAACTAAATTACTTATATTTCTACTTATTGGTTTGTATTGTTTATTAACAAAAAAAATCTATTAATTAAAGAATCTATGTTATTTTTCTGCAGCTCTACAAAGAAGACCAATATTATTGTACATTTTTCAAAGTACATTTTTAAAAAAAGATGTCCTTGTTCTGTCGAGTAGTAACAAATTTCATTTTATCGTTATGAATAAATTTTAATATGTTTATATTAATGCTTGTCCATGCATAAAAAATATTATTTTCCTGTAAGTAAATGTGAATTTGAAAAAAAAGTCAATTGATTGATATAAAACAATTATAATTCAAACATTTTAAAAATTAGAGAAGCTTTAATTTTGTTGTAATTTGTTTCAAATTCTTTTTCTAATATCAAAACTAATGAACTGATCCTTGTAACTTCAGACTTGCATTCGTAATTGATTGACAGAAATAAATTCATCAAAAATATTTATTTATTTATTTATTTAATTTGTTTAAGGAAAATTTCAAATGTGTATATCTAGATTAGTCATAATAATGAAATATAAAAAAAACTGAATCCTTGTTTATTGCTTTTATCAAAAAATCTTAAGTTTATGTATTTTTGGGTTCAGAAAATTTCTTCCAGATTTTTCTTGTTAACAATTGACTACGATATAAAGTGTCCAAATTCTCTATTGTGTAATAATAAAGAAATAATTCGCTATTTTAACTTTAAATAAAATTTCAATGTATATTACTACAAAGGTCCAAAACAATTTTATTAAAATCATTCACTAGAGTCCATTGAACTCAAAGCGAATAGTTTAAAAAACGAAAAGAGTGCAAATATATCTCGGAATTAAGAAATTAAAACCACGAATAGGAAGTAACCTGTTTCGGTACCTTATCCATGACTTGGGCAATCACAACAGCCATTCTGAGCACACTTTAAACACTTCCGCGGACAAAATTCCGTCCAGCCAAACAGTGCTGCATCGGTCGTACAGAGAACTGAGTTCATGCAAAACAGGGAGCTTGATTTTGTATATTTCGATAAAACAAAAAATAACTTTGATAAAGGTGTTAATGGACTACGCAGTGGCAAAACCATAAAGAAAAATCAATCAAGCCGTAGTCAGATAAGTTGCATGAACTCTGATAAGCGTCAAGGATGCACTTATACTTTGTTTGCACCATCGCACAGGTAAGTTGAGCAAACACTTCAGGTACCAACAGGTCCCATTATGGATGGTAAATAATGCACCAGGTGTCCTGGCGACATACTTTTAAATCACGAACTTTTGCGATCGAATTAAGTGGTGTTAAAAGTATGAAAACTCTAAAAGCATCGCAATTTTCTGTATGATGCAGGTGAAAACTCCCATTTCTGCGAATTGCTTATCTTGCTAAGGTTTGTAGTTTGAGGGAAACCCCGAGAAATTAAAGTGGGAATTTGGACAGAAAAGTGTTTACTAACTTGTTGTACGAATACTTTACCTAAAGTGGGAAATGTTAGATTTTACGCGCCGTATTGTTTTACTGAGTCGAAAAGATTAATGACTAATAAAAGGATTTAAGTCGTAAAAATAAGTTATTACATTAAGTTGAGTTTTGTTGACCTGTACTCGGTTGAGCATTTTATTTTATACCAAATATAAGAAATACATAAGATGGCGTATATATTTGTGCGATTGGTAAATTTACATCAACGTTACAACGTTATTTAAAAGCCAGCAATTTAAAGTACTTTGCAGTCAATTTACGTACTAGACAATTTAAAGACTGCTCCTAAATCTGGATGAATCTGGAATTTCGAATTAAATCGTTTTTTATATTAAAAAGAATATAATTTTCTTGTTAGATTTCGTAGATCTCTAAAATACCACCCGTCCCCATAAATACATATTGGAGATAATAAAATTTGTGGACAAACTGGAGGCCGTATTTCTGTACTACTCTTTGGATCTATACCTTAGGTAAGTTCATAGCTTAAATCGGCGTATTGGTTTCAAAATGGCGCCTGTTCAGAATGTTAAAAAAAATTTCAATTTTATTTAGAATTAAATATGTATGTGGGATTCATTGTCGGATAGGGCTAATCTAGCTCTACAACTTTAACCTGACGAAAGCCAAAGAGCGAAATCTACCTTTCCGACTGGTGCCTGCCATCGGGACTTTTTAGCTTTATATTTAAAATTTCGTTTATAAAGTATAGTAATCCTCCATTAATATATTTATATGAAGAGCTAAGCAAAACAGGAAGGAAATATTTAATAAAAAGCAAAACTATAGATTGGAGCCGCGAATTAGCTAAAACAACAAGGTATTCTACAAGTAAATTATACATAACTTTCAAAAATCTGTTTTCTTAGAATTTTATTCCTGATAGCAATGTTTAATCGACGTTTTTTAATTTTATAAATTGGTTACATTTTTATAAGTTTGGAATGCGAGAAATTGTGTACGCAAAGATTCGTTAAGTTAACTACCGCGAGACGCAAGTCAGTTTCTACCACCTTCCCTTTGAAATGCAGGAATCATTTAGGACGTAACTTCCTCTTAGTGATTTTGTTAAGTTGCCGAAATAAATGACTAACTTACCTTAAGGATGGAATTGCATCTAAACGACGAATAGCAGTACATTGACTTAAACGTCCACTACGAGGAAGAAATGATTTCTAGTATATGAAAAATATTGTGCAGTTGCCAAGTCTAGATTTTTCAAAGTTAGGAAAAATTGAAATCACGCCGATTTAATCTGCAACTAAAATGATTCGTTTATAAAATTTTTTAGAGCTTGGCTTTTTTGTTTTTTCAAAATTGTAACACTTTATGCTAATTCCAGGCCTAGTAACAGAAATAATTACTTAAAAAAATCTTTCCTTTGGAAGTATAAAGTATGAAAGAATTTTAACTCAAACAATATTTAAAATCCTTAGTTGTTACTTAAGTGTTTTAATTATCCTAACTTGTAATGAGGTAAGATTGTATTCCATTTCAGAGCTCTTTTGAGCCAATAATTATATTAATTAAGTAATATGATTATTTTTTCTCATTTTTTCTACATTGAAATGAAAACCCTTCTAATGTATTTTCTTGATCTCTCAGTTTTTTGTTTTATTTTCGAAGTAAAATTCTTAGAAACAACTTCCGAATTTGGACAATACCGCAAGAACGTCTTCCATGTGCTACTTTTTATGAATCTTCATGTGAAATAACCAAGAAAAAACTTTAATGTCTTTAATTAATAAATTATTAGAAAGCCAACTTTAGAAAGTGAAAACTGAGAGGTTAAATGAAAACTTTTTACGTTTTTATCATGAAAGCATTAGTAAAGTAGTCGTATAATCTCGTGAAATTTCCAACGGCGAGAAAAATTCCGGAATTCGAAAAATAGTTCTTTGTAATTTCGTCAATGTTTTGTACTTAAAAAAATATTTGGAACAACAGCGTAAAATTTTATTACAAATTGGATTTCCTGATCTTGTTTTATAAATAGAAATGTACATGACGATGACTCTTAGAAGAAATGTCTATAGGTGCACATGACAAGGTAGCATTTATAGCAATGTAACTTGTTGATGGCACAACAACTGTAATAACGTGTGCTCGATGTATTTATGTTCTCAAGAAATAGTCCACTTACATATTCTTCTATAAATTTAAAAATTTTCTAGGTTTTAAAAATAATTTACATATAATACTGAAAGGTTTGCCTGTCTAACATGGGCCTTTTTAGGTTACTTTCAAAAATCGGGCTCGAATCTTAAAAATGTTTTATGCCGTTCAAAAGAGAAAACGAAGTCTAACATACTTTTACACATGGTCATATATTTCTTTCATTTTAACAATACATGAAATCCATGCCTGGGGAAACTTCCACAATACAGGCGAATCCACAGTTGGTGCTTTTGGCTACTTTAGGAAAGTTTGCTCCAAAAACCGTCTTATAATTTTCTGTCTGATCGATAGTGGTCCGTTCGCCGAGATGTCACCTCCGGCGGTATTTGTGAAGAACATACTTAACGAGCAAAATATAGATCTGTTCTATTTTTACGGCTATGTCGAACTCCCCGTGGAGGACTCTAAGGACTAGTATGTCTCCGTTGGCAAACATCCAAGGCGCATAAAATTGTTGTAATAATTGGAATTTTGTTGCGTCACGACATCGCGTTCGGTGGTGGTACCTACGCGTCCTATGTATGCCGGGGATTTGGCTGTAGTTCCTGCGTTGGTGTGGCTAGAAATTTAGATTAACTCCGCCTTTTATTATTCAGTTTCCTCTGCATCACCAACAGATTTTTACCTTGGGTCCTTGAGGAGCCACTGGGAAAAGCAAAATCGATTTTTCCGGTCCAGCTTTGCTGTTGCGCTTTATTTATTTTCTTTGTTCTTTTGCTTTTGTTTTTTGTGTTTTTGTAATCTTACGAGGGTGAAATGAACGGCCTACGGACTGAAGAAGAAATTTGCAAAGTGTCGAGCACAAAGTGCTCTTGGAAGTAGCATTGAATATTAAGTAGGGTTCGAAAATGGGACAGCGCGGCTAAGCAAGGGAACTTAATTTTTGAAATATTAAAACTTCCAAGGTACTTTCGACCGTTTCATGAAATCGTCTGTTAATGACGCTAATTAAATCATAAATTTGGGGTTTCCCTCGGTCTCAGCAAATGATGTATGAAGTGCCTGTCAGACGTTTTGGATTAGTGAGCAGCTAATGGAAGATATTAACTAAATACACTACAATGGAAATTCCTACAAGCTTGCTTTGCGTTTAAGTGAATTAAATTTTAATCCATAAATAAACTTTATAACGTAAAAAATCTGCAAATTATTTCAATCACTCAATCGATGCTCTGTTTGATAAAGGTACTAACCTAAAATTTTCCAAACACATAAGTAATTTATGTTTCATAAGCGACATAGTAGGAACTTAATAATAGAATCGTAAAATCATGTTACATGCAATAGTTAAACAAATTTTCACACGAGATTGGAAAGAGTAGTAATCCAAATTTTAGTTGGTTCTCGTTTTTAGCACAATTAGATAATAAAATATTATTAGTTCATTTTGATAATACACGTATCTATCCAAACGAATTCAAAATATACTTCGTGTTTTACTTTTTATGTTGTAAACATGTTTATATATTATAGAACGTTATTGAGTTAAGTTAATGTTCCCAAAGGAAATCCATTTGGGACAATGAATCACAGTCCTAATTTTTAGCATAGTAATTGTGATGAAAACACGGAATTATATCGTAATTATTTACGTTGTATCAAAGTTGCACTAACCGTTACTGCCATAATAGTGCGCTTTTTGACTTAAGCACTTGTTGAATCTCATTGTTTCGACTTAAGTCCTGCATTTTGGAAAACCTCCTCACAGTGAGAATTTTAATTTTTTAGGTACTTTTCTCCTAAAAAAGAAATATTTTTTGGCCCAAGCTCGTTTTCTATGCACACGTAGAAGTCGATTAGTTCCCCATTTTAAATTTATTAAACCAAAATTATTGAAAAATGAAGGGCCTACGATCTACGACCTACCGAAATTCCTTGATCTGTAGAGCAACCCTATTATAAGAGAATCTGAAAATACCATACCAAATCTGAAAATATCATACATAAAACACTAGAACTTGGGTCGTAGGTCCGTAAAAATGTTTTTACAGTCCAAAACAAAAACTTATACAGAGGGTTAGTTTTACTTTCGATTTTAGAATTCTTTATTAATGATATTTATATATACATATTTATTAAATATTCAAACGTACAGTAAAAAAGAAAAAAACAAATAATTTCTCTTTCAGTTCTGTTTACTTTGCACCTGTGACCAAAAGCGTTATGTATGTTTATTTTTACTATTGAATGGTCCACACTTCGAATTATGTTGTATGTTTTATTAGGGCCAATTTAACATAGAGAGCAAGGGATTTCGGCTTCATTTTGCTTCAGCAAAAGTAGTACTATTAAAAAATATCTCTTGAAAGTTGTAGTAAAAAGTTCTAGTTTATAATTTCGAAAGAAAATATTTATCTTACAAATATGAGAGTACACAATTTTTCACCACTTCGTTAAAGTCAGCGAACTATTTGATAAATATAATTACTATATTAAATAATAAAAACAAGTATTTTTAAAATATATATTCTCTATCTTTTAGTCTTTTAGTGTTCAGAAACATCATTATTAACTTATTATTTCGCATTAAGTTATTTTTTATTATATTAAAAATACATCTGAAAGGTACGGAAATATAATTCTAAAAAGCTACATGATTTCAGGTCTTCTAAATCAGTCATCCTCAAGTACAGGCTTTTGCAGAGAAGACTATAACACCATGTACAAATATCACATGCCTAGTGTTAGAAAAGCCAATCGAAATTTAAATTAGTCAGAGTAATCTGTGGAACTAGTTTAAAGTTTTTCAGAGTTTAAAAGTTTTCAGTAATGAATGGCATACCACAGGTAAAGTGTATACAAGCGTGTGATATTTGATATATTTTTAAATCGTAATCTTATTTCCATCTATAATTATACTTTATCCCAGTCAAACTAAATAAAATAAGTATACGAATTTTAAGACAAACTGAATCTTATTATGGAGTCCAAAATATTTCTTAGTTCCACGTAATATATGCAAATTTTCTTTGGCCTCGTATTGCGTATTGAATTACTTTTGAATTAACGTTTTTAGTTGACATGTGTAATGCGTACTTTGTTTGTAGTTTTGTAGTAATATTTAGGGGAATTTAGTTTACCATAGAAGAAATTGGACAAATAAGCACACATGCTGAGCTCTGGTCCTTGAATTTTATTATTCAGCCAGATTTTAATATTTTACAATTCAATTAGTAATTTCCTTTTTTACGTGTTTGCTCTGGATTGTGAAAGGTTTAATAAGTAATATTTTTACAACTTGTATGCAAATGGTTTGGAATAGAAAAGAAATAAATATTATATGCGACTCTCCATAAAATGTGCTGTTTTATCGGGGTATGTACAGGGTGTGTATACCCTTAAACATGCAATTTAAGGATATATCCTATTTATTATTCTTCTTATTCATATGACTTTCTCAGTATATGACCTAAAGTACTCATTCATGTATCACTTTAAAGGAAATTTCACTTCCCTAGTTTAAGAAATCCAATGTTTTACCAACTTTTACGAAAAATTATTTTTATTATTTTTATAAAATTATTCTGCAATTAGTTTTGACTTACCACATGCCTTCAAATACTAAAGCTGCGTAAATCTACCCATGTGTTATTTTTGCTTTGGTTTTATCTAAAAATTCGTTTTTATTCGTGAAAGAATGTTTTCGAAACATTTAAAACAATTGAAATTAAATGTATGATGCTCAGAGCATAGGGTGGATCCATATACCAACGTTAGGCGTTTTAAGTAAAACATGCAATTGAAATATGAATATAATGCAAGCTTTTTACTCCACTAAACATTTTTTTAGTTTTTTGCTATATTCAGTTATTAAGGCTTCACATCTTTGTATTCGGTTTTGTCCACTGGATAAATCTCACAATAAATCTAGATTTTTCTTAAGAATTGACTTCAGAATCAACAGTATCATTTATTTTCTCTTACGAAAAAAAGATCGTTAAACTAAATTAAACTATTATTACGTACTTGCAAGATATGAAGTCAGTTAGTCACTTGGTTATTTATGAATCATATACAGCATTCTGAAAGACTATGATTTCAAGGAAAACTCTTTTAAAGTCAACAACTAATATCTGCAAAGACATTCATGTAAATGTTATAATATTGGATAAAACAAAAATAATATTAATTTGAAAGGTGTCCTTATTTTAGAGTTTTAGTGTTTTATGTTTTTATATATTTTATAACAAACTGATCGATTTTATATGGACTTATAACTTAAAAATTTGAGTCCAAGAAACGTACATTATAAAAAACTCGAGTTTTGTGAATTTTGTTTGCTATAGAAGTTTAAAGTTTTAAGATCCAAATTTATTAATAAACTCAACTATTTCTTAATATGTTACTTCTTTCTTGTTGTAGATTTTTCTTGTTTATTTTATTAAAAAATTTTTTTACTGGTAAATGCAGTCAGCAATAAACACAAGGAAAGAAAAGTTAAAACTATGATTTGAACTATATGAAAGTAATAAATAATAAAACATAGTTGGTTTAATAATATTATAAAATTCTCTATAAAATTATGAACAGACAAGTATACAAAATAAGCCAGATGCTAATTATAATTGAATTTGTTTATCGTTATCAGTAATTTTTACTTTTTTTAATGGTTTAGTTCTTGTTAAGGGTTTTTTTCTGGAAAAGAAAATAATAAGTACTTTGAAACATTCCGAATACTAAAGTCATTAAAAGGGTACGTACTGAAATAGAATTTTCAACAAACCACAAGTTTTTCAATAATGATAGTAGAAAAAGTCGGAAAATGGAGTACTTAATAAAACTCTCTCGTGGATATAGAAAGAGTTTTTTAACAAAATCAGGATTCATTCATGATCGACCAGCATTACTTGTTATTGTACATTTTTATTTGTTTATTTTATTTACAATTTTATTCAGTACTGCAGTTTATGATGTCCTACTATTGTGTAGGAAAAAGCAATATATTTAAGATAAGTCACTTTGTCTTTCGTTCAGGCATTTTTTTCTTTAGTTAAATATTTGCCATCAAATTTGCCAGAGTGGAGACCTTGAAAACTACCATTACTACAAACCTTCAAAGGATTCAGAAATATTACAAACGAATCCTGAAATGAGCCTTTAAGCTAGATAGTCCCTCTATAGTTGAATGAGCCCGGGGATCGTTTGAATTACTTCCACTTTGTGCCTCCGACAATTCCCATTATTGTCTGACGGTCTCCGATAGAAGACTATGTGGGCGAAAGTTTCTGACATTAATTAGCTAAGGAGCTCTCGAGCAGGTTATCTAAAAAGAACGAAAACAATATAGTTGTGAATTATTTTATAGCCGCATGCCGGGGTCCGCTTGCCCGATGGCGGCGGATCGATACCGGGAGGCCTTCCACTGCCACGTCAAGCATGGTCGGCAGGTCCCGCGCCCTTTCGCCCTAATAATTCGCCTGAATGTGAATTAAAATTCGATTAAATGGCGCCTTTGTGAGTTCAACCTGTTTTTCGGTTCTCGGAAAATTCACTCGGACAAGCTTTAAGCTCCGCCTCAAAGATGGCTTCCTTGATGACGTCACACGGCTGTAGTCTACATTCCAAAAAACACGTAACTACGTTGGCGGATGGCGGAGACTCCCCCTGGAAGCAGCCCCTCGTAAAATCCGCTTAGATGAGCCCTGTGGAGCACCAGTAGGGACAACTTTTCATAGCTCTGGAGAACGTCAGACAGTCTAGCTGGTTGTCCTGTCCGTCCTAGTCGAGCTCTGGAGCAGAAGGGATAATTCCTGGCATAGAGTTCCAAAATAGAAAAAAGTTGCTCACAGTTGCTCAGTTTGTTCAGTGCTTGGTTCGTTCATTTTAAATGAAAATCGGGAAGCGGTCCGCCGTTGAGCTCATTTAGTTGGAACAAAAGTGAGAAGCCTTGCATCTGGATTTCACCCAGCTGGATTTGTTCATGATCCAGTGGCCGTAGATTAGTTCCTAGTTCCGTAGAATCCTGGCTGTTCGCCGCCGCCCTGCGGGTGCCCAGCCGTAGTGACCTCGTAGTTAGTGCACCGAGTGACGATCTATCATTTTCAGTTTCATCGCCCGATCATAAAAACCGCCAAAGTGATTCTCATAAAGCAGTACATCGAAGATCTCCGAAAGCTAATTGGTAAGAGCCTTACGTAACATTCGGCCGCAGCCTAGACTTTCCTAGCTAGTGCGCGCGTAGGCGGGGCGCGGCGCCGGGGCCTCGTAACACCTATTGGTAGCCACCATCTTTGCCAGTGTTGCGTAACAGAGCGGAAGGCCTTTGAGTTTCAATAAAAAATCCATGCTCGCTTCCATTGAACGCCCGAGATAGATTTCTGATAATGAAGGCAATATGGTGCGAAATTTATTGTTTCCTTTTATTATTATTATTTTTTCAAGAAGGGAAATTTAGCTCGAAAAGTATCCAATTATTCCAGCTGCTCAATCTTCAGCTATTTCAAAGAATTTTTCAATCATGCGTAGAAATTTTACTACTTCTGGGATTTTTGAATATTTGAAGTAAAATATAATTTTTTTCAATTCTTATAGTAATTGCTCGTATTCGCTCAAATTTTCTGGTCTTATTAATAAAAGGCGTTGTTCACTACGATTACATAATGGTGGATGTTGCTCATTGTGTTCTACATTGTTAAATATTGGTTAGATTATGGCTTAGTGATATTAAAAGATTTTAAGGACATTGAAATTATATTAAAAGAAATCAACCACTTTTTGGAAAACATTCTTTCTATCATGTGATTATAACTTACCAGAATAGAATCATAGATTCATGCTTTCTCTATGTAGTTCAACAAATCAACAGAACTTTCTTAACTTTTCCCATATAAAGAATTAAGAAATAAATTAATACAAAAACATTTGTATGTAAAGTTTTCTCAAAAGAGTTTAACATATTTTTGGAATATTTTCATGAAGAATGTGCATTATAATCACACCAGTATTGAAATTTCTTACTGGAAATAGACTTATTGAAATAGAATTTGTTTCTGTCACGATTTACACTGTTTTCTCCACTAAAACCTTTTTAAAACACGAAACCATCATACGCTTCAAAAATAGGTACCTAAGGCTAGAGTATTATATATCTACATACAATTCACCGTAAAGATCAATCAAAATCCATTGGTCGAGGGTATCAAAAAGCTAAATAAAGATTCACAGTACAAATCAAAAGAAAGTGCTTTAAAATAACGTATATTCAAATATTATTAATTGTCTTTCCTATTATTAAACAAAATTATTAAGGAATATAATAAAGAAATTAACTGCTTGTAATATTCGGCTTGATTCATCACTATATTTTTTCATTTCTTTGAAATAAGTAAATGGAAATAAGTGGTAAGTGAATGTAGTACTTTAAATCAATTACTTAATTCTGCAAATCTTAATTTAAATGGGAAAAACGCCAATGATAGAAAAACTCTGCGAATTTCATCTTGGCTTCATAATTGAATGAAATCCGTTTTTGGGTAGCTTGGTATTTTGTAAAGTCATCATAAAATATTCCGAAATTAAGGTCTTTTTCCTGTCTAAGCATACATAAATAAATTCGGATTGACTTGCATCTAAAAAGTTGTTTATAGTTATTCTTCGATATGTGATCCTTCACGACGGTTTACGTGTTTTACAATTTCATAATCAATTTTTTCAGTATTTTTACACCTTTGCATGTAAATGTGATTCAATTTAATGATGTATTCGTATTTAAACGTACACATTAATATTATCGAAAAAGATTATCAAAAAATGAATGTGTCCCAGTTTAAATTGCCTTATTTAACAAATTAATGGGTCAATTTTGGAAATCACCAATAAGCCACTTTGTTACAAGCATAGTTTTTTAGTTGATAAATATTTTTTCTTACTTTCAGAGGAGAAAATGTCGCTGAATCCGAATAGTTATAAACTGTCTGACAGGACTGGACGGCTGACGGCACAAGGTAAATATTTTGAAACATAGTTTTCATTTTTGAAAATCTTTGGAGGATCTACACTAGTAACCTAAACTTGAACCAAGTTTAAACTAAGGGTTTAGAAAGCTGGTATTTTACAGCACAATTATACGAACTAATATTTTGGTACAATTATAATAACATCCCTTTATTTTTCCGTGTCTCCTAAAACTAATACAAACTTCATGATAAGTTGCGGTTGTTAAATCGTTTTCGAAATCGTTGGAATACAAATTTGATTTTCTTGATAATCAAAATTGTATCATCGCACTTTTAGGTTATTGTTTCGATTTAGAGTGAATAAAGAACAAAGTAAATTCTTTATTGCAACTCTTTATAAAAGTGACGAAAGTGAAAAGTAAAAGTACCAGTTGTACGCAAATCTTCAAATCTGATTATTTCCTTACAAAATAAAATAATAGAGTAATGTATTTAATTTATGTTTAGGGTTTTGCTTTTCCTGTTCGTAGCTGCGTGTTTTCATGAAGATTTAGAACTTGTTCACTAGAAGAATTCCGTACGAGAGTCTTGCGTAATTGCTAATTGGGGATTTAAGGACTGCCCACAGAAGGATTAGGTCCTTTATTTTAATGGGAAGTAAATCTCCTGCAACCGAGGGAATGTCTTTTTTGAGGGCCCTTTCTTTTTTTAGTTCCCTCATTAATTAAAAGAAGGCGGCTATTGTTTGCTTTCCCTCTGTATTTTTTAGGAATGACTCCATGGCCAGAACTTCTCCGTTTTGATTAGATTCGAATTCGAATGGGGGAAATTTTAAGAAAGGCATTTATCAAAAAGGCGTCGCATTTCAACTAAATTTCATTAAATGTTTCGAATCTGGCACCCTAAGTTCCGGCCATAAAGGAAACGACTTATCGCGAAGGATGTAAAATCTGGTTCTGGATGGCTCCTTCTTATCTGCGGCCTACTTTCGACGGGAGCAATTTGCTGTAGAATAATTTTCGCCGACCGCGGAGCGCCTGCTCCAACACCGAAAGAAAATGGTCATTTAGCAGAACTTATCTCCTCGTTCCACACTCTAAGAACTGCAAAATCTTTTCCTTAATAGAAACAAGAATCGAGTGAAATTGAGCTACTCGGGGATTTAACTTCTGTGCAAATGTTTGCCAATGTTGAACAAGGAAATTGGTTTCTTTTCAACCCATCGTACCTAAAATGTTTTGGAAACTTCCAAGTTTAATTAAACTTCTGAAAGGGAATGGGGCCCATTAGTTTGGGGTATTTGTTTTTTCTACAAGAATTAGGTCTATGAAATATTCTTGGAACGTGGTGGTATTTCCATTACTTGAGAATTTTAGGAACTCTTCTTCCAGAATTAAATACATCTAGCAGTTATAATATTGCTATCTGAAATTGAATCAAAAAAAAATTTTTTACCAAAGATTTGAAATCTAAATCAAAAGAATAAAAGTTGCGTACACTTGCATAGTACTTCATCTGATATAAGTGGATTTAGTTAGAATGACTTTTGGTTTATGAGTTCAAGTGTGTAGTATGAGATTGTAGAATTTGATAAAAATATCTGAAAACGTTGGTGTACTCAATGTAGAAAAATATTTGAGAGAGGAATAGAGTACAACAGCAATGGATAAATCAAAAACCATAAGAAAAATAAGCCATATAAAATAAAATATGGTGCAAAAATAAAAAACAGAGTACTACATAAGTATTAATAGCTTCTCATATCTTTTAAAACAGAAAATTTAGTTTCGATTAGTAGAGTATGCACAGTAATTTAATTTCGAAATATGTCTCTAGATTTAGTCTTAATTTCACTAGAAGGAACCTATGATCGTGCTTACTTTGATTCTACTTTTAATATGAGATAATGCCGTACAATTTTCTGTACAATTTCCAGTCTAAGTTTGTTCAATTGTTTAAGGTTGATTTTTAGAAATACAGGAAAGTTTGAAATTAGATGTCTGGGAAATTTCCATACACTAAACTTGTAACTAGAAAAGCTAAGAGACGAAGTTTTGTTGCAAATTATATAAAAATATACCTTTTAGTTTTTCCCTTTTTCGAGCATTTATACCTAGCGTAGTTTTTAGAAGTGCAGGTCTATTCCGATATTATTGGACTTGTATAACAAAATAATTCTGAGATAGACTTGAAGTAGTCTATTATAGGCTATTAAATTTTGGTTGTTAACTTTTTCATCTGTCTATTTTTTATATATCTTTAGATATGACTTTAGTATGTATTTTAATATTTGAAAGTGTTAATTGAAGTTATCACTATAAAAATTTCTTTTACTATTGTAGTAAATTCAATTTAGAATTAGTGATATAAATAAATCAATTCTTGGTAGAAAATAATCTCAAATGGTCGATATTATAAAATCACCCTGTGTTTCTAAACCAAGTTCATACACTTGCCTGCATTTTATGTCGTCCAATTTTGAAGTACACTAAATTACTAATTGTAGTCATTACGATGGGATTCCTTACCTGTATATCTGCGTATATTGTAAGAGGTTGAACTTATTAAATAGCTTAAAATGTAAGGACAATAATGTAGGCTTCTAGTATTTCCCTTCATTGCTCTAACCACGATCGTACCTAAGTTGAAAAACTATAAAAAATCTAAATGTTTTTTTGATGCCGAGAGAGCAGCCATCCGCAATATTTAATCTAAAATAACAAAAATTCCAAGCATACCTCAAGTGCAATCGAATTTGCTCATTAGGGGGAATCTACTTAATATCAACACGATTCCACCCCATCATTCTTCGAGAGTCATCCCTCCGAGCAGATTCCTCTGACGTGTAAGTGAATGTAATATCCTGTGACTAAACGGTTTATACCTTCCTCCGCACGGATGCGTGCGCGTCGGCCACATTCCCGGGTCTCAGTAACTTTACTGGAGCGGGAGCAGAATTGCCTTTTTCATATAACACGGTTGACTTCCATCAATTTATCACAGGCGCTCCTGGCAAGGACACTTGCGTAGCAAACGGCGCTCCCGAAGTAGCGAGGTTTGCGGGTGACATGTTTGGCCATTTGTCACAAATTTGGTCTGAATGGTTCCAATGTTTGTTTGTCCAGGTTGTTTGGCTACGCGCGCTGCCATTGTAAAACTATCTTCTCGTGCAAGCTCCTGGTTCTGAGGAGTAGAATGACCTATTCGTCCTTAGGGTAGACATCGGCTCCATCTGCTTCTTCGTACGTAAATTTTCACAGTAGACCCGGATTTGATGTAATATTGTTTTTATTCATCTGAGGGGTGGATCTAGCGAATTTAAATGGAATATACTTTACAATGAAGGGCCCAGCTTTACTGGGATTTTATTTATTATTTTCGAAAATATTTTTTTATATAGGTGCCTGAAGTTTCTTTTGGAAGATATATTTTGACATGGGTAATAATAAGCAAATAGCAAAGGAGAATCTAAATAATTTACTATTTGTGATTAGATTTATGTTTTATATCTTGACACTGTGATTTCCATAGTAAATTTGAATATGACAATAATTTGACGAGCTCATGTTTTAAAATCAGAAAGTATGTTGAGATTCAAGTAAAATTATGAAGGTTGAGTTTCATTAAACATTTTTGTTTACATCGATTCATTTAAAGCTTCCATTTGCTAGTTAGACCATTCAAAATTATATGAAAAATAGGAAAAAAAAAAACGTAAAGATCAAAATTCATTCATTGTGCATAAAATATGTTGCAAAATTCTAAATAAAAATTGAAAATGTTCGGATTTTGAAAATTTAACAATAGTTACTATTTGAACACGATAACTTATTTTATTTTAACTAAACTAAATAAATACAGCATCCAAGAAATAAATGCATATTATATCAAGGTTGAAATCTAAAAGGCAAACTATTTTTAGAGCGTCAGTGCCAATTTCACTTGTATCAAATCAAACTCCCCATCAAATAAAACTAAATTCAGTACAACTAAATTCAAAAATAAGCACAAATACGATTTTGATTTATTATAATTACATTAATTTATTATTGAGAACTTCAACATTTCGAAGTTGAATTCATAATAAAATTCCTAATGATGCAAAGAAGAATTTTTAGCTTTAAATATTGATTATTATTTAAATATTGAATGTTATATTTTATTTCTACCGTACTTTGTAATGTAACTCGCAATTTAACATCAATTTACAAACTCCAGACTTCTAGAGCTCTTAATGAGAGTTTGTTGTAATTTAAAGCAATTGTAAACTGATTATTACGTGAAAATAATTTAAAATAGTGAGATTTTCCAAAAGATTATGAGTGGAGATTCTTAAACCGCTCGTCAATTTTTCTATGAAAGATTTTCATTTAATTCTTCGCATTTAATAAACTAGAATATTTCTAAAATACTTTGAATAATTTTGCACTATATTGACATAAAAAATAATTTGTCAAGATTATTATAGGCTTTCCCAAACTTCCTTAAACAGTCAAATAAAATAGCATTTGGAATGTATGTCTTTAATAGTTATAAAATTAATTTCGCTGACATAGTTAGGCTAATTTCAATATTTCAATAAAGCATCTTTATTTATACCACTCGAATTTCATGGTTCACATGTGAACTATACTCTTTTTTTTATTAAATAACGTAAGACCTTTTGCATACAGTGCAGGAATGAAAAATTTCTTAAATTTTGATCGGAATTTTTTGCATTAGTGAATAATTCTATCATCGATCCCTTTCAATTTATCATTTTTACTGCTGGGCTGTTATACCTTCATCACAATGTCGACGATAAGCCTCCACCGGTCATAAAAGACTGATAAAAAGCATAAATTCGCCTCCCCGAAAATTTTCCTACCAATGGTAGGCAGATGTTCTCCTTAATCCCACAATAAATGGGAAATTGATTTTCTTATTCAGCATCCCTTGTCCTCCTCCGCAGCAAATCCTTATTCGAGCAGCTGGAGTACTAGATAAAATTTTCTTATCGCAACTTTTCTTCTTTTTCTTCTAGAAATCTTGCCGCACGTTGTGACAGCCGTCCCAGAGACCAGAGAATTCCTGCTTAAGGTCATTGATGTCTTGCTAGACTTCGTAAAATCAACCAACGATAGAAATGAGAAAGTTTTGGATTTTCACCATCCTGAGGATATGAAAAGACTTCTTGACTTAGATCTCCCAGACCGTGCTGTCAATCTCCAGCAGCTAGTTGAGGATTGTGCCACCACACTTAAGTACCAAGTTAAAACTGGTAAGTAAACTAATTAAAAGGGAAATACAATGCAAATTACTACTAGCAAATTATGCAGTCCACAAATTATGCAAGCTCATCTCGGTAAATGACCCTAGCCCGATCCCCAGAGTGTTTGCTTTTAGACTGCGGCGGCATTAGGCGGCGAAATCCAAACAAAATGTGCATCCGAGGAGATAACGAGGTTCCAAAGACCATTTTATGGGCTATTGAATATTGAACAGGGCTACCACCTCACCTTTCAGCCGCAGGCGATATCTGAAGGAGACCCTCAACCCCGCGCTCATGGTCGGTATGATGCACTCAAGAGCTGCGATTTATTTCTCCGAAAGGGTTTTCTCTGAGGATAATTCAATCCGTCGATCTGATATGACTTTTCCCTTCATAAAGGCAAACTTTCCCTTAAAAAAAAAACCCACAAAAACGCTAAAGATGATCAATCAAAGCAGGCATTGTGTCGAGGTAGACAGCCCTCCTGCGCCACTAATAATCGCCTATTCAAGGACATTTCGTCGGTGCTCCAGGGCTGTTTGAACCAAGAGGGCGAATTTATTTATGTTTGTGGACCTAAGTGGGAACGTAATCCTAATCTAATCTCGAGCACGTGACCGCAAAAGGAACATACAATACCGTCGGCGGTTTGGAACACGGCGGAATTTCCGCCCGGTGCGGGAGAGGTGTTCAATTTAAACGGCCGCGCCGAACAGATTGGATCAAATAATATTGTGGACGCAATTTCGAGCGGATCGGCCGCCCTTTTCTGTAATTAAATAAAATTTGAACGAATAGCGGAGTGGTGGTGGTTGATTGCGTTATCATCAGCCAATAACCCGCAAATCAGTTTTGATTAAACCCATATTGTGGTGGGCACGACGTGACTTGCACGTTTTTGCTATAGTGAAATTCCGCAAAGGCAAACTTACTCGTATAGCAGAAAGTTTCCAATTCTAGATGCCAACATATTTATGGAGTTATGAATTCGCAATCGAAAATATTTAGTTATGAGTTTCGCTATGAATTCACAAATTGACTGGTTGTTGTGATGCCCTTTTGTAAAGAGAACTTCTGGATTTGTTAACACATTCCTTAAATTTCTTTTACATACTTTGAAATATCAGGACAAATAATAATTTATTACAACAAATTTTTTTCTAAAAATACGCGATTCGACATGTTTGTAAGTCCTTGATTACATTTGATATAAAAAAGACGAATATGAACATCCTCCTGAACATCTTTTGGGAAGTATAAAAGTCCTAGCGCCCACTTCCGCAAAAAATACCATAGGGTTTGGCTAAAAAACCTAAGTGAACTAGTTGAATCCCTGCACAACGTAGAATTGCATAATGACGTTAGATATAAAGTAATTAGTTTCAAATTTATTGCTTAGAACATATTCAAAATCATAAGATAAAAATTACATCCACATGGGTATAACATTCTTTAAAACCATATACAATTTTATAAATTCACGCTTTCTAATTTGTTGAGTTATCGGTTTGGTAAAGTACTACTATACCTTTTTCATATACCTTTTGCAATGATTGTTTAGTCCTTTTTCGAAGAGTAGTAGGTGATGGTAAATACCTGCCTACTGCTCGCAAACCACTTCCGACAAGGGAATCAATTAGCCCGACCCGAGTAGGTAATCAAATGCTCATTTAACAGCTAATAGCCGAGATCGCCCCTGCGGAGTTGTGATTCCGCTCGTCCCTGGGATAGCCCCCTTTTCGAGATGTCAGCTTCCGTTCACGTCCTTGGTGCCATAAGTCGTGGTATTAAGACGCACGGAACACGTAGGACGCCGGGAAAACATCTGTACAAAAGACCAAGTCAGGCGGCCTGTTTCCCCATTCACCGGATATCTGTCTATTTTTCGGATAAAAGGATTCCTCCCTGTTCGTTGGACGGGAAGAATGTGTTCCCTCCTGCCGGGTCCGGGAGCAGGCGAAAGAACCCTCTTAGCATTGAAGGGATCAGTGCAGCGAGTCAGAAAATAACAACGGATTTTGATTAAAGCCCCATCATTCCGAGATGATTTTAATCCCAAAACCATTCCCTTTAGTGATGCTATGGAATGGAGTTGTTTTACTTGGGGGGAGAAGAGGACGCATTCCACGCGTTGCACTTGAAATGCCATTCTTAGCGAAAATTAAAAGCCTTTGAGACGTTCTGAAGGTGGGTTCTCAGTTTAGGGACAGCGATTCACTTTCCAAACGTAAAGTCGATTGTACACCAAGTGTTTCTAAAAATTAATAACAATTCAAATATTAAACGCCGGCATAACATTTTAAATAGGTTCAACGCAATTTGAAACATAAAACTACAAAATTATACATAGTCAGATTTAAAAATGAAATGAACACATACCAAAAAACTAAGAATTAAGCAAAGAATTTTACGGATTAAGTTTTCGTTCATAATAAAAGCAACTCGAAATAGTTTTTTAAGTATTTGAAACATTATTTTATTGCCAAATTGACAACATGTATGCTGTATTTAAGCTATTTTAAAAGAAATACGTCATATTACAATAAAAAAAGTGTGAGCGACATACTTAAAAATTCAAGTTGACAAGTTAATTTTATGGCATTCTCAGCATTACAAAAATTTTAATAAATATTATGCTTTTTTTAAGGATAAAAGATTCTAAATAGTTTACGTCGCGAGTTCTTGGACAGAAATAAATCAAATTTTAAAAAAATGAAGCGGCGTTTCAATTTAAAATTTTAAGCGTAAGCTTCGACCTCAGTTAAGTGCTGTAATTAGGGGATGAAAATAACGTTGTTACCTCGAAAATAAGACTTACCTGTCCAAGCGATTTCGAAATTAATGGTAAGTAGTTCAAAAGAAGTTTGTTTTATTATCGTTGGGCTATCCTGTATAACTTTAAATTCAATTAATACAAACTTATAAGATTAATTCTATAATAAATTTTTATGTTTTCAACTCTTGTGTGCCCTCTTTTATTGAAGTCGACTTAAAAAACTCTGCAACTTAATGTTATTGTTCTTATAGATCTAGAAACTTTGAAAATTATATTTCTCGATATTAAAATACTTTTTTCAAACGATTCCAAAAATACTTAAACAACGGGCAGCTAAAAATAAACTAGATGTCCTCATTTCCTCCGTGCCAGATTTATTTCTTTACGAATTTCGTTCTATTAAAATTAAATTGTCTATTTATTTATACTCTCATAACAAAGTATGCATAAATAACACTCAACAATTACAAGAAAGCACCATTTCTAATTATTTTCAATACCATTTTTAATAATCATTTGGACAAGAAGAATGTACAATTGATACTTTTCGTTTTGTTTGTTTTTAGATATTAAAAAATTATTATTATGAAATACAGTTTTTGTCTCAGTGCAAAAGCTAATTGATTAAACAACTTGCTTGAGAAGATTTCGTGTCATAACAAGTATTTCAATTTATATAAAATTAGATAGTACTACTACTATTTTTTAATTTATGTAAATCTTAAAGAATTATAATCCTCACTGCTGTATTTATACGCGTAGTGTCAGTTGTCACACACTATGAATGAATGAAAAGGCAATAAAATTAAGGTTTTATAATCCATCGGCACTTAGAGAAACTCCGAAAGAAAACTGTTCTGCATTGAGGGTATTTATCAGATCCAAATCAAAAAGTTCCATATGCGAATCCGATAAACGAACCGTTCAAATCCAACATGTGTTTTGCTATTGGCTTAGGAGGAACTCTTTAAATTGATCTCAGATGCACCTCAATTAATACTAATTTATCATAGTTCTCAAATAACATCCATTCTTCTTGAGCTCAAGCCACACTCGTCTAAAAGCGGCTATTTTCTCAAAACATCTTAATGTTATGAGACGTCAAACACTGACAAGGGATTAATTCCCCTTCGAGTTTTCGGGCGATGGCACCCCTGCGGGAGCGAATTTCTATTAGGGAATCTTTGGGATTATTCCGATACATTTGTTGCGAATTGAATTGGGCTAGTGGCGAACTAAGACCGCGACTGAAGCATCTGGATTAACCAAATGTCAATCGATTTCTCGTCTTTTATCTAGGTCACCCGCACTTCTTCAACCAGCTTTCGTGCGGTCTGGACCTAATCTCGATGGCCGGCGAATGGCTGACCGCTACTGCCAACACAAACATGTTCACTTATGAAATCGCCCCCGTCTTCATCCTTATGGAGAATGTAGTGCTGACCAAGATGCGCGAGATCATCGGCTGGAACTGCGGCGACTCCATCCTGGCTCCCGGGGGCTCCATTTCGAACCTGTATGCGTTCCTTGCGGCCAGGCACAAAATGTTCCCGGGCTATAAAGAGCATGGATCAAAGGCGCTTCCCGGGGAACTCGTCATGTTTACATCCGATCAGTGCCACTACTCGGTGAAGTCCTGCGCCGCCGTTTGTGGCCTCGGCACTGACAACTGTGTTATGGTGCCTTCGGACGAAGCCGGTAGGCTAATCCCCCAAGAGCTGGAGCGGCTCATCTTAGAGCGAAAGCAAAGAGGCTACGTGCCTTTCTTCGTCAACGCAACGGCTGGAACCACTGTCTTAGGAGCTTTTGACCCACTCAATGCCGTTGCAGATATCTGCCAGAAATACGGAATGTGGATGCACGTTGATGTAAGTCTCCTCAGCTTAATATTCCTTGGAAAATAAATGTATAAAATGATTCCCAAATTTTGGACTGGAAATAGCATCAAAATCGTCTTTTACGAATCTAAATCTTTTGCTCTTGGTTTTTTCGATTTTCATTCTAACGCGTGCGCCAAGCTTTTTTCTGACTTTGACGCCACATTCGTTGTCGCGACTGGAATAACTATGTGTACATAGAATACAAATAACGTCTGGTATTTCTCCTCTAGCTTTGTCAAGACAAAATCTTGTATAGCATGTGGAAAAAATGTGATTGTCTTTAATTTAACAGTACAGTTTACAGTTTTTCCAATTGATTTTAAATAATTCGCCTTTTTTGTATATTCGTTTTCCGATCGATAAAAATTGTTTATGGAAATTGTCGCAATCGCTGAGTTTATCGTATGACCTTATTTTGAAAATGCTTTCCAAAAGTTAGTTAATTTATTTAAATCGCTTATGGAAGAACGCAGCCCTTATTAAATTTCATAAAACTTAAGACCTTTTTATATTAATCCGCTTTAGAAAAGAGAAAAAATTTTATTAGAAGAAACATAAAATTTTGAAAGTATCAAATAATTATGAAATAAATAAATTATAGTAAATACAATGATCTAAATCCATTAATTCAAATCCACTTTGAAAGTTGATTTTAATTCAATCGGCTTATTAACAATAATTTATTAAGGATGAGAGCAAGAAAAAGTTATTTGTAGGCTTTTATTCGTAAATTAGAAAAAAATTGATTATTTTTGTAAGTTTTCAGCATTAGTAATTTAACATTTGTACAAAACGGCAAAATTATAACAAAATATCAATTGTGTTTTATTATCTTGAAGATCTGGGTTACATCCTATTACTTTTATTTTTTAACCTAACCGAAAAACAAACCTCTGAACTTAATAAAAGAAGAATTGTGCGAATTAGGAAAAGGTAGTCATTTTTTATTTCCAAAATTTTATTTTTAATGCCAAAAAAATTATCTCTATTGAATCAAAGTAAATTAGTACTTTTAATAAATTTATTTTAGTTTATTAATTGTACGAAACTCGCGATAAGTAGATAATGAATGAATGGACAAATAGAGACAAGAGAACACTCAGTTGTTCTAGACTTGTTAGTGAAATCATTCATTTTATGATCATATGAGCTTAAATTTTAGCCAATTAAACATTATCGTAGAAGTTATGCATTTAGTTATTTTGTCTCAATGTTTTCAATAAATGATTTGAGAAAGAAATGTTAAATTGCAAATACACGTCTATTTCTAGGCTGCATGGGGCGGCGGACTATTGCTATCTCGGAAGTACCGACACCCCCGATTGACTGGCATTGAAAGGTGAGTGATTGATCTTTTGGCTTTTTTCGCATGCCATACTCGTCATAAAGAAATGAAACCATCTGCAACCCTTCTTCGCCCTCGTCCTTCCGGCGAAGTTTTCGAAAGTCTGGGTGCTGTAATAAAAGGACTTCGAAGCACAGATGTTGCCACCCCTGGGGATGACGACTTCCGCATTATTCGTTCCCCCTTTTTGGACAGGACGCAAAAGTGCCTGAAATAATCAGAGCTCTCGTAAATCAAGAAATGCTGCACTTAATCGCCTCTTAATTGGCCTGCCTGGATGAGGATTGTACCATTATTTGCAGAAATTCTCTTTTAATTCCTAGACACTGTGCTTTCAATCGGTCCAGCTGCAAATTGAACAAACTGCAAGGGAACTTAAATGCCAAGTTTGGAGCAGTTAATGCTGCTTGAGAAATTTCCCATACCAATTACATTCTCCAATTTCGGACAATGCTAGATTAGCCAATTTCTCTTGAAAGCAATGAGTAGAATGAGGATTTAGAGTCTTATATTTACTTGTATTAAAGGCCAGCTTACTATCCTTTAGTAAAAATAATATGCTACTACGTAGAATCTTGCACGAATTTTTTTGCAGATATCTTTCCTGTTCCTCAATATGTTCCTACACTGGACATCTCCGGGTCATCTTAACCTGGAGCGTTGGGAATGGGAGAATTTTGAAAAGGCATACGTGTTTTTAGGAGACCTAAAGAGAGGTTGATATTGGCAAAATAGAACAGCTGGATATTGGTTTTTGTGAACGTATGTCTCGATTACAAGAAAAATACTGCAACTCGGACTATAAAAGTTAAAAGGGGTTTCTGAATAAAAAATATAATGACATTTCTGGATAAAATATGTGGCAGATTTGTTTAACACCTTCATACAGATTTTGTGTACCATTTAACGTTGCAATGCATTTGCTGGGGACCTTTTACAGTGTTCATCCAGAACCCATAGTTGACACTTCTACCATAACTCACACATTTTCTACGGCTGGTCATGGAAAATTTTAATAAAAGTTGATATTATGCCAAAGATAAGGAAGACGAAATGATATATTATTTTAATTTATGTGTTTTATTACAAATTCTAAAAATAGCTTGAAATTTGACCACCCTTATTTGTAAAGGGGATTCTGTGCACTACACGGGAAAATGATTAACATAACTAAACTCGATATACACGATTTATGCTTAAAAAAACATTTCAAAAGCTTATTGAATTTTTACAACGAAATAAATGAGAGTATTATTAAAAATTAAAAACTGATGATGACCATACATACCAAAACTTATGGGTCCAATTCTCATTCGGATTTATTCAAAGATAAATGATTGAAAAAATAATGTTGTTAATTAAAAGAATGCTAAATACCCACAATTATAAAAACCAAAAAATATTATAGCCATAAGTCAATACATTAGTTGAAATTCAATGATACTCTTTAGATGATACGACTATTTTCATAATACATTCATGTCTTTTTAGTAAGTCTATGTAAATAAGCAAGACAGTCCACATTGAAGCCTAGATTATTATTTATTAGCGGTATTCGGCCGTGTAAACAAAATATAAAAATCACTTGCATTCTTTAAAACTAACCACATTTTTCTAATAAGAATTATAGAACACTGTGCGGTCCTTATTTTATTTTAACTACTAAACATTCTTAAAATTCAAAAGAGAAATATGCCTCTATATTAAAGCTAAGTATTCACTATTTGGTGTTTACAAAACATTTCCTTTGCGTAAACGGATCAATGTAAAAATATTATAAAGCTGTAGAACTTAAAAAAAGGAATTTTAAAAAAGATACAGGGCCTAAACAAATTAACATTTTTGAAAAAGGATTCCCAAAATGTTCCTGCGAGCCTGAACAATTAATTTCCTGTGAAACCAAATAAAGTTTCTGCGGACCCAAGAGTTATTTCAGTTTTAATTTAGAATGGTTTCTGACTTTGGTGGATATTAATGGGCATCCTAATACAACACTCCTGCAGGCCCGGAGCACGTGACCCAATTGTGTTGTAGTCGCCTTTCGCCTTTTTGGGTGAGTTGGATTAATTAATCTCACTCGACGTATTATAGAAATGACTCGACATAAAATACACTCAATGCCAAGAAACAAGTGACTACGTTACGTGCTCATTTATGTGCTTTGATGCATTGCCTCTGTACTCGGGTCTCAATTTCAATTCCGGCAAATAGACCGACCTGGGGGTAATCAATTTCTTTAGTTCTTACACCAAATCCGGGGGCTTAAGGCACATCAATATATCTTGCTTTAAGCAGGATCAGCTGGCATAAAATGAATGAGCCTTGATGGAGTAGTGCGGCCACAAGAACAACACTACCCGGGTAGAACTCCCATTCTCCAGTGTGGATGGGGTCACATCCTATGGGTGACAGTTTTAAAAAATTAAATTTTATCGAATGCGCCCCCGGCGATAAAAGGCCGCCTGTTTAAACAGAGATATGGGGTCTGTTTGATTTGCCCGCGATAAATTCACAAATGAGGGCTGGCGGTAATGCAGATGAACCCCAAATGGTGCCCCTATCCAACCTCCTTGATGCTGTTTACTTTCTAGATTAAAAATTTGTAATTGGATTTGGATTAGCTTTGCGTGAGAGTACCAAGAGTGTAAAGGATTGATTCTGAAACAATGTCGTGTTTTTATACGACCGAATTATGGAAAATATATAAAATAATTATAATAATAGGAGTTCTACTTGGATTATTCTTGTTTTGGTTGAAAGAAGTGGCTTCATAGATGGTTCTTCGAAAACAACAAGCCCGAAAATAGCTTGTCCTGGATTTTCGTAATTTTCTCGGAAACTACTGGGCCGATTCAAATGAAATTTTTTTATATACCCGCAGTGGTATATAACATTTTTTACTAGATTTTTTTCTCTTAGTTTGCTATTTTACAACTACTGAGTGAATTTTGATAGGATGCTGGGGAGCTGTTCTGAGACAAACATAACGTCTTTTTATTATCTCTTTTTATTATATATGCCCTCGTTTTTCTCAGGGACTAGATGAAACCCTTCTTCTTTACCTTAAGATAAATTTAGAAGGAGTTCAAACGCTTTATTAAAATTCCATCGACTTGCACATTTAAAATATCTCGAATAAATACAAGCTGAAATGTACTTTTTTTTAAATGATAACCTTATTATATATTTTTTGACTTTCAATTATTAAGTAGGCTTCATATTTTGTTAAACAACTTTAATTAAAATTTCTTTCAATGTATCATTTGCCGGAAATTTCTTATAAAAAACGAAAGTTCCGTAAAACTATAAAAAAGTAAAGCCAAAAAAGTTATTTTTGAAATCAATCAAAGTCAATTGTGAAAAATTCAAAAACTTGAACACTGAAGCACGTGATAAAAATAGTTTAAGGGCATAAATTGTTAAATCGTTTTACGGCTTTTTTACGGAGTTAGACATAAATGTAGTAAAAAATCAAAAATTTGGCGTAAAAGACTATAAAATGATCATAAAAGTTCTTTTATGTTTAGAACAATAAATATAGTATTTCTTTAAATTTCGAAAACTTTAGAAATTTATATTTGTCATACGTGTACGATTTTGGAAATATTGGAAGACCCAAACTCGAATACGAAATAAGCATATGCTTCCCTTCCCCGAAATGGAAAATTCAATAAGCTCGTGTTATCAACCCTTCGACGACTGTCACTGGCAGTATCTGCAACCCCCGGAGATCCAGGGTCATAAAACAGATTTAAATCACTCAATATGGTGATGGTGTTCGGTGCACTCATCTCGAGAAGCCACAATCCAATTGGGAAACCGAGGGGGATGCGAATCCTAGACCCATCCCCGACTCTCCCTGTCTGTAGTCGAATTTTCCCAGGATTCACCTTCAAATCCTGAAAGTGGCACTCACTGAATCAACACGATAACGCCACCTCTATCCCCAGGGGTCCTGGGGGAGTGGGCTCATCTCTTGGCAAACAACCACCAGGCCCAAATAGCTCCCAGAGGAGGGTTTATCATAGCGCCGAAGCAGTGTGAATTCAATTAAAATTAGCGGCGGCATGAACTCTTTTAATTCCTTGTAATTATTTTTAATTAATTTTAATTATTTTCGCCTAACATTTGCATTTGTAATTTTTCGTGCTTTTTCTGCTTTTCAGAGCCGACTCGGTCACTTGGAATCCTCACAAACTCATGGGTGCTCTGCTGCAATGCTCAACGATCCACTTTAAGGAAGATGTAAGTACCCACTACCATCTTTAGGAGGGAAGAAACCGGGACGGCGTATGTAGACTTGGATCGATTTTCTCCACCCTCGTAGACCTCCCTTCTGGCGTTTCTGTTTTTTTATCGCAGCCAGCTGTAGACGCGCCATTATAATAGCAGCCCCCAAATCACTCGTCCCTCGGGCTAGGGCCTGTCAGCCCTATTCATTTGCAATATGTTGCCATTGGTCACAGTTGTGCATAGTTCAAGGAATTTTAATTAAAATTCTATGACTTATAGGCATTTGGTTCGAGCCAGCCTGAGGTCGAAGTTCTCCTTTGTGCCGAAATTGCTACATCACATCACTTTATTAGATACTTGTAATCGAAGATGTATCCAAGCTATGCCTAAATACTTTGTTTCATTGTATTTATGTAAGAAATTCTTTCTCGAAATATATAAAATGAAAGACACTAGTAATTCAAGATCTTTGTTAGATATCGGAAGAACGATATTTTATTTGTGAACAATTCAAAAGAAGAGAGTCTTGTTTACAATGCATTGAATTTTATACCAATTATTTCGTTACGGCTTCAATGGTAAGGTCTCAATGAAAAGGAGGCTAATCGTTCTTAGTCTGATTAAGTATTGAGAGTGGCAAATCATCGCTTCAATTTTTCCGAAAAAGTTTATTTTATTTATTAAGTTAAATACTTAAACTGATATTGCAGTTTGTGAAATTAACAGGCTTCTAATAGAAATTTATAGAATATTCAATCAAGCGATTGAAACTTTAATGCATTTAAATTCTATTTACTCTCAGCCACGACTAACTTTAATCCATTGCTACAGCCCGTATTCCTAAAGTGGAGAAACATGTCCCATTTCTGTGCAATCGAGTATTTCGTGGGAAGTCGAACAGATTGTTACAAAGCACTTCCCTTAAACTCCCCTGTTTAAGTGTTTAACTTTTAAGCAGTCTTTTCCATCAACCTTAACAGAGACTGGGGAATATAATTTAATTCTCCATTCCTAATTCTAGGGCCTTCTAATCAGCTGTAACCAAATGTCCGCGGAGTATCTCTTCATGACGGACAAGCAGTACGACATCAGCTACGACACCGGAGACAAAGTGATCCAGTGTGGTCGGCACAATGATATCTTCAAACTGTGGCTGCAGTGGCGTTCTAAGGGAACCGAAGGCTTTGAAAGGATGCAGGACAGACTGATGGATCTGGTCCAGTACCAAGTGCGGAGGATTAAGGAGCAACCTGATAAATTTTATCTCATCATGGAACCAGAGTGCGTAAACGTTTCGTTCTGGTACATCCCAAGGCGGTTAAGGGGCATTCCACATGATAAGAATAAGGAGAAGGAGCTGGGAAAGGTAAGCGTGTGGAGTGATACCTTGGATAAATTAATAACGATAATTTGTTCCTACAGATTTGTCCAATCATAAAAGGACGAATGATGCAGAAGGGTACTTTGATGGTTGGCTATCAGCCGGACGATCGACGTCCGAACTTCTTCAGGTCAATTATCTCCTCACAGGCGGTAACAGAAAAGGACGTTGACTTTATGCTAGACGAAATCCACCGTCTTGGCGACGATTTGTAAATTTGCAAAATGTTTTTTTTTTGTATAATAAGTAACACTGGTATAACGTGGAGGCAGGTAGTGGAGAAGAAGAATAGTGTAGCAGAAATATTAGAAAATTCCACCAACCAAGGATTATCGCTTAGATAAGCATATCATGATTGATACTCTATTATTTGTTTTGGACATACTCTCGTTTCTCGTAATGTTGCGTGTCACAGGGTGACATTCGGTGTTTTGAAGATTCATCTGCATATATATCCAGCATATCGACTATATTTCAATTTAAAAAAAAAGAAAAATGCCGCTTTTATTTTTTGAAGAAAAAAATGAGATATATCTATTGACTGTTTCCAAGCTATTTAATCTATTCAATGTTATTCGAGAGTTTATTGCAACCAGTTGTCACGTGTTTTAAGTACTATGAATGTTATTGCGGAAATTGAAATGGAAGTTAAAGAGCACTATACTTGTCAGATGTTTTAGTGATGAGAAGTTTTATGAGATATGTTGCTGTTATTAATACATTTAGCTAAATTTTTAGGAACAATTGCATATTACTCTTGTTGAAGCTTTAAATTAATTTTGTATTAACTTTTATATTACCTGTTTATTTCCGACTTTTGCGTATTTTTTTGTCATTTTGTCATCTGTAACGTTTTGTTACTGATAAAATAGTTTTAATAGGCTATGCACTTATTTGTTGAAAAGTTGTTGTAAAATGTTGAATATTATAATATTGTCAAAACATTTGAATTTTATTTTTATTTTATTTAAAAGGCGATTAAACCTGCTCATTAATTGTATTTATATTTGCAAATCTTAAGAATCGTTCGTCATCGATAAGTGAATATGATCTAATTTACGTGAATGGATCTCTAGATTCTGCCAAAATTTTCTTTTGTTATCATTTCTTAGCGAGGTGCTCTAATGCTCTTCAAAGAATTCAGTAATATTGAATATAAACGATTAACAGGAAAAATGGAAAATGTTTTCGTCCTCTTTAATCAACAGAGAGAATTAATGTTCATTCTGTGATCGGTATTGATAGAAATCCATTCACTCTTGTATGTGTGATCGTACTTTTTTTGAAGTAAAGATCAAATATTCTTCTGTATTTCTATCAAAGCCAAGATTATAAAAATTCATTTCATTCATCGGCTTGTTCTTTATTTTATACAGGATAGAGGATGCAAACTAACTAAAATATTATATGAAAGATGAAAATCAATTTCAAGTTTTATCATGCTTAAGTTAACGTGATTTCAAACATTTTGAATATGAAAGACCCATTTTTTGCTAATTGGCAGTGTAAATTCGGTGAACAAATTAAAAATAACGCAATGCATGAAAATTATGAATCCCTGTTACATTCATAATTTTCATGCAATTTACTTTCCTTTTGGCAACTTTATTTTAATTTGTAATTTGTTTATTTTTTTTTTGTAAGATTATTTTTGTACACTTTTTAGATTCACTTTGATTTCTTTTCAAGGTTGATAAAAACAATGAAAATCTACGAGTACTGGTATTTTAGTTTGTTACTTTAAGTGTACAATCAGCAAAAAATACGATAAATCATTATGATTTTAAAAATCACTCCAGTCAACTTGAAATATAAAACCTAAAATCCTATTTGTTTTTTGTTTTTTTTTATCCAGTTCTAAATCAATCAATTCGACGACTGCATCTACAATAAAAACAAATCGAAAGTGACACAAAATGGAGCATTGAAATACATTTTAACATAATCTAACAAATGTAATAATCATGTAAAGGAGATTAACCAATTTTCCTCAGGACTGACTTCAAAAAAGACTGATGAAATCATACACTGTTACTACGATGTAATTTTTTATTATAATTTTTTTTAGATAATTTCCTACGCATACGCAGGATATAAGACTAGAAGGGCTAAAGTGGATATTTAAATTAATTTTCGTTTTTTTCTACAGCATTTTGCAACAACTAATCACAACCATGTAAAAAAATTGTTTAAGAGCTTTTTCCGCACAACTATAAAAAATTATTCACAAAAATACAAAACCCATCGAAATTATTTATTTCGCATTATAAACAACTTAGAAAATTCATGAATTCATTAGAAAAAAAGTAGGCGTGAATGATGGAAAAAGGTTTAAGATAAGAATAAAATTATATTCATATACAACACAGAAGAACCCTATTTTTAATCAATGTATGAAAAGCAAAGGCATTTCATGACTACTTATGTACTGTATATGTAAATATACGATCCTATATATTACCCATTTCTGTAGAATAAGAGCCTGGACTAAAACAAAACTGAACTATAAAAATACCAAGTCACATCACCATGGCAGTCGCAGTAAAAAATGAATTGAAGGCAAAAATAAGAAAAGCAATGAAATAAAAATCACTCACAAGACTTACTGTAAGAGAAGTACTAGGAAAAATAAAATAAAACTAAAACTTATTTAGGAATTTAAGGAGAACATATAAAGCATATGTGTAAGTGTACTGTAACTGAGTTGTACTTTTAAAGTGTTACTTAAAAACATGCATAAATAGAGGCGGCAGGAGAAAGACATTAAATTACGATTGAATGTATATTGTAAAAAGTAAGGTGTAATTAACCAGTTTTTCGGTTAAACTTTCGAAGTGTAGATTTTATTTTTGATTCGCGCAATGTTCATTGCAACATTTCGTCTATGTGTAGCTTGCAATAAACTTTTAGTCAAATATTCGCGTTCCAAAGTTTAAAGAAAAAAGAATATAACATACATTTCTGGTTGTTTGATTCTGTCGACAAAGTACGTACTGTATATGGATCTGTCACGTATTTAAAGAAAATTAGATTAATACTAAGGATGCTTAATTTTATTTATTTGTTGTTTTCATTTGATTATCTTTTACATATTTCAGTTAAGCTGTGATTTAACATTTTGAGATTCTTCTTTGAGAAATTTTTTTTTGTCAATTAATATAAATTTTATTTAGGCTGAGAATGCGACTTAAAGTGAAAGGCGATTCGAGAAGTATAAAAGATTGAGTGGTTTCAAATGACAAACGAATACGTGAAATTTTATTTATAATACTAGTAGTTAAAATTATATCAAAAACAACAGATTCTAGTTAATTGAATTAACATAGATTCAGAATCATTTTGTACTTCATTTCGAAAATTACGTTCAATTCCTTTTCATTGGTTTCATCTGACTGAAAGGTTGGTCATTTTACATATGTCTAAATTTAGTTTGTTTACGAAAACTGTCTAAACATCGACTAAATTAATAATTCTGATTCATGTTAAATACAAAAAATTAATTTAGTGAATTCTAAAGAAGTCTTCATTTATAACTTGAATAATAACGATAAAAGTTCAAATATACTATACAATTTATACAAACAAAGAACTGAAAGGGTATAACAATTTCCGATCAAAAGTGACTACAAATTATAATTGAAAATAACAAATTCAAATTGCCTTATATTGCTGACTGTTCTAAAAATTTTACACTTACCCTCTCCTTTAATTTGGATAGGGTTAATACTTTCGTATTATTTTCAACTTGGAAAAAAAACATGAATTAGACTGAATAATTCATTTAATTTTAATGCCATTTGGTAATATCACTGTGAAATTTCAGTAGCTGCTAGGCAATACAACTTCAACTGAAAACAAGCTGAAAGATAGTTAGAATAGTAGTTCGGTTAAGAATTTTCGGCATCTTCACTAACATTAAATATTGAATTCCTTGTATTGTTCTTTAAAGGAATTTTAAAAACACTAAAAAGGAAAAATTCATCCCTAAAGAATTAACTAATTTCCCTTCAAAAATGTTTCAATTCCTTTAAAAGTTTATTATATACGTATTTATAAGAAATTAATAATTACTACTGATTTCTGAATGCATTTAAAAGCAAAAAAATATACAAAATATACTTTTTTCCTTTTGGTTATTTCAAAATTGTAAAACATTTACACCCAATTTTGCTTTAACACGATAGACACGTTCCAGAAAGAACTGTGTAAAAAGAAACCGTGCAAAAAAAGACATCACAGAAAAATTGGAGATTGATTCCATATTATTTCATACAAAAGACTTTATTAAGAGTCTTTATAAAAAGACTCATTTGATTTGATTTGTATGCACATTCATTCACAGTTTATTTCATAAAAGCAAAAGATTCTTAACAATTCTTAAAGTGACACATTTCTTGACCAAATACTGCGCAAAAAGCTAAGAGCAAACTTTTTGGATTGACGCTTTGTTTGCTGACAAGAGCAGTGCACATATGCACATACATTTGCATATGCACTGCACTAAGCATATCTAGAAAATTACGGCCAATGGAAATAGTTTTGCTTAAATTAAATCAAACAGCTTTTTTTAACTTTGCTAAATCGAATAAAATCGTGTAAAATGGAAATTGAATTCATTTTTCTAGAGCGTGTTAAATCAAAACCGTGTACAAAAATACCATATAAGAAGAGAACTGGGTGTATTTGCTTTTGTTTTTTAAAATTTGCTTGATTTTTTATCCGAGTTAAAAAGCTGAATCTTACAAGGAAGAAAAGTTGTTTTCCACTATTTTTAAAACTTTTATTTCTCACCACAAAAAGCGATACTGATACAAGGTATGAATTTAACAATGAGCAAAATTTCACGGCACACTGCTTTTTACTTTAAGTCAAGACAAACTTAGCTAGGTATAAAATATTTCTTTTTCAATATTTTAAAAGACAAAAACGATAAATTTTACGTTCTGTACGATAAAAGCTAAAGCATATTTTTATACAGAAAAACAAGAAACATATTTCAATAACAAATTGATTTTTACAAACTTCTGCTTCGTCTTAGCAATTAAAAATTGAATAAATACAATTCAAAGAGCGAATATTTAAAAGTAATCAAATTAATTTTTGTTCCTCAAAAGATATTTTGCATTTACTGTATGTACTATAATTTGTGCTTTTATGTAAAGTAGTATTTGTACGTATAGGTGTATGTACGAAAAGATCTACGAAATGTTTAAAGGGTAATTTTAATTATGAACAAAACAACAAAGTCACAAAGTCTTCCTTAATACAGATGTTAATTATGTAATTAATTCTACCGCATTGAGAATTGAATATGTCCCGAGGGTTGCACGCACTGTCGTCTCACTGTCTTTAAGGAGTTGATAACAATGTTGTAAGAATACCTGGGCAGCGCGGCTACTAGTTTTCCGATAGGTAGTGAATTAGTAGTTCAGGTGTGGGGCAAAAAAGGGCTTCTGACATAGTCAATTAATATTGAATAGTAAGGCATTCGCGTAGACGGATCAAAATTGCAGACTTTAATTTAAAATAAAAAAGAAATTATAAGTCTGTGTGACTGGACCGTATTGTATAAAAAAAAAAATTATGGATCTGTTTTTGTTTAAATTGTAGAAAGGCTTTAAGGAAATGTGCTGCCTCGTTAAGCGTCGATGATGTGCTCCCTCGAACACATACTGTAAATTAAATATTCTCATATACGGTTTAGAATTGAGACTTTAGAAATTATTATTGTAAAATAGATGAGCAAATATACACTTAATTTAAGCTAGAACGAAGCTAGGGTGTAAGATACTAAATAGCAAATGAACGCAGCGAACAAGTACCAATTCAAAGCGCTAAGTTCGTTTCAAAATTTGTTTTAGATGGCTTACTTGTATCAATTTAAGCGAACATTAAAGCAAACATTGTAAGAATGGATGTTGCACACAAAATTAAACAAAGCTCATGTGAGTGTTCTGTGTTGTTATTGGTATTGAAATAAAATAAATCAGAAGGACATTTTAGCTTGGTTTTCATGGAGTCATATTCACCAGCTTCATTTAACAATTAACATCTTTCGTACCAAATCATTTTCGGGCGGGATTCAATATGGGACACGGTAATAACAAATTTTAAATAAAAAAAACATCTGAAACGAAGTAATCACCATCTAGAATGTTTCGTGACGTCATATAACCTATCACTTCTAGGATCAAGATGAATCTAAGGACACCTCATTTATCAAAATCTGCCAAGCCGTTTGAGTTCTACGAGGTTTTGCATTATACCTTAACTGCTTACCTTTCATTTGAGACCTCTTTGATAATTCTGCAATAACTAAACCGGAAGATATGAATATTTAGGTTTGCCTCTACACGTAATTTTTGAAAAATTTTAATCCTTTGTTTATCTTAAATCCTTCATGTATGATAGTAAATTACACAATTAGGTACTCTAAACGGTTTACTAATATACCAAATTTCATCAAAATCCTTGGGGGTCGTGTCGAAAAAATACTAAATCTTGACGATTTTACATGGAATGACCCCAAAGTGCCTCCTCACCTGTGTTTTTAGCCAACCAATGACGGAACAAGCATTTTCCGAAAATAACACTACTTTGAAGCTCTCATTTTGTGAGACGAGTTTCGCACAACGCGTTTCACTTAACGCGACATTTTTATGGAACATAATCTCCAATTAAAACAATGTTTACCCACACTAAAATTCAAATATTTATTTTAATCTATTGTTGCTGTTTTGTTTGTTCCTCTGCTGATGAAAAAAAAAATTTGGGGCCATTTTTTATTCAAAGCATGTAGTTGTAACCCTTTACGTCCCACATAACCTAAAGTGATTAAACCCTACTTATAGCGAATTCAAGATAAAAAACAAGCGTTTTCGTTATTTCCCAATAAGAACACTAATGCATTGTTAGAAAATAGGTTTATTTTGCATTTTCTCATAGGATTGATGATTTTTGTTAAGATTCACATAATTATTTCTCAGTTTGAACATGTAAATAAATATTTTTTGAATTAACAACAAGCTTACAGCAACAAATTTATTTTCTTTTTTTAAGCTAAATACGGCTTAAATAATAAATACAGTTAAAATGGACGAAACTTGCGACTGTATGTAAAAATTGATGAAATGTAAATGTTCTCACCAAAACAAAAAAAAAGAATATATCCGATATTCAAATATCATTTGTTCTTTTGTATGTTTTAATAAAACCTATTCGACACTATGTGTTACTAAAATTAATTGTTTTATTAATATACTCTGCCGAACAGACTTGTGCGCGCTACGTTAAAAGCAAATAATTCGTTTCGTTTGCCTTTTACTTCATTTGCATAAATTAACTACATCCAAATGATAATCTCTCAGGTAAAAGGAAGTAGATTTGATTTTCGTAGGTGTTACAATCATCTATCAATGTGGCATGTGTTAATATCAGCAAATATTTCCTATTTTAAAATTGCATCCACTTTGCGTTATGATCGCCAAACTTAGAATAGACCAACACCTTTGACCAAAAACGTTTTGGTTTCGGCCTTTTTATGTGTTCTCAGTTAAATTTTACGAGTTTTTTTAAGCTGACCCATAAAAGGACTAAGTAAAATTTAATTAGTTCAGTCATTACCTAGTTAAATCTAAGTGCATATGTTTGAGGCATCTGTACGAATTGAAAAATGCAATGTAAAAAACATCAGTAAGTTAAATTAAGGAAAAAAAAATGCATAAAATAAATTATGTTCGCACGTATTAGGCCTATTCAGTAGTTTAATTCGAGAATACAAAAATGCACGGTTAAAGTACGTAGGAACAAATAATATATCCATTATTACCATTAATCTTTTCAATTCAGATTCTTTAAATACGTACATTGATTTAATAAATTTATTTTTTTTTTAAATGACATCAATAAGTTCTAAAAGGTACTACATTCAGCTTGGATTCACTGCATTTTCGAATTTTCCTATACGTTCTATAAGTATACATCGCATCTACTCCTTTCTACCAATGCATTTCATTTATGTGTAATAAATATACAATAAAAACAAAGTTATATTGTTAATTTTATGCAAAATAAAAGTTTATTTAAATTAGCTATAAAAGAATATGCAATTCTTTGAAATTCCCATGGAGACATCTTCCACAATTAGAATATCTTAAAAATTGAAGGGTCTACAAGAACTGATATAGTAGAGCATATTCGTCAAAAGTTCCTTAATTTCACCGGCAATTACACATAAAAACAACTTTATATAATAACGGAAAATAATTCTACGCACAGCGAAAACATGAAGAGAATAAAACGGCAAAGACAATCTCACCGATATTATAAAATTAATTCAACAACGCTATTGCACTACGTTTAATCAGTTTTACATCCTTAATGATATTAGTGTTGTTGTAAATTGCGTTAGTCACTTAAATTACGTTTAATTACAAAATACAAAAATTATTCACCATAAAAATTGGCAAGTCGACTATATCGATACAGTTTGTTTTACATTAAGTTTTAGTTTAATTCCTGAATTCTCGCGTACGCCTGCTTAATCTTATTGTTATTTGTTACAAAGGCAAATCATTTCGTTTAAATCAAATTGATCCAATTAATTCTGCAGCCCCTTTAGAGGAGCTAAGCCAAATATTTCAATTACTGGCAGAAAATTTCTTCTAACTGGCAGCCGTTTTTAATTTGAAAATCAAAATAATGTTTTCGTTTAAAAGAGCACCTTTTGAATGGTTTAATTTGATCAAGTAACGTAAGACAATGCTGACGTATTTTCACAATGAGTGACTTAAAAATATATAAATCCTTAGTTATTTTGAGTTACATTTATGTATAATTTTCTGACTCGTGCTGCTACCGCTAGCTATTAGTAATTTAATTTTGTCTCCAAGAACATTTTCGAGTTAATTTTAAATTATAGGAATGTATAATACATTTAGTTCTAGTGATTCTCAGCTGCAGTGGCCCAATAGTTAGGCGTTTCAAGAAATTCAAACATAATTAGAAGTATTTACACGAAGTAGTGTTAAACAAAAATTCCAAAACAGCGATTGAGGACAACACAAAAAACACATTTCCTCCTGGATAACAAATAGATAAACAGGTAAAATGTAAAAATAACACAAAAAATACATAACTTAGTTAAAATGGACATTTTAAACTAACGGTAAAAATAAGTGTTACTGAAGACGCCGTCTCTAGTAGGACACGGGACGGCTTCATCAGTCAGCCGAGAGTTCGTCGATCCTGCATCGGACAGCATGTTCCACAACTTCGAGACTTGGGTAATCCAGCTCCTTGACCAAACAAAGGGTCGCCGAGAGCAGATTCGAATTCTGAAATAAATAAAAAAAAGTTTAGTGGATGCTCACTTTTAAATGAAAACGTACTAATGGAAGCACTATCAAGCGTATCTACCGTGAGTATTAGATAACTGTGATTTTATTTGTTAGTTAATATAATTAATTAAGAACATAGAATGGGTACAGTTACCATATTTTTGGCACTTCTAAAAATGGAAGATAAGCACAGTAATTAACTTTGAGGGGCTACACATACTATTTCTTGTTACAATGCGCTAGTATGGTGATAAGAAAAGTTTTCTAGCAAGATATCATTTAAATACAGTACAGCTTCTATGTGTGTAAATAAATAAGATGATAGTAAAGCCTTAAAACCCAGTGGTGTATTTTCGGCAATCAATAATCAACGAAGAAAACAAGGAAAATGAATCTAGAAAGCAATGTGACAACTAATAATAGATATCTATTTTTTCTTGTCTTTATAAATAATAAAAACTGTTCGGCATTCCTAGGCCTATTATTGTAAACAGGTGAAAATTAGCTATTGCTCTTTAATTGATCGGTACTGCAGAAGTTAAAATTTAGTCAATTGAGTGGATAGTCACATCCAGAGTGACTATGATGATACGTGTTTTATTCTAACATTAAATTAACCTATACCTACAATATATAAAAAAAAGCGTGTGAGATCGTCGCTTTATTTGAGGTAATCTCAAAAAGTAACCAATCGGTTTTAAAGGCTCTTTTATCTTCTGTAGTAACATAGGCTTTAGTATATTATCACAGTTTTCTAAAATACGAGCCAGAGATGATAAAAGTACAGCAAGTCAAAAAAAGGTATGTGTTTATGCACTACATTCATTATTCTGGTTTGATCATAAAACACTTATGAAAGTGATGTATAAAAGAATCATATCATCAAAATACTTTTGATATCGTGAACTTATTCCATACTCAAAAATAAGAAAAAATTACGAAATTTCTTTATTCTAAATGAGTCGGAGATTCAATAAAAATAAAGTTCCATTCTCTATACTTCTCCATAAATTAACTAATTAATGGGACATTTATAGATGATACTCGGCAAAATAAGTTGCACCATGAGGCACCACTAGTTTGCAAAATAGCTAAAAAAGGTCATGTTTGAATTTTTAACTGCCTAATAGAACTAAAAAGCAAATCCAGATAAATGAAAATATTTTTCTATAACTCATCTTCTAAAACAAATCAACCCGTGTAAAATTTAATTTACTTTTCTAATACTTCTCCGTCTGAGATTTAGAACGTTTTGATAAAATAATTTTTCTAAATTTTTGAATGTTATTTTCGCAGAGTCAAAAATTGACTATGTATTCGTACTCGCAAGTTCACCATTGAATCACAAGAACTAGTTCTAGTTTTTGAAATTCTGCTTTTATTTTTTTTTTGGACTTTTGAAAATAAATGTATTAATATGCAGCCCCCAAAATGAAGTATGTAATTCTGTGTTTAAAACTCACCCTGTTAACTGGTCGTCTGTGGTACCCAGCGTAATGGTTAAGTACAGCACTCGATACTACACTGGCAGTATCATTGAACCTCCCGTCTGGCCTCCTATTCGAAACAAGACTTTATTTAACGAAATAATAGGCATATATTATAATAGATAGTTTGACGAAACAGATGTCGACTGTGGTACCTATCTCTTCTGGGCCTATCTCCATCGTCCCACTCATCCTTTTCCCTGCTACCACCATTTCTGTAGGCATAGCGATCTACCATTTCCCTTTCGGTGCCGGCGCTCCTTCTCTGGGGATGGTGTCCCCCGTTGTATTGACTATGATGTTCGTCCCACTCCGTAAGATCACTCTGACTATGGCGATAGTGTGAAGAATGTGCTGACTTCTGATAGTCGGATTGATAGTACTCCTGCAAGAAAATTGACGACGACTTTAAAAAGCCATATTCGATTTTAGTGATTTCGAGCACGCTTTACGAAAATTGTGCGAAACACAAAACATGTGAAGAACTAATAAAAGCATAAAACCATATTCAAAAAGTACCTTCATTGAATGTGATGAAATGCTTGGTGGTATCGGACCTCGTTCTCTGCAGCCCCCACCGATTGGACTTTCTTGATCTGATCCGGGTGATCTCTGTTTGTTGGTTAATGATTGTAAATTGTTTTATTGCAATTTGATGAATTATCTTACATAAACGAAAAAGTCAAATGCGCCCAGTATGAATAAATTATAAGAAAATTGTGAGAATCACTGTGACATTTCGGTAAGTGATTAGTCATTGAAAATCAAAAGTTACTTCGTTAAATATATTGACTAAGATGAATTATTTCCTAATTACTATTAGTAATATATTAAATATACAACACCGGTGCAAATAGCGTGATTCGAGTAGTGCAAGATACAACTGTGGTATTATAACTATTTTCAAATAATCAAACGTTATGATTCATATTAAAAATGTACACCTTAAGCAGTATATTGCCACGATATTTCGTAGTCCATATGTACAAATATTTAGGTACGAAAATTTCCTAGAAAGCCCTTAAAAATAATTTTTAACTATAATTCTTAAACCAAAGTAATCTTTAATGTAATGTAAAAATCTACTTGAAGCTTTTTTTAGTACTAAAAGATATTTGTCCACCTGAAATCGTGCCACATATTTAAAAACAAATATTTGCACGGTATTTTTGTATTTTATCAACTTTTATTATTTCTGGAATATTTTGAAGGTAAAAAACAAATTCATTCGAACACTCATTAATAAAACCAACATCCAATATGATGATAAGACTGATAATTGAATTGAATATCAACATAAGAGTGTGACTGATGACCTTGGAGAAATAACGATAGTGTGACAGGGAATGTGGTCGATAATGTGATTGGTTGTACAAATGGCATACTGGACTGTCAAGGATTTAAGTAGGGCGAAAAGGAATTTCGTAGATATTTTTGACAAACGGTTTGATCTGGTGTTTTAGAAGCATGCAAGACAAAATAAACATTTCCAAAATTATTATATGCTGGTTGCGGTAATCTATCTGGGTTTGAGTGAATGCATGTTTGCGAATTCTTTCTTGTGGTAAAAATCTATAAAACAAAAATCAAATTTACAGAGCTTCAGATGCATTTTGTAAACTGTTGTTAACTGTTTAACGCTTCCTTAAGTCGCTATAGGCATTTAACCAGCTGATTATTTATAATTCATGTTTGAATGCCCTATATTTTGGTTTGCCGAACAAGGGAGGTGAACTATTCTTTGTTGATGACGTCTGCCCAGTATATGGTTAATGAGCCAAGTCATCTGGACTCATTACTAGTCTCTTAGTCAATTGACCATTAGCAGTTAAGATTGGGGATTAATGTTCAGGGTTAGTATAATAAGCTTCACGAATTACAGATGTTTTAATATTTAAATGCTCGGAAAGCCACAAAATTCGGTATTTTAACACCTTGAGCGTCCGGCTCGCTTTAAGGCGTAATATGTGGACTATGGGAAAAAACCAAAGCCACCAAAGCTTACCTAACCACGTTTTTACATGTTTGTGTAGAAAAAAATACATAAACAGTAATTGTGTGTTTTACAAGTTAATATATTTTATTTTGTAAAAATGCATGTTTCTAAGAAATCACAAATATCGTGGCATAAAGTTTCCAACAAAACAGCTGGTGTTTAAAGTGTTAATATAAATAGAAAATGTTAAGAAATTGTAAATTAAGTAATTGATTAAATAGGCATAACAAATTAAATTAATTTTAAAAACAATTGCAAAACACTAATAATATTCGTAAATGTTTCCGAAATAAATAAGGTATTAGGTATTAGGAGAATGTTTTTGTGGCGTTTTGTGTTATAGCAAGAAGTAAAGAATTTAAATTTATATTTTTATTCATTATGGTGTATCTTTTGAAAAAAATGAATAGAAACAATAATTTAGATTAGAGATTAATGTTTTAAGTGCAGTTTTATATTCTGTAATATCTATGGGACTACGCTTTTGAAGTGCAAAGAAAAACTGTTTTATTATAAATATAAATTTGTAATTACAATTACAGGTTTGGAAATATTGACGCCTTTTATTTACCCTTTTATATTTAGCTTTTAATCAAATTTCGTTGTAGAGGAAAAATATAAATAATTAAACTTTAAAGTACAATTTTGCCTGGTAAACGTCGTTAAATCTTTAGCCACTACAAAATACGGCCGTGAACACTAAAATAGATTTAAAAATAACAAAATCTATTTTAATTTCATACTCAACTTTGCCTATGAATAACGTCGACTACATCTTAAAAAATCTAGACTAAAAAAGATTATTATATATACATACTTGGAAATAATTTTGAAAATAATGTTTTGAGAAAAAAACCATTTAAAGTTGTACGTTTGAAATAAAATGTTTTGAAAAAATAGTATAAATGTGATAGTAATAAATAAATTCTCTTAAAAAATTGATTTTTTTGAAACACCAGGACATGAAAGTATTACAATTATATTAAAAGTATAATAAGTATTGCTATTTACCGTATTTGACGGTAATAATCTTAGTGCTGATTTTTTACGGGAAAAACAAGCCAAACAGTTCTGCCATCCAAACACCTGGAAAACGACATCTCGTAATATATGCATTCAAAATGTTATTGAGGTGGCACAAAAGGCAGTGTAAAATCTTATTTGGACCCTAATTTGGAAAGACACTCGCATGTAATTATGTGATTATAATAATCGAACGTACAGGATTGTTCATACGAATCGCAAAAAAAGTATTGCATAAACCCGATAAATTTACACTAGTAACATCCTGATCATTTTGGGTTATATGTAATACAGAACACATTTTCTATGTTTTTTTTTTTATTTGCGCTTTTTAAAGGTTTTAAACAAACCTCTTATTAAATGAAAACGCCAACCAGCGTTATTTTAACTACAAGTAGGGCGCACTACAATATCTAAAACAGCCAGATCAAACAACGTGGTGTGCACATCAAATCCAAATTTGCCACAGAAAATCATAAAACATAGAATCTGATATTACACTCTTCATTGTTAATAAAATACTACACATACTTTGCTGTTATAGTTTTAAGCGATTTTTAGGTGGGCAAATACTTTTAACAGTAGTGTACTTTGTAACGCCTCTGCGATATTTTGGAAAACAGAGTTTCATACGCGTGACTGATTTTCATCAGGCCGCGGTTAATGATTTCAATGAAGATGCTTGGCTTGCAACGAAACGAATTTTGCATTTTTGAATTTTTGCGACATTTAAATGCGGAAAACATTAAATTTCGCGAAACAACTTTACAACGTAAGGAAGTCCCCGACTTAATACCGCCCCAACGGCCTAATGCACGACCAGTAATTGTATTTTAATATTCAGAGCTTCACCGCAAAAAGCTTACATGCAGACCGCCTACAACTTGGATTGGAGAAGGTGCCAATTAAGTGAGGGGTATTGTCGAGGGAAATTCTCGTGAATGTGTAGATTACAAAAGATTCGCACGTATACGCCCTTGAACTTCATTAATATTAATAAGTGCGTCAACACGAGCGTTCTTTGTATCAAGATCTCGCCTGTAATGAGGACTGAGTGTCAGCAAAATCCTTTTTCCATGATTACATTTAATGATAGAACGAAATAGAAAAATTGAATTATCATTACATTATCTTAATTTAGTTTTTTAATTTTATGAATTTTTCCATGAATTAAGAATCCTTTGTTTTAACATGGTAGATCTGAAACGCCGACAAAACATTCGCACTGCTTCCACTTGTGGCTTCGCAACGGCACGGCGAGGCGTCACGTTCGAGCGCATTTGTAAAAAATTTCATTTGTAAAAATGCCTCAGACTTTACGCACGTTAATTATTTCGCCATTCAAAGAAAGTGTAGTAATGAAAAACACAGACGAAACGAAGCATCTGTAAGCAATTTCACATCCTCGTCGTTTCGCCAAGGCGAATTCAATTCATCCAAAGGGAAGGCATAAGCGAAACCGTCATCTATTGGTTTTAGCAAAACATGCGTCGGATAGGTAAAACAAAACCGAAAATCTCCCACATTCGAATTACATCATAGCTGCGCGCGCACGTTCCTCATCGAGGCTAGTTTTTCCGCCTCTGCATGGCCATTTCCATAGATTTCACAGCTTACACAACACCCAGCAGTGAGTTGTCTGGACTAGTTTATTTATAGAAATTAAAAAGCGTGAAAAAGTTAAAAAATAAATCACTAAAACTCTACACTACATTCGAACGTGTTACACTACTTAATTCGATGTGCGCTCGCCTTTTACAACTGCAATTCCTTTCGTGCGGAACTGACCTTCGCAATAAATACCAGTCTTCTACCTCTAGCCATTTTATTACAGAAATAGGAAAAATACTAACTAATACACAACGGAAAACAAGAAATCCAAAAACTGCTGGAAAAACGTTCTTACATCGTACTGGTGGTAGGACATCCGATGATCCCGAGAGTACTTCGGCGACGGTGGATGCATCTGTTCCGGCGGGGAGAAATCCTGATTGGGGGGAGTTCGCTGCAAAGTGGTTAGGTTAGTGCCACACGAAAGCGCTTATTGCTGATATTAATAACACTCGAGTGGAAACAACATAAATTTAAAGGAACACGCAAGTACCTGAAGTGGCGATGACGGGATCGACGCCTGATTTATAGGATCGCTTATACTTTCCTCTGTGTTTTCGGAGCTAGGATGCTGTAGGTTCTGTTAGTAGTTAATAAAAAATTTAGACAATTGTTAGAACTGGGACATCTCTGTTAGCGGGTAAGTTCACCAACGCTCATGTGGCGATAAGAAGGACATTCTTTTCTCTTAATATTGTCGTCCATTTGACCATCCATTTACTGAATGTTTCGAAAATATTTATTTTAATTGAGATGTAATTTTACTTCAGTGGGCAAAATTCCCTATTGAATCCAAAAAACATTTTCATTTTCTCGGAAAATTACAATAAAATTAAAAAGCAGGAACCAGTACAAACATTGATTTTTAAAAAAATTATATTATCACGAAAAATACAAATATATTAGCTAAAATAGTTGTAAAACGACCGAAGAAAAATAAATACTGTTGTAATAAATACCTTGGTTCTTTAATTTTGTCGTAAATAACAATTCTGCATTAAGGAGTAAAAGCATCCTCTGTCAGTAAAATTTCATAGTTTATTTGCAATTTAAAAACCTTTCCCTGAGAACACCCGCAGCTCAGTGAGGTTGAAATGAAACAGTATTTTGTCTAAATCTTAAATTAAGATATTCTAGAAAGGAAATGCTATTAATCTGGGACGTGCGACAAAAGTCAATGAAACTTCCAAGTCCAAGTCACCACAAAGAGTCAGGAAAGGAAACGACCAATTGCACACACCCACCGCAAGTGGTGCGGATTTATTTATTTATTTAATTGTGCCTCCTTCAATCGACCGCGAAACGGCTGCTCAGTTTGCATTCGTCAAAATCAACTTATCGCCACATAAGAGCGTTTTAAGAAGTCTCAAGTAGCTAGATCTTGGCCAGCTCCAAGAAGAGCAACTGTCGGGTTAATATTGAACAATTAAAGCCAATCGAGCACTTTTGGATGCTCCGTGCTGTTGACTCGACGACAAACGCCTCTACCCATGAAAAACCCACGGAGGGATTTCGGGGTTATGGGTTTACTTACCTCCCTCACAGGACTTTGACTTTTGCGCTGTTGGTATTGTAGCTGCTGTTGCTGTTGCTGTTGCGGTTGCTGTTGCTGCTGATGGTGGTACTGTTGCTGCTGATACGGTTGCTGTTGAACTGATTGTGCCGACTGTTGCTCCCTTGCATCCTCATACACTTCGGGGTCTTCACGTTGAACATTTCCGCTCATGGCCTCTTGAACTTCTTCAGGTGTGACATCGATATTGTCCAGCTTTTTCAAGTTGGGCAGAGCTCGTAGGACTATAGCTCTATAGCTGCAAAACGTAAATCACTTAACAGATATCCTTAGAAATATAGAAACGAAACAAATTAGATCGAAAATAAACTTTAAGAAAAATAATTTTAAATATAATTTGCTACTTGTGCAAGTGGATACCAAAGTTTTATACTTACTTTGAGCCTGCCTTATCACAACAAGGGTTTTCTTCGAGCCAGAGGTATTTGAGATTCGGGAGCGATTGCAAATAGGCTATTTCATTGATATCTTGGATGTTGTTCTTGCGTAAGTAAAGCTCTTGGAGATATCGGCAGTCTTCAAAGTCTTGTAAAGTTGAAATCTTGTTCACACTGAAAATAATTGTAAAAAATGAGTTGGCTGCGTGCAAAAGATCTATAACTTCTTATAAAAGAAAAAGGAATCATATTTTTAAAGATAGCAAATCGTAATTCCTTGTTTCCGTGAACATATAAATTGAATTCGAGTCTCAATCTTTCGTAAGGCATGTCGTCATACCACCACGTTTCGCGGCAACCCATCTTCAAGACGGCATTTTTCTTAAGCGAATGAAGGAGGACTTTTTTCTCATTTCAAATTCTCACAAAGAATACATTTCAGCTCGTATCAAAAGAAGTTGTCGCTGAACTTGACTGATTTGTTCAAATAGCAATTTTCGCAGTGATGATATTTTATGAACTTTTGCCGTCAAGGGCAAAACTTTATGCTTGTTTTACATGCTTGCATTGTTATAATTCTTTACCAAGGGTAATAAAGCAAATGAGATTTCTTTTTCCTTGGAACTTTCATATACATTCAGAGTAGCATAAATAAATTATCCTTATTTTTAAGCAAATTTTAGAATGTGGAGTTTTGAGAAAAAAATACCAATTGAAAAGATAATCTTTTAATTTAAAATCTTACGAGAAGCAAAGTCAAATATCTGAACTAAGAAGCAACAAATACATTTTACAATTTAAAAGTAGTCACTGTAAATCCATTCTCAATTTCGTTTCTACATTAAAATAATAAAGGAATATCAAATTTTTTGTTACTGAAATTAAAATCACGTAATTTTTTGGTTTTCCTGAATCTCTGATTTTTGTCTAGTCTATCACGTTAAACGATCCACTATTTCGAGTATTTCACAGATCAAGTAAATCAACTGAATTTTCGGAATTCTACAATTTCGTAAAATGTGTAAAATTTGTCAGTAAGTTACTCGATTTAGGACATTTCTGAAAGACCGGCAGTTGTACAGAATTTTCACTACAGTATGATTCCGTTTAGATCCTGTCGAGTACACAACCATAAAAAACATAATATATTTAAAAGTAAGATCGACTATATAGCGTACGATTTTGTACAATCAACGATTCGATAATCCGCGGTCTACTAGATAGAGGAATGGGCGCTCTGGTAGAAACATATCCGAATTATATAAAAAGGGTTTATATAACAAGTTTTAATAATTCTCGCAAATTCGCAAACACGCACAAAGATCTAAATGACACATTTGACTTAATCATAAAGAAATTGTTCGATAGTATTAACAGAACAGATTTTCTAAAAACATTTTTTTTTTGAGATCATTTTAATTGCAAAAAAGAGTCATATCGATGCAACCAACAATTCTAGAGTAATCGCGATCTATAAATACAGGGTGTCTCTCACATTTTGCAGTTATAGAAAAATTAGGATATAACAAAATTTCTTTTTTAATTTTGAATACATGTGCAAAGAAGTGCAAAGAAATAGATAAATTTGATAGTAATTATTTTTCATTAAATATAATCAATTCCATTTAAGTCAAACCAAAGAGAAGAAAAAAAGATATTACATTGAATTTAATTAGTGAATTTAATCAAGACGTATAGTTTTTTATTATTGCTTAAGTTACAATTTTAATTACATTTATGACATAGTAGTTTTTTAATCTTGTGTATTCAATTTAGTTGTTTCAATTGTAATCTGGTTTTCCCTGAGAAAATGAACGGCCATATCCAAAAAATACCTATCATAAATGCGAGCAACATTCTGATGTGAGCGTTTAATCGATTTCCTTTTTACTATTATTACAAATACGAATTACGAATTAAGCGAATTAAAGCAACTGTCCATCAGCAAATCAATCATGGTAATAGCCTATTTGATAGGTCATAAACATAAAGAGTATCCACCACTTCTGCAAAAAGTGAATCTTGTACTTAGAACTAGACCATTTTAGTAATCGTAATATGCTTCGTATATTCTACTTCAAGAACTGTAGAAATTATGGAGACCCGGATAAATTTCCTTCCAGTTAATTATTCAAAGACACACATCAAAGAACCTAAACCCTTAACGTTAATGAACGTGAATGCGGTGCTCGGTTAGACAAGGTTCGGTTCAGGAAACGTGAAGCACAATTTAATTCGAAATACATGCGATACTTTTGTGGGAATGTACATTGATATTCCCACTGAGGTTTTTGTCTCCTGATGCCCTTGAGTGGCTATTTAAATTCCAGGTTCTCTACTTAGCCGTCGATTTAAATGCTCACCAGAATTTTAAAAAATCTTAAAGCAGAAAAGTGGAATGACTTAGTCGGATTGATGTAGAAAAATGAAGAAAACCGCAGCGGAGAAAACAAGCCGATTATGTAAAGCAACTGCTGGAAAAATAAGGAAATTAAAGGGCGCTCACTTTGGCCTGAAGGTTCAGTTATCTTCGTTTAATATAGATACGAATATATAAGTACATTATGAATCACGATTTTTAATCTTGTATCAGTACTAGTCCGACAAACGTTCAAACGTCCATTATAACACATTTTTAGGAAAACCTAAAAATTGCCAATTTTGAAAGCGAAAAATGTACGAGCGAATTGCAAGCAGTCTATATCTTCATTTAAAGTCAGGGAAAGTAAAAATATCTTAATGAGTACTTTTATGTAAGACCAAATGAGAAAACCTCGCCTATTAAAATTCTTGTTTCGTTGTTACTATTTTTGCCCCTTCTTTAAATAACTAATTTCGGTAGAAATGGCGATCTCACTCTCATTGAAAGCAATTAAATCCATTAAATGCTTAAGACCAGAGTGCTGCCCACAAAAAAGCGTTTGTCCTCCACCTCAGGCCTCATAAACTTGAAATGATCGCGCGATCTAGCGGCAACATCTGGCTGAATTTGTCTCTGGACTATAGCCCTAGATGGTGCTATCTTAGATTACTATACTATTGGCGAGAGCCGCGAACTCGAACAGTGCTCTGACCAATAACTGGCCAGCGGGAAAAGCGATAAATTAAATTGATTGGACGGTTTTGTTCCCCGATCAATAATTCAGTGAGTGACCTTGCGTCGCCTTAGGCGGAATATTCCGACGCCGATAACGTCGCAACTACGTATCGGTCATTGCATTCAAAGCGACTTCTTTCCTTGGCTTCGAAGAAAACGCAAGTCGGTTTTACTTTCAAGAAACAGAAAGGCTTTTTCGGCTTGTGTTTTGTTCCGGTCTTCCAGGCGTAGACGTTGATAGCCACAGCCGGTCTTGTGCTACTTATTAATGTAGGCTGTTCAAGCCGGTTGCGTTCCACACAGGAAAATGTCGTAATTAACCAAAAGAACATTTACAAACCTCCAAATCTTGAGACCATAAGTGGTTTCTACGTACCATATTTAGGTCGGGCAACCAAGAAAGACAAGCAACAATAGATTTTCTTGTTCAGAAATAAGCGTTAAGTCGCTAATTACCTTACCTGAACTGAACTGAATGCGTACTGCTGGAGCGTAAACAAAATAATAATTATTTCCCCATTTGCAAAAAAGGTACACTCACCGGTGTCATTGACTGGCTCATTCATTAGAGCGGAGTTCTTTCATAGAACGAAATGAAATCAGGTAACGCAATCATTCTGATCAGAATCAGGCACGAGATAGTGATGAATACCTGTATACACCTGTATGTTATGTGTCCATTTCTCAAACAAGCCCAGACGAAAGGAATTAGCAGGACAGCATTGATATATATATACATATCCATGTCTGTTCGCATTGTTAAAATAATTCAGTCATCAGCATGTCCCCAAGGGAAGATAAATACACGAAGTTATGGGCGACGGCCGAAGTCCTCTAAATGATGAATCGAAATGGATTTTTCCACTGCTATCGAATTCCTGTCTCGACGTCTCATCCATACAAAGCAGACTTTATTAGTTTCATTCAACCCAGGTTGTTCAGGTGGGGCATTTACATTGATTCGTTTTTTCACCTTTTGGTATGCATAGTGACCCATATTTTTTTTTACCAGCAGTGTGATAAAGTAATCTAATAAACTAAAAAGTACCATTGTGCTGCTTAATTACATTTTCCTGTTGTTAGTAGTAATTGCGGACTGTGTGTAACAATGAGTAACAAAGGCGCGTGTCAGTTTGTTGACAATTTCATTAATTAAAGAACCCTTTTATTGATAAAAATTTGGGCGAAAATGATTGAAATATTTATTTTTTCGAATAACATTTTAAAAAAAAATATTAAAGCTGTCAGGAAAATTAAACACCACAGTGCATTATTTATGAATCAGATAAAGGTAAACACGGGATTTGGAAATTATTCGAATCAAACTGAAACACGGAGAAAACAATTCTCAAACTAACACAATCGAGTATTATCTACTTAATATTTTTATGCCATCTTAATGTTTTTAATGTAGGACTTTTTAAAAGCACGTAAGTAATTTAGTCTTTATTAACGCTTTTTTAATACTGTCTTTTTAGGATTCTCTCCACTGTAATAAGTCAAAGTACCAACAGAAATATACCAATGCTACATTATTTTGTTTATTTAATTAATTTGTGGTAATATGCGAAATGTACTTCGTTAGTCGTAAAGTCATTTGTTTTTTTTTATTGTATATTTGAAGTAGCAAAATAGTATTTTTACTATAAGATATTAAAAAAAATATCTGCAAGGAATTTTATAAAAGGATTATTTAGCTGTAAAAATGGTTTTTAATTTTGTCAACTATGGCGTACCATTACAAAAAATCTGAAAAAATTACTAGGTATCATAGGGTATCAGCTTTTTCTAGAATTGTTACTTGATATGTTTATGATAGTTAAAAAAAATAATTGAATATAAAATAAACTTTTTTCAATGTTAAAATGGTGATTAATCGTTCTAACTGTTTTCTTAGAAAGCCCCTAGAAACCCCTAAAACATATTAAAATTTTAGTAAATTTATCGAAATCAGTGAAACCAATTCGGAAAACAAAATTTTTTTCTATTATTACTATTTTTAGGCGTACACGGGAACCTAATTAAAATACAGGTCTAAAATTGTCAGGATTTTAATATTTTTATAGTACCTACATGTCCTGAAAATTCCGGGGCCATTTCTGAATGCTTATTCCGCGGTTACCTTTATTTTTATTTTTCCAACACTAAAAGAAATATATCATCGTTTAAACTTATATAAAAATAAGGGAGTGAACAAAACTATATAATACTTATACAAAAAGACAAAAATACTATTGTTAAAAAAAATTTTCCCTAACGAAATCTCAGCTCCAAAGATTTAGAAGAAAATAACGACTGATTTACATCACACTTTCAATTACAATTATTTAATTCAATTTTTATCGACAATCTGTTTAATAAGTACGACATTTCACTTTTAAGGTATTAAATAAACTTTTATCTTTTATTATAAATCAATTCATAACTTTCTATTGTATCTTAATCTTTAAGTATTTTTTTATTCAGACTAGCAATCTATGAGAGAAATTTTATGGTAGCCCGTGCTATTTATATCTAGTTGCGCTAGATAAATAGTTCACGTTTGTATGCACATTCCAATTGAATTATTAAGATAGGAAATGAATTCAATGGAATCATTACGCAAAAAATTAAGATGATTCACTTTCACTTTTTAGTTAAAAATATTTCAAAATTCTAGAAGATAATATCTATAATTAAATGTTTTTGGTGTTGAGAAAAAGCCAAAAGAAGTATTCTTCACATCTCGATTTAAATATTTAAGTTCAAAACCATCATCAAACACGTTCTACCCCATTAGTTCTATGAACCAGAACGTAAAATGCGATTATTCCAGTTTTAGATATTTTCCATGACTATTCAATTATTTAAAAGTTACTATAACAATAATCGGCTCTATTGTCTTACCAATTGATAAATAAATTTTCTAGTTGACGACATTTTTGTCTTGTATTAGTCAAAAGTTGAAATATTAAGCAAACTACGTCACATGAAAACATGCGAGGCAACAATCAGCAGCATACTCCGCCGCTCCCTAGTAGCTCTTCATTAAGAGCCTCTTAATCAATTAGACAATTAATCATCATCGTTCCCCCAAATAGAATCAACAAATCCACAAATAAAGGTTATTCGCCGAATCCGAACGATTGGCCGGGGCGCATATGTCCCCGCTGAAATCCGAGATTCACTTTTCGGCCCAACAACTGGCTAACAAATCGCTGCAGATCGAATTACAATGAAACTTAATTTCTGCTGCACGACGGTGAATTAATTCGTTGTGTTTATTTCTCAATGATAGTAATGCTTCTTTTTTCTCCCACAGATAATTACAAATGGTAAAATGAAAAAAAAATTATTTGCGGGATCTTGTTCGGAGCAATCGCGGCTAATTGTGGTTTGCACTCAACGAACGCTAATTAGCTTCTTCCAGATGTTCACCTTTTATTATCAAGCAATGTACCTGCAAGCCTAATGACTTTCAGCCTTGTGTAAACACTTACCTGCTCTTAAAACTTTTGAACTAGAAGATTTTTTTTCTTGTTTTTACATCGGTGCACGTTTCGTGTGACGAAGGTGAAGTGGTGTGTCTGAACCACAAAATCAACTTTATCACCCGAACGAAGCACTTTTAATATCGGAAGTTTTCTTAGGTCGGTTTCACGTGCTATGATGCACTTTGCACTATCTCTTCTTATTGTGACTTTACGGAAACAAAGGAGAGCAATTTTTCAACACAATGAAGGCCTACCGAAGCCCAAGTTGTTGCTGATTTTTTATCGCGAATAAGTACAGTCCTCATCCCAGGAAGCACTCAACCAAATGGGACTCGATGAAAAGCCTTTATTCTATAGTTCTTGAAAGGCTTTTTAATATCCACTCTTGCATCCCAACGCCCGATTAAATATAGGCCCACATTCAAGCAATTCTGATTAGCCTAATTTTTTAAATGTTGATAACCGGAGGGAGAACATGTAAGAAGGTATATCGAGCATACATAGCATACGTAGACCTCTAGCAGGAAACATTAGAGATCAATATCAACCAACCAAAATTGCGTATGTTATCACTGTCTTATTTCCAGTCGATTTACGAGCTAATATCCGGAGATTGTCCATGCCAAACAACACTGTTTATAACCTCGGCTGTGATTCCTAATGTGGAAATTAGATTTCAGCAGCAATTTGTTTAGTGAGAACTTTTGACTTTTTACAAAAAACGTAAACTGATTGATGGTACAATTATCCCCCAAATTTCGGTTACCTTTTCGAGACGAAATTTTACGTGTTCTGTTCTCGACGCCAAATGAAAGTGGGCGCAGAGAGCTACTCGGAATACTAAACCTTTTTCGGCGCAAGCAATTGAAACGCTAGATAATGAGCCTCAAAGATGCGGAAAATGCGAATTTTACTGCATTTTTTCCTTTGGTCCCCCATTGTGACTTTTTCGGGCCGAAATTTTACATGTTCTGTTCTCGACGCCAAATGAAAGTGGGCGCAGAGAGCTACTCGGAACACTAAACCTTTTTCGGCGCA